>CM042388.1:23121685-23179185 GCA_023634145.1 Thymallus thymallus | reverse complement strand
TATGCTGTAGTGTTAAGATTTCCCTTCACTGGAACTAAGGGGCCTAGTCCGAACCATGAAAAACAGCCCCAGACCATTATTCCTCTTCCACCAAACTTATACAGTTGTCACTATGCATTGGGGCAGGTAGTGATCTCCTGGCATCCAGCAAACCCAGATTAGTCTGTCGGACTGCCAGATGGTGAAGCGTGATTCATCACTTCAGAGAACGCGTTTCCACTGCTCCAGATTCCAATGGCGGCTTCCATTTCATGAAGTTCCCAATGAACAGTTCTTGTGCTGACGTTGCTTCCAGAGGCAGTTTGGAACTCGGTAGTGAGTGTTGCAACCGAGGATAGACAATTTTTACGCATTACGCACTTCAGCACAGCTTGTGTGACCTACCACTGAGCCGTTGTTGCTCCTAGACGTTTCCACTTCACAATAACAGCACTTACAGCACTAACAGCACTGACCGGGGCAGCTCTAGCAGGGCAGATATTTGATGAACTGACTTGTTGGAAAGGTGGTATCCTTTGATGGTGCCACGTTGATAGTCACTGAGCTCTTCAGTAAGGCCATTCTACTGCCAATGTTTGTCTATGGAGATTGCATGGCTGTGTGCTCAATTTTTCAGCAACTGGTGAATCCACTAATTTGAAGGGGTGTCCACATATGTATGTATTTATAGTGTATTAGCAAACAGACACACACACACACACAACATATAACACACAGACAAAACACACTGACAAGCACACCCTCGATTTACACATTTACCAGTGGAACTCACAAACACACACACATTGCCTCCACAGTCTGAGAGTAATATGGCTCTCGGGAGTGCAGTTGACCTTTCTCTGACCCTCATCTGGCCTTCATAGATCAGGCCTAGAGCAATCTATCGCTCTGTGCTCGCAGCAGTCCCCTGTCAGGTGGTCTGGCAGGTACCTTATTGACTGTGTGTGTGTGTGCGTGCATGTGTGCATGCGTTAGTGTAACTCTCGACACTGCTCTAATGTTTTAATGTAGATGTAATTTCCGATGGACTCATTACAACAATTAGAGTTGATGGTGTTTGTAGTCTATTATTTATTTGAGCTGATTTTAATGTGCTGTTCCTCTCCCTTTTTTCTCCTTCCTCTCCCCCTCTCCCCCCTCCCCCTCTCTCCTCTCTCTCCTCCCTCCCTTCTATTTATATTGTTGTCTCTTCTCTTCTCCTTCCTGCCCCTCTCATCATCCTCCACCCTTCATTCTCTTATCTCCCTCCCTCCCTGTTTCTTCCTGCCCCCTTCCATCTCCTCTCCCTTTTCCCTTACTCCCCCAGACTCATCCCCCTCCACCCCCCAGCCCAGCGACTCCACCCCTCCCCTTGTCCCTCCTGCCCTACCATGGCCCTCCTCTCTACCACCCCCGGTGGCGGTGGTGGGTAGTGGCGGTGGAAGTGGTGAAACAGGGAAGTACTGCTGTCTGTGTGGAGCCTGGTTCAACAATCCTCTGATGGCCCAGCAACACTATAAGGGGAAAAAACATCGCAGGAATGCAGCCAGAGTGCGACTACTGGAACAGCTAGCTGGCAGTCTGGACGCTACCGAAACTACAGGTGAGGAGACAAAGGTTAGAGGTCAGAGGTTAAGGGTTAAAGTTAGGCTTAACTGGGAGGGAAAGAAACACTACAGGAACACAGCATGGTATAACTGTATCAACTGGCACGAAATTTGGACAGTGGTGGTAGGATCCCTATGTATAATTTTGGATTATATTACTTTATAAGTGTTTTTAAATGTCGCACTTGTTTTTTTACTTTTTATTATTTTTTATTTAACCTTTATTTAACTAGGCAGGTCAGTTAAGAACAAATTCTTATTTACAATGAAGGCCTACCTACAGGGTCAGCCCCTGGAGCAAATTAGGTTTAAAAGCTTTATAAAGAATTCATAGAGATTGGACTTTTGCATCAAACTCAAAATGAACTGGAAGACATAAAATAGCAGATCAATAGATACATTAATCACAGAGCAAACAAGTGCTGTTCATTCTGCATTTTATATGACATATTACATAACTTGACATAATTTATTCTGTTGGCAGGCTGGCCTGTTATGAGCTGTTTCCATAGTAAACTGTTTGAGAGCTATTTTCCTATCACACACGCGTGCGTGCGTGCACTCACTCACTCACACACACACAAAGGCCCACACACACAGATGGTGAGTGAGGGGGATAGCCGTCCCGGTTAAGTACCCTGTGTGCACCTGACGCCACTCAATCAAGACTAATATGACAATAAGCATCAGATATGAGTGAGTGGGTGCAACAATATGGCCCAGTTTACACAGTATTATCTAACGCGCTGTATTATATCATAGTGAGGTAGCGATTGAGGCAGGATCAGGACTTGAACCTGAGACCCTATAGTGAACTGAACAAGACTGTGTTAGCATGGAGACCTATAGGCATTATCCACGGGGAGTAGGAGACTTTGAACATTTGAAATACAGAGAAGACAATGAGCACAGGGAGATAGAGAGAGGCAATGTAGGCCAATTTAGGCCATTAATCATCTACACCTTAGGGTGTGAATTTTCTTATTTTACCCTTCCCTTTCCTCAACATCTATCCCGTTCTATCCCCCCCCCCCCCCGGTATGTGTGTGCATGTGTCTACGTGTGGGTGGGTGGGTGGCTGCGTGTATCCCCAAGGACTACTAGCGGGGTACTAATGTTGTCATGCCTCATTCATTGTCCTCATTAGCTTCCCATGCATCACAGCTGACACACACACACACACACACACACACACACACACACACACACACACACACACACACACACAAACACACACACACACACACACACACACACACACACACACACACACACACACACACACACACACACACACACACACACACACACACACACACACACACACTGTGATCTGATTTGATCGCTCCACCTACACACTCACTGTACAGTATGACCCTAAGTGATCAACTACACTAGTGTAGGTGGGAGTGAAAGAGCATGTTTCTCTTAATAACTACATAAATTATTCAATAAATGTTATATTATATAGAATTACAAATGACTCAGTGCAGACAAGTCAAACCGCCTAAAAAGGAAATACACCTACAGTGCCTTCAGAAAGTCTTCACACCCATTGACTTTTTCCACTTTTTCTTGTGTTACAACCTGAATTTAAACTTGATTAAATTGAGAAATTTTTTTGTCACTGGCCTACACACAATACCCCATAATGTCAAAGTGGAATTATGTTTTTCAAAATGTTTACAAAGTAATTAAAATGAAAAGCTGAAATGTCAGTAAGTTAATAAGTATTCAATCCTTTTGATATGGCAAGCCTAAATAAGTTCAGGAGTAAACATTTTCTTATAGAGTCAATCTAAGTAAAATAATAAAAACATCCCCATCAAAATCTGTCAGTTTTAGCTAGAGATATCACCCCCCCCTGTTTGTCAGACCAGGAGACATCCCCAAAATTGGTATTTCTCACGGAAACGTGTTAAGCATCTGAACGGTTTGTACACTCCCACGAACACAACAGTATTCTCTGTTTTGTGCCAACAAAAATAAGGGGTGAAATGTGTCAAAAATATATATACAGTTGAAGTCGGAGGTTTACATACACTTAGGTTGAAGTCATTAAAAGTCAATTTTCAACCACCACAGATTTCATGTTAACAAACTATAGTTTTGGCAAGTCGGTTAGGACTTTGTGTATGACAAGTAATTAATTCAATAATTGTTTACAGACAGATTATTTCACTTATAATTCACTATATCACAATTCCAGTGGGCCAGATGTTTACATACACTAAGTTGACTGTGCCTTTAAACAGCTTGGGAAATTCCTAAAAATTATGTCATGGCTTTAGAAGCTTCTGATAGACTAATTGACATCTTTTGAGTCAATTGGAGGTGTACCTGTGGATGTATTTCAAGGCCTACCTTCAAACTCAGTGCCTCTTTGCTCGACATCAGGGGAAAATCCAAAGAAATCAGCCAAGACCTCAGAAAAAAAATTGTAGACCTCCACAAGTCTGGTTCATCCTTGGGACCAATTTCCAAATGCCTGAAGGTACCACGTTCATCTGTACAAACAATAGTAATGTCACGAGAGGGGATGTGGAGAGACCAAGACGCAGCGCAGGGATAGTAGTTCGACATGATTTATTATAGATTTACTATGTAATATAATCAAACAACGAACGAACTACCACACTCAAACAAACACGAAAGACATAACGTCACGTTCACGAAAACCAACACGACTGAACGGACGTAACAAAACACACTTACTTCACCCGTGACTGCGAAATACATCAACAACGACCCACACCAGAGTGAAGGACAGACTCAACATATATGGGATACCTAATCAGAGACAATGCGGTGCAGCTGCCTTTAATTAGGGATCCAACCCAAACCCCACACAGAAACAGAAAAGAACGACACTGTCAGACTCTGACCATAACTACATAGAGAAGCCTATTTGCTTCTCTATGGCCAGAGCCTGACAAGTACGCAAGTATGAAAATAATGTCATGGCTTTAGAAGCTTCTGATAGGGTAATTTACATAATTTGAGTCAATTGGGGGTGTACCTGTGTATGTATTTCAAGGCCTACCTTCAAACTCAGTGCCTCTTTGCTCGACATCATGGGAAAATCAAAAGAAATCAGCCAAGACCTCAGAAAAAAAAATTGTAGACCTCCACAAGTCTGGTTCATCCTTGGGAGCAATTTCCAAATGCCTGAAGGTACCACGTTCATCTGTACAAACAATAGTACGCAAGTATGAAAATAATGTCATGGCTTTAGAAGCTTCTGATAGGCTAATTTACATAACTTGAGTCAATTGGGGGTGTACCTGTGTATGTATTTCAAGGCCTACCTTCAAACTCAGTGCCTCTTTGCGCGACATCATGGGAAAATCAAAAGAAATCAGCCAAGACCTCAGAAAAAATATTGTAGACCTCCGCTGGTTCATCCTTGGGAGTAATTTCCAAATGCCTGAACACGTTCATCTGTACAAACAGTAGTACGCAAGTATAAACACCATGGGACCATGCAGCCGTCATACCGCTCAAGAAGGAGACGCATTCTGTCTCCTAGAGATTAACATACTTTGGTGCGAAAAGTGCAAATCAATCCCAGAACAAGATGCTGGAGGAAATAGGTACAAAAGTATCTATATCCACAGTAAAACAAGTCCTATATAGACATAACCTGAAATGCCGAACAGCAAGGAAGAAGCCACTGCTCCAAAACCGCCATAAAAAAGCCAGACTATGGTTTGCAAATGCACATGGGGACAAAGATCGTACGTTTTGGAGAAATGTCCTCTGGTCTGATGAAACAAAAATAGAACTGTTTGGAATGGGCCAAAATTCACCCAACTTATTGTGGGAAGCTTGTGGAAGGCTACCTGAAACGTTTGACCCAAGTTAAACAATTTGAAGGCAATGCTACCAAATGCTAATTGAGTGCATGTTAACTTCTGACCCACTTGGAATGTGATGAAAGAAATAAGACATGAAGTACCTACCTACCTACCTAAATAAAAGCTGAAATAAATAATTCTCTCTACTATTATTCTGACATTTCACATTCTTAAAATAAAGTGGTGATCCCAACTGACCTAAAACAGGGAATCTTTACTTGGATTAAATGTCAGGAATTGTGAAAAACTGAGTTTAAATGTATTTGGCTAAGGTGTATGTAAACTTCCAACTTCAACTGTATATATATATTTCCTGAGCTTTCTTATATCTCCTTATATCTATCGTATATATTTCTTATATCTCCTAGACAGATACTTCAAAACCTTATTCCTTTTTATTTCTTTTTTTTTACTATCTTTTTTTTTGCCATTTATGAATGAGTTATTCAATGCAATGGGCTATAATAGTAAAGGCCAAATTCAATTGACTCTTTTTTTTTTTTACCTAAAGGGTCCTACAATTCAAAATCAAATAGCCACATGATCCATGGTATGACCTTAAAACAATTCCATATGCCAGCTTTTATTTAACATAATAAGTTGCATAGTGTTTGACATGATTTTTGAATGACAACCTCATCTCTCTACCCCACACATACAATTATCTGTAAGGTCCCTCAGTCAAGCAGTGAATTTCAAACACTGATTAAACCTCAAAGACCAGGGAGGTTTTAAAATGCCCAGCAAAGAAGGGCACATATTGGTAGATGGGTTAAAATAAGAAGGAGACAATGAATATCACTTTGAGTTATTTATTAAACTTTGGGTGGTGTATCAATACACCCAGTCACTGCAAAGATACAGGCGTCCTTCCTAACTCTGTTGCCGGAGAGGAAGGAAACCGCTCAGGGATTTCACCATGAGGCCAATGGTGACTTTAAAACAGTTTGATGTCTGTGATATGAGAACTGAGGATGGATCAACATCATGACAGACAGAGTGAAAAGAAGGAAGCCTGTGGAGAATAAAAATATTCCAAAATATGCATCCTCTTTGCAACAAGGCACTAAACTAATACTGCAATTTTTTTTTAAGGCAATTAACTTTCTGCCCTGAATAAAAACTATTATGTTTGGGGCAAATCCAATATAACACATTACTGAGTACCACTCAATTTTTTCAAGCATAGTGGTGGCTGCTTCATGTTATGGGTAAGCTTGTGATCGTGAAGGACTGGGGAGTTTTTCAGGATAAAATTTGACAGAGCTTTTTGAAATAATAATTGCCAAATATTACACAATCCAGGTGTGGAAAGCACTTAGAGACTTACCCAATAAGACTCACAGCTGTAATTAATGCTAAAGGTGACTCAGGGGTGTGAATACTTATGTAAATTACATATTTCTGAAGGCACTTTGTGATTCAACATCACTAAGGGGAAATTAAGTTCAAACTTAGGTTTACAGGCACGCACCCGCATGCACTCCACACACGCACACACACACACACACACATGCACACACACACACACACACACACACACACACACACACACACACACACACACACACACACACACACACACACACACACACACACACATGCACACACACACACACACGCACACACATGCACACACACACACACACACACACACACACACACACACACACACACACACACACACACACACACACACATAAAACTCACAACAGGCTCTCAGAGTCTCACTGCAGAATTAGACATTTAAGTTTTCCCCCAAACGTCAAATTTCGAAGATGGTCTAAACATCATTTTGACACCCTGGGTTGATTCCTTCTGCTCAGTATCGATCCGTTTCTCCAAACGTCACATTTCAATTTAGAAGATTAAGGGTTAAGGTTTTGGATTAAGTTTAAGGTTAAAACATTAAGTTTAGGCAATCATTCCAAATGTTTAAGGTAAGGGTTAAGGTTTGGTATAGGGTAAAAAACAATTCATAAAATAGTGTCTACCACTGGGATCAAAACAAGCGTGCATACACACACAATCTCATAAATCTACATGTATACATTGCTCTATCCTGAGTGATGCATCTGCAGATTCACCACTCCTGGGTTTAATTAGGTTATGTTATAACACAAACACACACACCAGCAAACACACTCACAAACATTCTCTGTGTGTAATTTGCATGGATTAGAACACGCTGTGGCCTCCCTCCAGATTACATTATTAACTACGCACCACAGGGTCACAGTGTGTGTGTGTCTGTGTGTCTATGTGTGTGTGTTTATTTACGAACCAGAATTTGGTCAGCTCGGGCCCGTCGTGTCGGAAACAATAATCAAAAACTGCTTATTTATGGAAACAAGCACGCAGCATTGACATCACACACATCCACACACACATATACTGTTTGTGCTTGTGTGTAAATTGTAAAGAGCCATTTCCCTCAACAGTGACCAACAAAGTTCTTAGCTTTTATCTTTAATTATTTGAGAAAAGTGACTACCAAAACACACTCAGCCCTGTCGAGAACATTCATATTGTAAAAAAAAAAAAAATGTCTTGTCAGATACAGATATATGGTCTGCCTCACTGATGATGCATAGTCAATATTAAAGCTAGAACCCTTAGTTGCTACATACAGTTGAAGTCGGAAGTTGACATACACCTTAGCCAAATACATTTCAACTCAGTTTTTCACCATTCTTGACATTTAATCCTAGTAACAATTCCCTGTTTTAGGTCAGTTAGGATCACCACTTTATTTTAAGAATGTGAAATGTCAGAATAATAGTAGATAGAATGATTTATTTAAGCTTTTTTTTCTTTCATCACATTCCCAGTGGGTCAGACGTTTACATACAGTCAATTAGTATTTGGTAGCATTGCCTTTAAATTGTTTAACTTGGGTCAAACGTTTCGGGTAGCCTTCCACAAGCTTCCCACAATAAGTTTGGTGAATTTTGGCCCATTCCTCCTGACAGAGATGGTGTAACTGAGTCAGGTTTGTAGGCCTCCTTGCTCGCACACACTTTTTCAGTTCTGCCCACAAACCTTCTATAGGATTGAGATCAGGGCTTTGTGATGGCCACTCCAGACTTTGTTGTCCTTTAGCCATTTTGCCACAACTTCGGAAGTATGCTTGGGGTCATTGTCCATTTGGAAGACCAATTACTGACCAAGCTTTAACTTCCTGGCTGATGTCTTGAGATGTTGCTTCAATATATCCACATAATTTTCCTTCCTCATGATGCCATCTATTTTGTGAAGTGCACCACTCCCTCCTGCAGAAAAGCACCCCCACAATATGATGCTGCCACCCTGGTGTTTCACGGTTGGGATGGTGTTCTTCGGCTTGCAAGCCTCCCCCTTTTTCCTCCAAACATAACGATGGTCATTACGGCCAAACAGTTCTATTTTTGTTTCAACAGACCAAAAGTACGATCTTTGTCCCCATGTGTAGTTGCAAACCGTAGTCTGGCTTTTTTATGGCGGTTTTGGAGCAGTGGCTTCTTCCTTGCTGAGCGGCCTTTCAGGTTATGCCGATATATGACTAGTTTTTCTGTGGATATAGATACTTTTGTGCCTGTTTCCTCCAGCATCTTCACAAGGTCTTTTGCTGTTGTTCTGGGATTGATTTGCACTTTTCGCACCAAAGTACGTTCATCTCTAGGAAGTATGATGGCTGCGTGGTCCCATGGTGTTTATATTTGCATACTATTGTTTGTACAGATGAACGTGGTACCTTCAGGCGTTTGGAAATTGCTCCCAAGGATGAACCAGACTTGTGGAGGTCTACAATTTTTTTTCTGAGGTCTTGGCTGATTTCATTTGATTTTCCCCTGATGTCGAGTAAAGAGGCACTGAGTTTGAAGGTAGGCCTTGAAATACATCCACAGGTACACCTCCAATTAGCCTATCAGAAGCTTCTAAAGCATGACATAATTTTTGGGAATTTTCCAAGCTGTTTAAAGGCACAGTCAACTTAGTGTATGTAAACTTCTAACCCAGTGAAATAATCTGTCTGTAAAACAATTGTTGGAAGAATTACTTGTGTCATGCACAAAGTAGACATCCTATCCGACTTGCCAGAACTATAGTTTGTTAACCTGAAATCTGTGGAGTAGTTGAAAAATGAGTTGTACATTTTTGCACTAATACATTTATGATATACAGTATAGCCATTGATTATTGAAGAATACAAGTTATAAGTGCCTCATGAGCTTAGTTCATATGTCGTACCCCATCAGAACCCAGTATATAAGTTTGTTTTGCTTCAATGTTTGTAAACAATGTAGATGTTACAGTCCTTGCATCCATACACTATAAAAAAAATACTCTTTGGCTCAACCTAAAAACATTACTTCAACTGGTTACATGTAAATTAGGTTTTCGCAATTGAAAAATACTATATTTGTTGAAACCAAATATGATTAAATGCCAACAGTTTTTTTTTCATTATTACCAAACCTATATTTAAGGTTGCAACCTATTTCTTTAAACATTCAATTTACTTTTCAACTTTGGTTAAACCCAATAAATAGCAAATACAAACTAATATTTCACTTTTTTAATTAGGAATTACCTATCCACATTTCTTCAATTGGGTTAAAAGCAATTATATATATTCCCTGTAAATTAAGTTGGTTCAGTAAATTGAAATAATGTTTCCAAACATATTATTTTCACAAGACTTTCACATTTAGTACCACAAAATCATGACCAAGCATTTGCTACCTTAACATAGAAACCTTATCTCTCATTACAGATGATGGAAGTGTATACGTTTTTGTTTGAATAACAAATAAAATAGACCACAATAACTGGAATAACATTCACTCTCACAGGTGGGCAAAAATAGCAAACTGAAAGCCTTGCCCGAATAAGCTACACCTCCAACTCTTCTACATTGCACACCTGTAGCTTCAGAAAGGGAAATGAAGTGTGTGTGTGTGTTTGTGACCCGAGGGCCGTGATATTACTACATTATACAGTCCTGGCCTCATGCCAGCAGTGACCTGTCTCTCCTCTGGAGTATATGAGCTAGTACTTCATCTTTCAACATGCTTTGCCAATTACCACCTCGAAAGGTCAAAGGGTCATGGAGCATATCACCAACTCATAAATCTCACAGACAGTAATGAAAGTAGAGGAATGAGCATATTGGCACACACAAAACCACAATGATGGCAGGGACAACCAATTATTTTCTGAATATGTGAATGTGCAGGGCACTGTGCTATCACGTAGAATCGTTTTGTACTCTGGGTGACATTTCCTCTCAAGTTATACTCTCTGAGTGTGGAAGTCCATAAATATTTAAAATACACAGGGGTCACTTTATTCAAAAGATAGCTTATGCGCATACATGTTTTCTTTCAAATTACATAAATGAGAGTTGTTCCAAATGGGTTAATTTTGACCCCAGAGTCATATTTTTGATCATAGCCCAAAAGTGGTTAATTAAATTCTTCCAAATTTTCATGACTTCGTCAATCAACTTGAGCTTAAGAAATCTAAATAATTGTTTAGTGGTTTTGTATCAATCTGGGCTTTAAAAAAAGTGCGTTGGGCTCATTTTGACCCCAGCCAAAAACAAATTGTTCCGATATTCATTTAAGAGATAGGAACTTTTTTTGAATATCTAGTGCATTCGGAAAGTATTCAGATCCCTTGACTGTTCCCACCTTTTGTTAAGTTATAGCCTTATTGTAAAATGTATTAAATAGATTTTCCCCCTCATCAATCTACACAAAAACAGTTAATTATTTTTTTTGCAAATGTATAAAAAAAATACAATTTCTAAAATATCACATTTCCATAAGTATTCAGACCCTTTACTCAGTACTTTGTTGAAGAACCTTTGGAGTCGATTACAGTCTTCTTGGGTATGACGCTACAAGCTTTCCCACCTGTATTTGGGGAGTTTCTCCAATTATTTTCAGCAGAACCTCTCAAGCTCTGTCAGGTTGGATGGGGAGCGTTGATGCACAGCTATTTTTAGGTCTCTCCAGAGATGTTCGAACAGGTTCAAGTCCGGGCTCTGGATGGGCCACGCAAGGACATTCAGAGACATTCAGCCACTCTTGCGTTGTCTTGGCTGTGTGCTTAGGGTCGTTGTCCTGTTGGAAGGTGAACCATCGCCCCAGTCTGAGGTCCTGGAGCAGGTTTTCATCAAGGATATTTTTGTACTTTTCTCCGTTCATCTTTCCCTCGATCCTGACTAGTCTCCCAGTCCCTGCCACTGAAAAACTTCCCCACAGCATGATGCTGCCACCACAATGCTTTACCGTAGGGAGGGTGCCAGGTTTCCATTCAGGCCAAAGAGTTCAATCTTGGACGTCTTCATCAAACCAGATAATCTTGTTTCTCATGGTCTGAGGGTCTGAGGGTACCTTATGGCAAAATCCAAGCAGGATGTCATGTGCCTTTTACTGAGGAGTGGCTTCTGTCTGGCCACTCTTCCATAAAGGCCTGATAGGTGGAGTGCTGCAGAGATGGTTGTCCATCTGGAAGGTTCTCCCATCTCCACAGAGGAACTCTAGATCTCTGTCAGAGTGACCATCGGGTTGTTGGTCACCTCCCTGACCAAGGCCCTTCTCCCCTGATTGCTCAGTTTGGCCGGGCAACTAGCTCTAGGAAGAGTCTTGGTGGTTCGAAAACATCTTCCATTTAAGAATGATGGAGGTCACTGTGTTCTTGGGGACCTTCAATGCTGCAGAAATGTTTTGCTACTCTTCTCCAGATCTGTGAATCAACGCAATCCTGTCTCAGAGCTCTACGGACAATTCCTTCGCCCTCATGGCTCTGACATGCACTATCAACTGTGGGACTTTACAATGGCTATATATATTTTTTCTTGTGCTTTATGCTATTTGCCTCATGACTCATGTGTGCTTTGTTGACTATGAACTTGCTTCTTTATGTTTGTTCCCGCACTCGGGACTCTGACTCTCTATTGGTTACACAGACTCTTGGCCTCCCATCATATTCTAACCACCTCTCGCTGGCTTTGTATTGGCTTTGTATTCATGTTACCTGATGAAATTGCTATACAATATGATCTTGTTGCCATCTGATGCACATTCAAATGTCATAAGAAATCAACACTGCAGAGCGCTCCCTGTCCTCTGCCGTGCCCTGATTGTATTACTGCTGATGATATCTGGAAATGTGTATGTACACCCTGGCCCATCTACTGTTGCTAGCCCCAATTCTGACTTATGGTCTGATATCTTTTTCACTGATTTCTGCTATCGTAAAAGCTTGGGTTTTCTGCACGTTAACACTAGAAGCTTATTTCCTAAAATGTATAAATTGAAAGTGTGGTTTCACAGCTCCAATCCAGATGTGTTGGTCATTACTGAGCCGTGGTTAAGGAAGAGTGTTTTGAATACTGATGTTAACCTTTCTGGTTATAAAAAGTTTCGGCAAGACAGATCTTCCAAAGGTGGTGGAGTGGCAGTCTTTACAAGGAACACCTTCAATGCTTGTCTCCACCAAGTCTGTCCCCAAACCATAAAATCTTCTGGTTTTAAGCATTAAACTTTCAAATAGCTCTTTGTTGACTGTTACTGGGTGTTATAGTCCTCCCCAAGCTCTCTCCTGGCTCCTTACACTAAGTCCTGCTAGGTGACATAAACTGGAACATGATTAAACCACCTGACCAAGTCCTAAAGCAATGGGACTCCCTAAATCTTTCTCAGATTATTTCCAATCCCACAAGGTATGACTCCAAACACCCAGAAAAGGCTACTCTCCTTGATGTAAATAAATATTTATTGATCCTCACAAATAATCCTGATAGGTATCACTGGTGTTTTCTGTAATGAACTTAGTGATCACTGTTTTACATCCTGTGTTCGTAATGGCTGCTCAGTGAAACGACCTGTCCTGATATGTCATAGACACTTGCTAAAAAACTTGAATGAGCAAGCCTTCCGTCATGACCTGGCCTCTGTAAATTGATCCCCTCTGTCGAAGACGCTTGGACTTTAAAAATATATATTTTCAGGGGTATTGTTAACAATCACGCCCCCATAAAAAAAATGAGAATAAATAAAATGTTCAGTGCATCTGGCAGAGTTACTCCACCTCAAGAATTCCATTTGGCGAAAGGCTCGGCACACGCATACTCAGGCTGACTGGCTCTCATTCAGGAAAATGAGAAATAAGTGCACTCAGGCTATCCGGAAGGCCAAAGTTAGTTACTTTAAGGAGCAGTTCTCTCTCTGTGGGTTCTAACCAAAAGGAAAATAGAATGTAGATTCTTCAAACAACAACTTTATTATAAGATTTGCAAAAATGGAGCGGTTGAGAGAATGCCAAGAGTGTGCAAAGCTGTCATCAACTGACTTTGAAGAATCTCAAATATAAAATATACACTACCATTGAAAAGTTTGTGGTCACTTAGAAATGTCCTTGTTTTTGAAAGAAAAGCACAATTTTGTCCATTAAAATAACATCAAATTGATCATAAATACAGTGTAGACATCGTTAATGTTGTAAATGTAGCAGATTCTTTATTAATATCTACATAGGCGTACAGAGGCCCATTGTCAGCAACCATCACTCCTGTGTTCCAATGGCACGTTGTGTTAGCTAGTCCAAGTTTATCATTTTAAAAGGCTAATTGATCATTAGAAAACCCTTTTGCAATTATGTAGCACAGCTGAAAACTGTTGTGCTGATTAAACAAGCAATAATATTGGCTTTCTTTAGACTAGTTGAATATCTAGAGCATCAGCATTTGTGGGTTCGATTACAGGCTCAAAATGGCCAGAAACAAATAACTTTCTTCTGAAACTCATCAGTCTATTCTTGTTCTGAGAAAAGAAGGCTTTTCCATGCAATAAACTAAAGATCTCGTACAACGCTGTGTACTACTCCCTTCACACAAACTGGCTCTAACCAGAACAGAAAGAGGAGTGGGAGTAAGAGGACAAGTACATTAGAGTGTCTAGTTTGAGAAACAGACGCCTCACAAGTCCTCAACTGGCAGCTTCATTAAATAGTACCCGCAAACACCAGTCTCAACGTCAACAGTGAAGAGGCGACTCCGGGATGCTGGCCTTCTAGGCAGAGTTGCAAAGAAAAATCCATATCTTCCTCTGTCCAGTGTCTGTGTTCTTTTGCTCATCTTAATATTTTCTTTTTATTGGCCCGTCTGAGATATGGCCTTTTCTTTGCAACTCTGCCTAGAAGGCCAGCATCCAGAAAAAGGAAAAACCCTTGAATGAGTAGGTGTGTCGAAACTTTGGACTGGAACTGTATGTCCAAAGACATAGTTAGTAGCTGTATCGCTTTCAATTGTGCCCATTTTTTGTAACTCACTTTTCCAATGACCAACAGCCCATCACCTAAATCAGGTCTCTGACACTCTGTACCTGGGGATAGAGTCACTGCTCTTTCCTTCCTGTTTCTTTGTCTTACCTTCGCCATTAAAACCACACGCACAGCTGCAAAGTGAGCGGAATTGGATTCCACTCTCAAAGCCTCCTTTACTATTTCATCCCAATTAAACATTTTGGTCCACTACTACCCCCGCAATATCCGATTTGATAATATGTTTCAAACCTGCCATCAAAGCATACGTAAACATACTATCAACATACTCACATACCCAGTCTTCTTTATGCTGAGTACAGCTACTCATTTTGGTTTTATCAGTTTTGCTTTTCTGTTGATAGAACGCTAATATAAAACCGCTTGTGTATTGAGCTTTTGATTTTGATTTTATATAATTTTGCCATCTCTGAATTTGTTAGATTGGAATTTTACGTCAGCAGGGAAATGCTACCCAATTTTATCCATGATTGGATTTTTTCCATATTCGATTAGAATTGGTAGAATGCTATTACTCTTCTTTTAGCACCTCTATGGCTTTGCTATAGTTTTCCTTTTCTATTCCCCCTATTACGAGTTTCAGAATCAACAGATGACATTTCAATGGTGGTTATTTCTGCGCCTCTCTTGATCGTGTTCAGAGTGTTTAGATTTCCTCACTCACAGCTCTAATATATGCCAATTTGAAAAATGTTCCATAGTAGTGATACCCACTTCCCCGGAGAGTAGTTATGGTATTTGTGCCGTTTAATTGGTCACGGCACCTGATACCTTGTATTAAGACCAATACCGAAGCGTCTGCCAATTTACTACTGGAGAATATGGGAGACCTAATGTCTTATACCAGTGTCACACTTCAAATATCACTGTTGTTTACAACACATGTTACCAAAATTAGGGTCCATCATCCATCCATAATATATCTCTCGTCAATACACACACAACCAGGAAACAAAAACAAACACAAAACAAACAGTATTTGGTTAGGAACATCTTCCTTTCTTATAAAAAAATAATAATTTCTTCTCCATCAAAATATTTTTTTATTACACTATATAATTTAACATTTTGTACCCCCATGGTAGTTCCTCCTATGCACATTTCCATGTAGGTTTTACATTTATAGCTGGTTTCCCAATCATAACCAACTGTTTTACCAGTCCACTGATTATTATATATTATATTATATTTTTTATAACCTGCAGGAAAATGTCATGTCATGTCATCCCATGGTCGCTTCCCTGCTCCAACAGAGAAGCACAACCCTCTGTCGCCAACCTAGATATATCAACAGAGATCCTAGTCAGAGATGTCCCTGCTTCAACAGAGACCCCTACCCTGCTCCAACAGGGCAACTCGTCCCAGAATTTCTCATTTAATTAAAGATATCTCTGCTCCAACAGAGTTCGTAATTAAAGATTCTAGGACTTCCCCTATCAGAAATAACCCTGCTAACTAGGAGTGTCTTTGCTCCAAAAAATACCTAATGTGCACAACCTGTTCCCAGAACAGGATTTTCTATGATGTTTGAAAGAAAATCCGTCTCACCCTTAACTCTGTCTGTTCGGGATGGCATATACGTCCACTGACGCTCCCTGCCGGGTCTGAGGCGAGTACCTTTCTGCTCCACTTAATCGGAGTGTGGGCTCCCTGTGCCACATCTACTGTAGCCCCCCTACATGGTTAACCTTGGTCTCCCCGGGAGCGATCAGCAGGTGGAGTTAGACATCCCATCCTTGTCACCAAATTGTTGTGGAAATTCTAACCAAAAGGAAGAGAGACTGTAGATTCTTCTTTATTATAAGATTTGCAAAAATGGAGCAGTTAACAATCACTCAATGGTGCAGAGTTAAGAGTCCAATGAACAGAGTTGGGTCTCAGATTTTATAGGAAAGTACTACCTCTTTGTCTAAGTGTCAGTTAGCAGATGTGTGTAAACAGCGGCGGGGAACATGGTGTGTAAAAGGCTATTAGTTTGTCTGTGCAGATTAAGATAGCCCGAGGTTGATAGCACGAGGACTTAACCGTCTAACTGCATTTACAACAGCTCACACTATAATGAGATCATTTCTGCAAGTTTCCACACAGCTGAGTTCCTGCAGCTAGAAAAAACAAGATGTGTCACACGCTGCGGTCCCACCCAAACGTCTCTTAGCTGTACACCCAGTCTTATGACTAAGTCACAAGACAAGGTTGTATCAGTGAAAAAAACACAACCATATAACAATAGACAATTCTCTAAGTAAAAAACAGCATAGTATGTCTAATTCGTAATTTTTCCACCACAGGGTCTAACCCCAAGAAGTATTGGAAAATGGTTAAAGACCTGGAGAATAAACCCTCCTCCTCACAGCTTCCCATGTCCCTTAATGTTGATGATGTGTTTGTTAGTGACAAGGAGCACATGGCTGAGCTCTTTAATCACCACTTCATTAAGTCAGAATTCCTATTTGACTCAGCCATGCCTCATTGCCAGGCCAACAGTTCCTCATCACCAACCACTTATAATGCGACTAGCCCCGATGCTCCTCCCTCTTTTTCTCCTGCCCCGCTACAAAGTTTCTCCCTACAGGCAGTCACTGAGTCTGAGGTGCTAAAGGGGCTCCTTAAACTTGACCCCAAAAAAACATCTGGGTCAGATGGTTTTGATCCTTTATTCTTTAAGGTTGCAGCCCCTATCATCACCAAGTATATCTCTGACATGTTTTACCTGTCTCTCCTCTCTGTGGAGGTTCTCATTAATTGGAAGGCACCCACGGTGTGTACTTTATTTAAATGGAGAGATCAAGCTGATCCTAACTGTTATAGGCCAATTTCTATTTTGTCCAGTTAATCAAAAATGTTGGAAAAACTTCAATAATCAACTGACTGGTTTTCTTGATGTCTATAGTATTCTCTTTGGTATGCAATCTGGTTTCCGCTCAGGTTATGGATGTGTCACTGCAACCTTAAAGGTCCTAAATTATGTCACCATTGCCCTTGATTTTAAGCAATGTTGTGCTGCTATTTGTATTGACTTGACAAAAGCTTAGACAATTCCATTCTTGTGGCCGGCTAAGGAGTATCGGTATCTCTGAGGGGTCTTTGGCCTGGTTTGCTAACTACCTTTCTCAAAAAGTATTATACTCAGCTGGCCCCTCACCGGATTTTGTGTTAAACACTCTACAACAAAGCTTTCTTCGTGTCCAACAAGCTTTCTCTGCCCTTATCCTTGTTCTGAACACCTTCAAAACAAAGGTAATGTTGTTTGGTAAGAAGAATGCCCCTCTCCCCACCGGTGTGATTAATATCTCTGAGGGTTTAGAGTTTGAGGTAGTCACCTCATACAAGAACTTGGGAGTATGGCTAGATGGTACACTGTCCTTCTCTCAGCACATATCAAAGCTGCAGGCTAAGGTTACATCTAGACGTGGTTTCCTCTATCGTAATCCCTCCTCTTTCACCCCAGCTGCCAAACTAACCCTGATTCAGATTACCATCCTACCCATGCTAGATTACCGGGACTTAATTTACAGAACGTCAGTACAGAGACGAAGTGGAGTCGCAATTCAATGGCTCAGACACAAGATGTACAGAATGTGGCAGGGTCTACAGTCAATCACGGATTACAAAGGGAAAACCAGCCATCCGCTTTGAGGATAACACAGTGCCATCGACGCGGCCCGCTCCCAAGGACTGTGGGCTCTCGTTCTCCATGGGCGACGTGAGTAAGACATTTAAGCGTGTTAACCCTCGCCAGACTGCCGGCCCAGACGGCATCCCTAGCCGCGTCCTCAGAGCATGCACAGACCAGCTGGCTGGAGTGTTTACGGACATATTCAATATTTCCCTATCCCAGTCTGCTGTCCCCACTTGCTTCAAGATGTCCACCATTGTTCCTGTACCCAAGAAAGCAAAGGTAACTGAACTAAATGACTATCACCCCGTAGCACTCACTTCTGTCATTATGAAGTGCTTTGAGAGGCTAGTTAAGGATTATATCACCTCTACCTTACCTGACACCCTAAACCCACTTAAATTCGCCCCAATAGATCCACAGACGATGCAATCGCCATTGCACGGCACACTGCCCTATCCCATCTGGACAAGAGGAATACCTACAGCAGGTGAAATAAGTATTGAACACGTCACTATTTTTCTCAGTAAATATATTTCCAAAGGTGCTATTGAAATGAAATGTTCACCAGATGTTGGTAACAACCCAAGTAATCCATACATATTAAGTTATGTGTAATAATGTGAAATGACACAGGGAAAAAGTATTGAACACATGAAGAAAGGGAGGTACAAAAAGGCATGGAAAGCCAAGACAACAGTTGAAAACTATCAGTAATTAAAAAGCAATCCAGCCCCCTGTCAGTGCAAATTAATATCAGCTGGTTCAGTCCCAACTGATGTCCTACAAAAAGGTCTCATTGCCAAGGTGTCACACAAGACACATCTCATGATGGGTAAAAGCAAAGAGCTGTCTCAAGACCTTCGCAACCTAATTGTTGCAAAACATAATGATGGCATTGGTTATAGGCGCATTTCTAAGCTTCTGAATGTTCCAGTGAGCACTGTTGGGGCCATAATACGGAAGTGGAAAGACAATCATCTCACCATAAGTTTGCCTCGACCAGGTGCTACTCTCAAGATTTCTGACAGAGGAGTGAAAAGAATAATCAGAAGAGTTGTCCAAGAGCCAAGGACCACTTGTGGAGAGCTTCAAAAAGACCTGCAATTAGCAGGTACTGTTGTCTCAAAGAAAACAGTAAGTAATGCACTCCACCGCCATGGCCTGTATCCACGCTCACCACGCAAGACTCCATTGCTGAAAAAAAAGCATGTTGAAGCTCGTTTAAAGTTTGCTGCACAAAATTTGGAAAAGCCAGTGAAATACTGGGAGAATATAGTGTGGTCAGATGAGAGCAAAATTGAATACACACCATGTTTGGAGGAGAAATGGCACTGCACATCACCCTAAAAACACCATACCAACAGTGAAGTTTGGAGGTGGGAACATCATGGTGTGGGGCTGCTTTTCAGCAAATGGTACTGGCAAACTTCACATAATTGAAGGAAGGATGAATGGACAAATTTCTGCTGCCATCTACCAGGATGATGAAGATGAAATGAGGGTGGACATTTCAGCAAGACAATGATCCCAAACACACAGCCAAGGAAACTCTCAATTGGTTTCAAAGAAAGATAATAAAGCTGATAGAATGGCCCAGCCAATCACCTGACTTAAATCCCATTGAAAATCTATGGAAAGAACTGAAGATCAAGATTCATAGAGGCCCACGGAACCTGTTTGTGTGGAAGAATGGGCCAAAATCACACCAGAGCAATGCATGCGACTAGTTTCTCCATACAGAAGGCGTCTTGAAGTTGTCATTACCAACAAAGGCTTTTGTACAAAGTATTAAATAAATATCAGTAAGTGTGAATACTTTTTCCCTGTGTCATTTCACATTATTACACATAACTTAATTTCTGAAATTATTTGTTTTGGTTTCTTTGTATGTATGGATTACTTGGTTTGTTACCAACATCTGGTGAAATTGTCATGTCAATAGCACCTTTGGAAATATATTTACTGAGAAAAATTGTGACGTGTTCAATACTTATTTCACCCGCTGTATATAAGAATGCTGTCCATTGACTATAGCTCAACCTCCAAGCTCTTCATCAAGCTCAGGGGCCTGGGTCTGAACCCCACCCTGTGTCCTGGACTTCCTGACGGTCCGCCCCCCAGGCAGTGAAGGTAGGAAACAACACCTCCACTTCACTGATCCTCAACACAAGGGTGTGCGTGCTCAGCCCCCTCCTGTACTCCCTGTTCAGCCATCACTAGCCGGCTACCACCCGGTTACTTAACCCTGCACCTTAGAGGCTGCTGCCCTATATACATAGATATGTAATCTCTGGTCACTATAATAATGGAATACTAGTCACTTTAATAATGTTTACATATTTTAGCTTTATTCATCTCATATGTATATATTGTAATATATTCTACTGTATTTTAATCTATGCCACTCCGACATTGCTCGTCCTAATATTTATATATTTCTTAATTACATTCTTTTACTTTTAGATTTGTGTATTGTTGTGAATTGTTAGATATTACTGCACTGTTGGAGCAAGGTTCACAAGCATTTCGCTACACCCGCAATAACATCTGCTAAATATGTGTATGTGACCAGTAATATTTTATTTTATTTTATTAAATTGAAGTCGTTTTTGCCACATAAATATGACATTTATATTTACATAAAACATTCTAAAAACGAAATGACACTACAATCAAATGACTGCAAATCAGCTTTTTAGTACTAATGTGGACTGCACAGTATATATATATATATATATATATATATATATATATATATATATATATATATATATATATATATATATATATATATTTGTTTTACAGAATATGATAATTAATAGTTGAATGATGTTTTGATAAGAATTGAGTTGAATTTTTTACTGTTGCTTTTTCAAATAGTTTATTCTATTTTATTTATTCCTATTGACCCCAGTTGGTTATCTATATACTGTATGTAAAATAGCATAGCAAAAATCTGCCACTCCTCTTCAATGGCTGTGCGAAGTTTCTGGATATTGGCGGGAACTGGAACACGCTGTCATACACGTCGATCCAGATTATCCCAAACATGCTCAATGGGTGACATGTCTGGTGAGTATGCAGGCCATGGAAGAACTGGGACATTTTCAGCTTCAACTGAATTGTGTATAGATCCTTGCGACATGGGGACGTGCATTATCATGCTGAAACTTGAGGTGATGGCGGTGGATGAATGGCACGACAATGGGCCTCAGGATTTCGTCACAGTATCTCTGTGCATTCAAACTGCCATCGATAAAATGCAATTGTGTTCGTTGTCCGTAGCTTATGCCTGCCCATACCATAACCCCACTGGCACCATGGTGCACTCTGTTCACAACGTTGACATCAGCAAATCACTCCCCCACATGACGCCATACACGCTGTCTGCCATCTGCCCTGTACAGTTGAAACTGGGATTCATCTGTGAAGAGCACAATTCTCCAGCGTGCCAGTGGCCATCGAAGCTATGCATTTGCCCACCGAATTCGGTTACGACACCGAACTGCAGCCAGGTTAAGACCCTGGTGAGGATGACAAGCCTGCAGATGAGCTACCCTGAAACAGTTTCTGACAGTTAGTGCAGAAATACTTTGGTTGTGCAAACCCACAGTTTCAACAGCTGTCCGGGTGGCTGGTCTCAGGCGATCCCTCAGGTGAAGATGCCAGATGTGGAGGTCCTGGACTGGCATGGTTACACTTAGTCTGCGGTTGTGAGGCTGGTTAGATGTACATTGGAGGTGGCTTATGGTAGAGAAATTAACATTAAAGTCTCTGGCAAAATTTATGTTGGACATTCCTGCAGTCAGCATGCCAATTGCACACTCCCTTGAAACTTGAGACATCTGTGGCTTTGTGTTTTGTGCAGCTTTTAGAGTGACCTTTTATTATCCACAGCACAAGGTGCACCTGTATAATGCTAATGCTGTTTAATCAGCTTCTTGATATGCCACAGCTGTCAGGTGGATGGATTATCTTGGCAAAGGAGAAATTATCACTAACAGGGATGTTAACAAATGTGTTCAACAAATTGGAGAGAAAAAGGCTTTTTGTGGACATGGAAAAGTTCTGGAATCTTTTATTTCAGTTGAAGAACAGAATTTGGCAATTTTCAGAATTAATCAAACTACCATTTTCTTTCTGGTTTTTATGATTCATAAATACTTTCCTGAACCTAAATAATCTACAAGATCAGATCATTTTTAAATCTACCAATTGGTGTTAAAATGGAGATGAATATGCATATACAGTGCCGTCAGAAAGTATTCAAACCCCTTGACTTATTCCACATTTTGTTGTTACAGCCTGAATTTAAAAATAGATTACCCATCTACACACAATATAACATAAACATAATGATAAAGTGAAAAGATGTTTTTACACATTTTTGCCAATTATTTGAAAATGAAATACAGAAACATCTAATTTACATAAGTATTCACAGCCCTGAGTAGAATCACCTTTAGCATATATTATAGCTGGGAGTCTTTCTGGGTCTCTAACAGATTTCCACAACTGGATTGTGCAACATTTGCCCATTATTCTTTAAAGAATTCTCCAATCATTTGCTAGACAACCATTTTCAGGTTTGCCATAGATTTTCAAGTAGATTTATGTCAAAACTTTAACTTGGCAACTCATTCACTGTCTTCTTGGTAACCAACTCTAGTGTAGATTTGACCTTGTGTTTTAGGTTATTGTCCTGCTGAAAGGTGAATTTATCCCCCAGTGTCTGGTGTAAAGCAGACTGCACCAGGTTTTCCTCTAGGATTTTGCCTGTGCTATGCTCCATTCCATTTATTTTTTATCCTGAAAAACTCCCCAGTCTTTAACGATTACAAGTATACCCATAGCACGATCAAATCAAATCAAATTGTATTTGTCACATGCAAATACAACAGGTGTAGACCTTACAGTGAAATGCTTACCTACAAACCATTAACCAATGCTTTAAGAAGTTAAGAATAAATAAATAAATAAAAAAAACAAATAATTAAATAGCAGCAGTAAAATAACAGTAGCGAGGCTATATACAGGGGGTACCGGTACAGTGTGCGGGGGCACCAGTTAGTCGAGGTAATTGAGGTAATATGTACATGTAGGTAGAGTTAAAGTGACTATGCATTGATAATAACATAAAAGAGGGGTCGGGTGGTCCTTTGATTAGCTGTTCAGGAGTCTGATGGCTTGGGGGTAAAAGCTGTTAAGAAGCCTTTTGGACCTAGACTTGGCGCTCCGGTACCATGCCATGCGGTAGCAGAGAGAACAGTCCATGACTGGAGTGGCTGGAGTCTTTGACAATTTTTAGGGCCTTCCTCTGACACCGCCTGGTATAGAGATCTTGGATGTCAGGAAGCTTGGCCCCAGTGATGTACTGGACCGTACGCACTACCCTCTGTAGTGCCTTGCGGTCGGAGGTCAAGTAGTTGCCATACCAGGCAGTGATGCAATCAGTAAGGATGCTCTCGATGGTGCAGCTGTATAACTTTGAGGATATGGGGACCCATTTTTTTTGGTTAACTTTTGAAAACAAACCTAGTAACTTACAACACCCAATGGAATGAGAAGTGGCATGCCTGCACTACACTAGCTCACTATAATAGCATGCTGTGCAGTCTGAGTGTGAACTGCTGGGGGCTTGTTACAGTAGAAACAATATGTTTGACTTAGTCCTGAGACAGGATGTGAACCGCTGGGGCCTTCAGGCAGCTGTAGAACCTTTTGAGGATCTGAGGACCGATGCCAAATCTTTTCAGTCTCCTGAGAGGGAATAGGCTTTGTCGTCCCCTCTTCACGACTGTCTTAGTGTGTTTGGACCATTCTAGTTTGTTGTTGATGTGGACACCAAGGAACTTGAAGCTCTCAACCTGCTCCAATACAGCCCCGTCGATGAGAATGGGAAGGAAAACCAGGATCCAGTTGCAGAGGGAGGTGTTTACTCCCAGGGTCCTTAGCTTAGTGATGAGCTTTGAGGGAACTAGGGTGTTGAACGTGGAGCTGTAGTCAATGAATAGCATTCTCACTTAGGTGTTCCTTTTGTCCAGGTGGGAAAGGGCAGTGTGGAGTGCAATAGAGATTGCATAATCTGTGGATCTGTTGGGCCGGTATGGAAATTGGAGTGGGTCTAGGGTTTCTGGGATAATGGTTTTGATGTGAGCCATGACCAGCCTTTCAAAGCACTTAATGGCTACAAACGTGAGTGCTACGGGTCGGTAGTCATTTAGGCAGGTTACCTTAGTGTTCTTGGGCACAGGGACTATGGTGGTCTGCTTGAAACATGTTGGTATTACAGTCAGGGGCAGGTTGAAAATGTCAGTGAAGACACTTGCCAGTTGGTCAGTGCATGCTCTGAGTACACATCCTGGTAATCCGTCTGGCCCTGCGGCCTTGTGAATGTTAACCTGTTTAATGGTCTTACTACTACTAACATCGGCTACCGAGAGTGTGATCACACAGTCGTCCGGAACAGCTGATGCTCTCGTGCATGTTTCAGTGTTACTTGCCTCGAAGCGAGCTCTACCCTTTAGCTCAGTGCGGATGTTGCCTGTAATCCATGGCTTCTGGTTGGGTATGTACGTACGTTCACTGTGGGAACGACGTCATCATGCACTTATTGATGAAGCCAGTGACTGATGTGGTGTACTCCTCAATGCCATCGGAAGAATCCCGGAATATGATGCAGCCGCCACTATGCTTGAAAATATGTAGATTGGTACTAAGTAATGTGTTGTATTGGATTTTCCCCAAACATAACACTTTGTATTCAGGACAAAAAGT
The DNA here is from genome assembly GCA_023634145.1 of Thymallus thymallus. NCBI lineage: Eukaryota > Metazoa > Chordata > Actinopteri > Salmoniformes > Salmonidae > Thymallus > Thymallus thymallus. The sequence goes on along the minus strand of CM042388.1, from coordinate 23,154,013 downwards.
TATTTGCTTTGCAGTATTACTTCAGTGCCTTGTGTACATGATTCCTTCTTTTCACTCTGCCAATCCAGATGCTCTTATCCAGAGCAATTGACAGACTGTTCACCTAGTCAGCTCAGGGATTCAAACCAGCAACCTTTCGGTTACTGGCCCAATCTCTTAACCGCTAGGCTACCTGCCTCCCTTCCTTTCTGGTCACTGAGTCAAAAAGGACACCTGTATCTTTGTTGTGACTGGGTATGTTGATACACCGTCCAAAGGGTAATTAATAACTTCACCATGCTCAAAGGGATATTCAATTTCTATATATATATATATATTTTTTTTTTTACCAATCTACCAATAGGTGCCCTTCTTTGTGAAGCATTGGAAAACCTCCCTGGTCTTTGTTGTTTAATCTCTGTTTGAAATTCACTACTCGACTGAGTGTAGGGGGTACAGAGATGAAGTAGTTAAAAAATGTAAAAGTCCATTCAACTTATTATCTGACTTGTTAAGCAGATTTTTACTCCTCAATTTATTTAGGCTTGCCATAACAAAGGGGTTTCAGCTTTTCTTTTTTTTATTAATTTGTAATAATTTGAAAAACAAAATTCCACTTTGACATAATGGGATATTGTGTGTAGGCCAGTGACAAACAATCCAAATGTAACCTATTTTAAATGAAGGCTGTACCTCAACAAAATGTGGACGGCACTGTATTTAGATGGCCTTTTTTCTGTAGACAAAATTCTAACTTAAAGGTACACCGTATTTAAAGGGATGGCTCAAGATAAATGTACCTTTTTAATTAAATCTCCACAAAGAGTTTTCAGCAGTTGAGTGAAATGTGTTCAGAGCTCGCAAGGTAGCCACACTTGATTAAGTTAAGTCTGAATATCAAATACTGAAAAGTGCGTAGGAAAGGCAGGTGTAGGAAAGGCGTACATTTCCTAAGTCTGAATCGGGCCCCATGAGCTCTCTCAACATGCGACTAGCCTACTCTGTGATCTATGAATCTCTCTCTCTCTCACTATCTATCCCTCCCTCCCGATCTCTCTGCCCCTCCTCTCTTATTCTTTAGTTGTTTCACTCTCTCCATCTCTTATGCCTCTGTCTATTTTTGGTCCTTCATTCTCGACCACCTGCAAACCATCTAATTAGCTCACATCTGTTATTGTGCTGTGCATCTAATCACATTCACACACACACACACACACACACACACACACACACACACACACACACACACACACACACACACACACACACCATCTCAGCAGCGCTGCACACGCCTTGCTTCCCTCCATTCTTCCATCCTTCCATCCCAATGAAAACTCAGAAATATATCTGCATTGCTTATAAGTACACACATTCACACACACACACACACACACACACACACACACACACACACACACACACACTGCACACACACTGCACACACACACTAAGACACACACACGCTCTGGCATACACATAGGAAGAAAGCACAAAGCAGCAATCTTGATCTAAAAATGCATCTCGCTCTCTGTTAATGACTAGTATAGTATGATCAAGTCTTACTGCAAACACCACAGTAATTACGCCACAGTAAATTTCTCAAGGAAAATTACTCTGCATTGGAGTCAGCTGTAGTTCACTGGAAATGTGTTTTCTAAGCATACAGTAGACTTGTCTTTGTACATTAGATATGCTTTACAGTGATGATGATAGTGATGATGGTGATGATGATAGTGATGATGACGATACTGATGTTGATTTTGATGATGATTAAGATGATGATGACCATGATGACAATGAGCACGATGATTATGACGATTCCAATTATAATTATAATGGCTACGACAATGATAATGATGACGTCTGTGTGTTTGTCTCTCATCAGGTCTCCGCAGCAGTTACTCCTGCAGTGTATGTAGTGTGGTGTTGAACTCCATTGAACAGTACCACGCTCATCTACAGGGCTCCAAGCACCAGAACAAGTAGGTTGATAACACTAACTGTGGCGCACGAAAGAGAGAGAGAGGGGGGTGGGAGGGGGGAGAGATAGAGAGGGGGGAGAGAGAGAGTGAGAGAGTTGGGAGAGAGAGGGAGAGAGAGAGAGAGGGGAGAGAGAGGGGTGGGGGAGAGGGGAGAGAGAGAGAGGGGAGGGGGGAGAGAGAGGGTGGGGAGAGACTGAGGGGGGGAGAGAGAGAGGGGTTGGGGGAGAGAGAGAGAGAGAGAGAGGGGAGGGGGGAGAGAGAGAGGGGGGAGAGAGAGGAGGGGGGAGAGAGGCGCAGATGACGTCAGCGCAGTAATTTCCAGAGACAGAATCAGTAGCACTCGGTCTCTTCTGCAAGGAATCTATTGACTTTGGTTCCAATATGGGTAGCATAATCAAATCATATCAAATCAAATGTATTTATAAAGCCCTTTTTACATCAGCCGATGTCACAAAGTGCTATACAGAAACCCAGCCTAAAACCCCAAACAGCAAGCAATGCAGATGTAGAAGCACGGTGGCTAGGAAAAACACCCTAGAAAGGCAAAACCTAGGAAGAAACCTAGAGAGGAACCAGGCTCTGAGGGGTGGCCAGTCCTCTTCTGGCTGTGCCGGGTGGAGATTATAACAATTCATGGCCATTAAGGCCAGTTCTTTCTCCAAGATGTTCAAATGTTCATAGATGACCAGCAGGGTCAAATAATAATAATAGTAGTTGTGGAGGTAAATACATCAGGAGTGAATGTCACTTGGCTTTTCAGTACAATAGAGCGCAGGTGCGGTAGAGAGAGAGCGAGATGAAAACAGCAGGTCTGGGACAAGGTGGCACGTCCAATGAACAGGTCAGGGTTCCATAACCGCAGGCAGAAGAGTTGAAACCGGTGCAGCAGCACGAACAGGTGGACTGGGGACAGCTAGGAGTCATCAGGGCAGGTGGTCCTGAAGCATAGTCCTCCGGGTAGGCTCAGGTCCTCCGGGAGAGGAGGTAGAGTGGGAGAGAGAGAGAATAAGAGGGAGCACACTTAAATTCACACAAGACACCGGATAATAACATCAGATTTAACAAACTGACCCTGCCCTCCTGCACATAGACTATTGCAGCATAGATACTGGAGGCTGAGACAGGGGGGGTCAGGAGACACTGTGGCCCCCTCCGACAATACCCCCGGACAGGGCCAACCAGGCAGGATATAACCTCACCCAAAGCACAGCCCCCACACCAATTGAGGGATATCAACAACCACCAACTTGCTACCCTGAGACAAGGCTGAGTATAGCCCACGAAAGATCCCCTCCACTGCATAAGCCCGAGGGGGCGACAAACCGGACAGGAAGTGACGCACCAGTGACTCAGCCCCCGTAATAGAGTCAGAGGCAGAGAATACCAATGGAGAGACGGGAACCGGCCAGGCAGAGACAGCAAGGGTGGTTCGTCGCTCCAGAGCTTTGCCGTTCACCCTTGCACCCCTGGGCCAGACTACACTCAATCATAGGACATACTGAAGAGATGAGTCTTCAGTAAAGACTTAAAGGTCGAGACGGAGTCTGCGTCTCTCACATGGATAGGCAGACCATTCCATAAAAATTGAAAGCCCTGCCTCCAGCTGTTTGCTTAGAAATTCTAGGGACAATAAGGAGGCCTGCGTCTTGTGACTGGACCGTACGTGTAGGTATGTATAGATTTGGTATACCAAATCTGAGAGATAAGTAGGAGCAAGCCCATGTAATGCTTTGTAGGTTAGCAGTAAAACCTTGAAATCAGCCCTAGCCTTAACAGGAAGCCAGTGTAGAGAGGCTAGCACGGGAGTAATATGATCATATTTTTTGGGTTCTAGTCAAGATTCTAGCAGCCGTGTTTAGCACTAATTGCAGTTAATTTAGTGCTTTATGCGGGTAGCCGGAGAGTAGAGCATTGCAGTTAGCTTTTCTGCATCATTTTTGGAAAAAAAATGACAGATTTTTGCAATGTTACGAAGATGGAAAAAAGCTGTCCTTGTAATATTCTTGATATGTTCATTAAAAGAGAGATCAGGGTCTAGAGTAACGCTGAGGTCCTTCACAGTTTTTTGGGGGACGACTGTACAACAATCAAGATTAATTGTCAGATCCAAAAGCAGATCTCTTTGTTTCTTGGGACCTAGAGCTAGCATGTATGTTTTGTCAGAATTTAAAAGTAAAACATTTGCTGCCGTCCTCTTCCTTATGTCTGAAACACAGGCTTCCAGGGCAGGCAAATTTGGGGCATCACCATGTTTCATCAATATGTACAGCTGTGTGTCGTCCGCATAGCAATGGAAGTTAACATTATGTTTCCGAATGACATCAATATATAGTGAAAACAATAGTGGCCCTAAAACGGAACCATGAGGAACACCGAAACTTGCAATTGATTTGTCAGAGGACAAACCATCCACGGAGACGAACTGATATCTCTCCGACAGATAAGATCTAAACCAGGCAAGAACTTGTCCGTGCTGACCAATTAATGTTTCCAATCCCTCCAAAATAATATGGTGGTTGATGGTGTCAAAAGCAGCACTAAGGTCTAAGAGCACGAGGACAGATGCAGAGCCTTGGTCTGACGCCATTTAAAGGTTGTTTACCACTTTCACGAGTGCAGTCTCAGTGCTATGATAGGGTCTAGTGTTTTGTATACATTATTTGTCTTCAGGAAGGCAGTGAGCTGCTGCGCAACAGCTTTTTCTAAGATTTTTGAGAGAAATGGGAGATTAGCTCTTTCAGTAGTTTAGTTGGAATAGGGTCCAGTATGCAGGTTGAAGGTTTAGAGGCCATGACAATTTTTATGAATGTGTCAAGAGATATAGGATTAAAAAACTTGAGTGTCTCCATTGATCCTAGGTCCTGGCAGTTCTGTGTAGACTCAGGACAGCTGAGCTTTGGGGAAATACGCAGACTCAAAGAGGAGTCCGTAATTTGCTTTCTAATGATAATGATCTTTTCGTTGAAGAAGTTCATGAATTCATCACTGTGGAAGTAAAAGGCATCCTCTCTTGGGGAATGTCACTTTTTAGTTAACTTTGCAACAGTATCAAATTGAAATTTTTGATTATTCTTATTCTCCTCAATTAGGTTGGAAAAATAGAATGATCGAGCAGAAGTGAGGACTCTTCGATATTGCACTGTACTTTCTTTCCAAGCTAGTAGGAAGACTTCCAGTTTGGTGGAGCGCCATTTCCGTTCCAGTTTTCTGCAAGCTTGCTTCAAAGCTCGGGTATTTTTTGTGTACCAGGGAGCTAGTTTCTTTTGGCAAATGTTTATAGAGAATTTATAGCACGGCTTTTGATGATCCTTGGTTGGGGTCTAAGCAAATTATTTGTTGCGATTGCAAACTAAAATAAAATGGTGGTCCGAGGATTAAATAAAATGGTGGTCCAGGATTATGAGGAAAAACATTTAGATCCACAATATTTATTCCACGGGACAGAACTAGATCCAGGGTATGACTGTGACAATGAGTAGGTCCGGAGACATGTTGTTCAAAACCACTGAGTCGATGATGGCGCCGAAAGCCTTTTGTAGTGGATCTGTGGACTTTTACATGTGAATGTTAAAGTCACCAAAAATTAGAATATTATCTGCCATGACGACAAGGTCTGATTGAAATTCAGAGAACTCTGTAAGGAACCCTGTATAAGGCCCAGGAGGCCTGTAAACAGTAGCTATAAAAAGTGATTAAGTAGGCTGCATAGATTTCATGACTAGAAGCTCAAAAGATGAAAACGCTGTTCTTTTTTGGGGGGTAAATTGAAATTTGCTATCGTAAATGTTAGCTACACCTCCGCCTTTGCGGAATGCGCGGGGGACATAGTCACTAGTGTAACCAGGAGGAGAGGCCTCATTTAACACAGTAAATTCATCAGGCTTAAGCCATGTTTCAGTCAGGCCAATCACATCAAGATTATGATCAGTGATTAGTTCATTGACTATAACTGCCTTGGAAGTGAGGGATCTAACATTAAGTAATCCTATTTTAAGAAGTGAGATATCACAACCTCTTTCAATAATGACAGGAATGGAGGAGGTCTTTATTCCAGTGAGATTACTAAGGCGAACACCGCCATGTTTAGGTTTGCACAACCTAGATCGAGGCACAGACACGGTCTCAATGGGGGTAACTGAGCTGACTACTGTACACTGACTATGCTAGTGGCAGACTCCACTAAACTGGCAGGCTGGCTACCAGCCTGCTGCCTGGCCTGAACTCTATCTCATAGTGGAGCTAGAGGAGTTAGAGACTCGTCTATGTTCATATATGACTATATGACAACAACCATATTTCTCATTACATCAAAAATAAAGTTGAGTAAAAATTCTACAACCATCTACAGTCAATTAATTAACCTTGTTCATTAATCAACAATTGAACCATAGCTTGCTAGCTGTCTGTACTTTGCAGGCCAGAACAAAGGCACATCAATTCATTTTGTTGACAAAACCAGAGAGGAAGAGGCAAAGTAAAAGGGTCCACTCGGGAATGCAGCGATAAGCAGACCGCCTGCCTCCCCGCCTTTGGCCAGAGACAAGATCATCTGGTCATTATATACAGTATCTCTGACAAAACATATCTAGTTCTCCAAGGACAAATGCTACAGCATTCCATGCTTTTTCTTTGAACAAAGTGTTATTGTATTGAGGAATACTGGAGGCCATACAGCAAAGAGTGCTTCTCAACTTTGATGATCAAACAGGTGTCACACATTTTGCCAACATTTGACATTTTATTTAACAAGAACACATTCTTATTTACAATGACAGACTACCAGGGAACAGTGGGTTAACTTCCTTGTTCAGGGCAGAACAACAGATTATTTAACTTGTCAGCTCAGAGATTCGATCTAGCAACCTTTCGGTTACTGGTCCAACAGCCTAACCACTAGGCTACATGCCACCTCTAGCACTGAGATGCAGTGCCTTAGACCACTGTGCCACATGGGAGCCCACTATACTATAGATACAGTATAACAACCTACCTCCAGTTATGAACTAGGAAGACTACAGTTGCGTTTATATATTTGTTTTACAAATAGGTAGGCCTACTGCTATTGTATGGATCTAGACTACTACTGTTATTAATGGTTTATACAATGAAGCTGAGTCAATATGTTTTTAAGTGTCAAAAACTTTGTAATGTTGTTTATGTGTGTGGATCCAAGAAAAATAGACTCCAAACGCAATTTTACGTTGCTGCTACAACAACTGCTATAGTAGGCCTTTCAACTAGACGTGGATTTCACTTGTGTGGTGTATCTGTGCAGTAAGAGGGTCTAGGTGCTGTGGCAGTAAGTGCTCAGAGAATAGTAATAATCTACATTATAATGTTGGGATCACGTGAAGCTGATCAATACCGTGTTGGTGTAAAATGTGTGATTTTATTTAGATCTCTCCCTCTCTAAATAAGAAACAAGCACATACACAGGCAAACACACACACACGGTTCTGCTCTATGCATCCTGTCAATAAAGTATCTATCTATCTATCTAATGACTTGCCCAGAAACATGTTGTCTGTCAAGGTAGAATCCTTCATAGTGTGTGTGTGTGTGTGTCATACCAGGCAGGGATATAGCAATGGCGCATCTGTAGAAGTTCAGGAGGATCTTAGGGCCCAAGCAGCTTCCTGAGGTTGAAGAGGTGCTGTTGCGCCTTCTTTACCACACTGCCTGTGTGAATGGACCATTTCAGGTTGTCAGTGATATGCACACCAAGGAACATGCTACTGCTGCTGCTGGAGATGAGAGGAGAAAATAGCACACCTTAATTCAGCTTTTTTTTTAATTTAACTTGGCAAGTCAGTTAAGAACAAATTCTTACTTACAATGACAGCCTACCAGGGAACAATGGGTTAACTGCCTTGTTCAGGGGCAGAACAACAGATTTATACCATGTCAGCTCGGGGATTGATTCAGCCTGGATTCAAACTAGGGTGTCTGTTGTGACACCTCTAGCACTGAGATGCAGTGCCTTAGACCACTGCGCCACTTGGGAGGTTATGGCGGTGAATGTGGACATTTGCCTGACAAATAACCCCAAATTCCAGGACCATCACAACTATACAGAGAGACAGAGAGAGAGAGAGGGAGGAAGGGAGAGAGGGAAGGAGGATAGAAGTGCATGAAGATAAGGAGATTTAAAGTGGACAAAGAGGTAAGCACCACGTTTTTGACTGAGGTAAGGTTTCAATGCTTCAAAGGTGGTAAGGGTGAATAAAAGAGAAGATAGAGGGATGAAGGAGGATGGAGGGATAGAGGAGAAGAAGGATAAAAATGGAGTGAGAGAACCGAGGGCTGGGGGATAGAGGGATATGACGGAAGAGGGTTAGCTGTTCAAAGTAGAGTTGGACGTATGTGCAAGACTAAGTACCTTAGAGAGAGAGAGAGATAGTTGTATGAAGCTGACTGTGTTTAAAGGGTGTGTGTATTAATAAGGTATCAGAAGAGTAATCTCCAATATCTGTAAAGGTGATTATCTGTGTGCACACCTGTATCGATCCCCAGGGAAACGTGGAATAAGACAGGATGTTCAACTCACTAGCCACATATTGTGTTGTGGCGTGACTATAACATTTATCTGAAGACTGTTATCTCTAATTATCTAACTATGTTTAATTTTTACCCGATTAAATTAATAATGTAACAATGAACTCATTAGGATCTGGGGCATTACGAGAATGTTTCTTTAAGGAGTTATTGTCTAAAAGGTCTCTACATATCACATCTATAAACAGTCAATTTATTAATCAAAATCTCGTATCATATCATCATTCTGAACGTCGTAACATCCTTGCAGCTGCAAAAACCTGAGCCTTACTTATGATTCAGTACTACACAAATTGGTTTAATTATTTATTTACTAGCTAATTAAATGGGAACACAAGATAAACATACACACTTAAAAAATGTTAAAAACAGGTCCCTAGTGGACTGACAACAATATGGCTGCTTGTTACAAAAGACATGGAGAGGGCAAGAAAGAGAGAGGGACAGAGACACTTAATGTTGTTACATTTAGAAATTACTCTCTCTTATAGTACTCCTATACTTTGCACACGAACAACTTCCCACTTGGAGTAAGAAATCATGAATGTATTTACGTGAAAGGCCGTATCTCTCTCGGAACCAGGCTGCCTTGGAAAGGGGGTTGGGCCTTTTTGCGGTATGCTTGAAAGGCTCTGTGTGTCCAAAATGGTTCCGACAATAATTTTTCATAGTTCATGTACAATGCATTGGATTGAAACTTAGTACATATAGTGGGTATACTTTCCAAGTTACAGTATTTCCTTTATAACATTTTTAATGACATCACAAAATAACAAACAATATCACATTCGTTTTCTATAGATCGCCTCTGACCATTCCCCATGTTCTCTGTTAGGAGTATTGTTCCAGTATTCACTTTTGAATGTGTTAGAGTTTCAGTGAGAAAAAGTCTCTGGAGACTCCTTTGGTGAATTTGGAGAGGAAGAGCCTGGGTCTTCTCCCTTGATTCATGGGCGTGAGCAGTTAACCCCCCACCAGTTCCCTACTCCCCCCGTCTGCGGGTGAGAGGGGGTCTGGTTGAAGTTATTCATTGCAAACCTGATCTGACCTGTGCGTGTGTGTGTGTGTTTGTGTTTATGTGTGAGTGTGCGTGCGTGTGTCTTCCTGCATCACAGCACATCAGCGTGCATCTCTTCTAGCAGACTATAGTCAGGGGGCAGAGAATTATGTGATTGCAAATAATGCCCCTGTCACAGCCTTGTGCTGCATAGTTTGTGAGCTGTCACATAACACACACACACACAGAGAGAGAGAGAGAGAGAGAGAGAGAGAGAGAGAGAGAGAGAGAGAGAGAGAGAGAGAGAGAGAGAGAGAGAGAGAGAGAGAGAGAGAGAGAGAGAGAGAGAGAGAGAGAGAGAGAGAGAGAGAGAGAGAGAGAGAGAGAGAGAGAGAGAGAGAGAGAGAGAGAGAGAGAGAGAGAGAGAGAGAGAGGAGAGAGAGAGAGAGAGAGAGAGAGAGAGAGAGAGAGAGAGAGAGAGAGAGAGACAAAACAGAGGTTTATCACTGAAGCGCAACTTTGTTCCATGGGGTGGCTTCTCATTTAAGCAGAGAAAGAATGCTGAGAGAGTATGTGTTTGTGTGAGTGTGTCAGATTGATGGGTTTCCAGAGTTTTAGGCAGGACATTTTAAGCAAGTGTTCCTCTCTCTCAGCAGTAAGCTATCTAATATAGTACACAGAGTGTTTGGCTACTGAGAGAGAGAATGTGTGTGTGTGTGTTTGACAAGCTTCGGCTCGTGTAAGGAGCTTTGTGGAGGAGATGAGAGTTCAGCTGACAGTGGCTGAGGATTATCTGAAAGCATAGAAACAGCCTTAAAGTGTGTGTGTGTGTGTGCTTGTGTGTAAAATGTAAAGAGCCATTTCCCTCTCTCTTCCCTCAACAGGGACATCACATTTCTTAGCTTTTATCTTTAATTATTTGAGAAAAGTGACTCCCAAAACACACTCAGCCCTGTCGAGAACGTTCATATTATAAAAAAAGAAATTTATTTTCAGATACAGATGTATGGTCTTCCTCACTGATGATGCATAATAAATATTAAAGCTAGAATCCTTAGTTGCTTCATCCATTTTTGCACGAATAAATGTATGATATACAGTGCATTCGGAAAGTATTCAGACCCCTTCACTTCTTCCACATTGTGTTACGTTACAGCCTTATTCTAAAATTGATTAAATACAAAATTTCCCTCATCAATCTACACACAATATGCCATAATACCAAAGTGAAAACAGGTTTTTAGAAAATTTGACAAAAAACTCTCTGTGCCTTGTTCCTTCCAATCCTCGCATCGTGATACCTCCGAAGCACCTCTCACTCACATGGCTCTCCATCACGTGTTCGGGTCTTTCTCACAGGCTACAGACAGACACATCGGGGAGGCAACTTTGCGTGTCCTTATCCAATTCCGAAGTGCAAATTGAAGATATTGGAAGAACTGTTCACATTTACTTTTCGTCAGCCAATAACATGAGTAGCATCAAACCACTAGCATCAAAGAAACTTTTTTACGCAATGAGGCTGACACAACAGATCAGAATGTTGAGCTTAAAATGTTGATGGACTATTAGGCTATTTCTTCATATTATAAGCGCAGCAATGTGCACACGGCAGAAGTCTATAAGTGTGGATGTTCCATTAGCGGCAAAACACCATTATCAAAGTGACCTCAAATGCGATTATGTATGCAATGCTTTTATTATAAAAGTGCATTTTTATGGTGAAAATGATCTTCCCCAAACTTGAAACTCACCGCTGCTTATGTTTGCCAGTTAGGCTCTACACCCCTTATAAAGCGGATGAATGTATTTAATTTTAAGAAGTTATTTGGCCGCTTTAGTTTTAATACAAACGTTTGGGCTAGGCTACATGAGGGATAGGCTACATGAGGGCTAGGCTACATGAGACTGAGCATCATTCACAAGTGATAATATATTATTCACAAGTGATAGACTAATATTGTCACCCATCAGACTATTCTTGATTTAATCTTGTCTTTATATATACTAAATAATATATGTGTGAAATTTGGGTACACCCAGGCTGGTAGGGTAATAACTGCTGTGGAGCTGGCTGGAGGGATCATTTTAGCGAATGGCCCAGCTTTGTCCGGGTTTGGCCGGGGTAGGCCGTCATTGTACATAAGAATTTGTTCTTAACTGACTTGCCTAGTTAAATAAAGGTTAAATAAAAATAAATGAATAAAAAGAGCTTGAGAAGCCTAATTACCGTGACTAAACAGTCGTGGAATTTGACTGCCTTCATGACCGCCGGTGTGGTAATACAGTAACCGCAACAGCCCTAATTCCAATTAGTAAAAGCACTTCAGATGAACAACGTCATCCCACTTTTTATATTGTAGATCTGTCTTTTTTTGTGTGTACTTTTTACCCCTTATTCGTGATATCCAATTGGTAGTTACAGTCTTGTCCTATCGCTGCAACTCACCTACAGACTCGGGAGAGGCGAAGGTCGAGGGCCATGCGTCTTCCGAGACATGACAAGCCGCACTGCTTCTTGACACACTGCTCGATTAACTCAGAAGCCAACCGCACCGATGTGTCGTAGGAAACACTGTCCAGCTTGCAGGTACCCGACCCACCACAAGGAGTCGCTAGAGCGCAATTTGACAAAGAACCAAACCCTCCCCTAAACCGGACGACGCTGGGCCAATTGTGTGCCTCCTCATGGGTCTCCCGGTCACGGCCGGCTGTGACACAGCCTGGGATCGAACCCGGGTCTGTAGTGACGCCTCAAGACAGCTAGCACATAACAGTCTGTGGCTAAAATGCTGCTAGTGGTACGTGGTACCGCAATGTTGTGTGAAATCCTTTTAGTAGGATCTGCTATGTACTACATTCCGGGAGTTGAAACATAAAAACGGTATCCTTAGAAAGGTTAAGTTCTCCGCTAAAATAGTAAAATAATGTCTAAGCATTTCCATATGACCGATGCTGTTGGACCAAACCTCAAATGCAAACTTCTTGTCTTCAGAGAGGAAGAAGTGGTCTTTCGTCTTTGTTGTTGTGAGTGGCAGGGGGAGGGGCTTAGTGTCTGTGTGCGAGTGGGAAGGTGCACAGTGCACACAGCACAGAAGGAGCGAAGGAGATGAGACCAAAAAGACAGAAGGCTATGTTTAAAAACATTGTAGATGGACAGGAGGGTATATTCATAATAGTTGAACTGTTATACCTTGTTAGCAAGCAAATACTTCTCAGTTGGCTAGACTTTAAATACAAAGATTAGCTGGCTAGTCACTAGCACATGGGCTTCTGCTTGAGAGATTATGAGACCTGTGTTAATTTTCTATAATGTCTGCTGTAAGAAGATGGTCATTATTAGGGCCTCCCAAGTGGTGCAGCGGTCTAAGGCGCTGTGTTAGAGGCATCACTACAGACCTGGGTTTGATCCCAGGCTTTATTACAATTGGTAGTGACTGCGGTGCTATCTATAACCTAAAAGGGTTCTTTGGCTGTCACCATAGGAGAACCCTTTTTGGTTCTAGGCAGAACCTTTATCATTCCAGGCAGAACCTTTTTGAGTTCCATGTAGAACCCTTTACACAGAGGGTTCTACATGGAACACAAAATAGTTCTGCCTAGAACCAAAAAGGGTTCTTCAAAGGGTTTTCCTATGGGATAGCCGAAGAACGCTTTTTTTCAAAGAGTGTAGTGCACACTGTCATAAGTCACAATCTTTTCCATTTATCAAGAGTTGACTGTAGCAGACACACACACACGCAGTCAAGTCTATAGCAACATACCTATCTCTGTAAAGGGTGTGCATGTGCGTGTGTGAGTGTGTGCGCGTGCGTGCATGTGTGTGCATGTGTAACCTCTCAGTTGTAATGTGAGTGTCTGTCCTAAGGGTAGATTGTTGTGAGACTGCAGACAAGCCATTCAACCTTTTAGCCCTGAACACACACTCAGTCACACACTGGACACACAAACACATAAACACACGCATACCCACAGCATAGTAGTACCCTCTCTCTCTCTCTCTCTCTCTCTCTCTCTCTCTCTCTCTCTCTCTCTCTCTCTCTCTCTCTCTCTCCTGTCAGCCCCTGGCGTCGTCTCTCTCTCTCCTGTCAGCCCCTGGCAAGGTCTCTCTCTCTCCTGTCAGCCCCTGGCGAGGTGTAAGGTTAATTCAGGACTACCGCTGGCTCACACTCATTCCACAAGCCCCCACTCCCTCCATCCATCCCTCTCTCTAAAACAACAACTCCCTAACGTCTGACAAGTGAGGATTCAAAATGTGCCCTCAGCCAGCAGCCCAAAAATAAACAAAAACAACAACACACACTATATGCGTGAACAAAACACCCACTCACGCACACTTTCACAACCACACACACCCCCAACAACACACACACACTATCACATTGTTCCATATGTACTTTGAGCTCTTAGCAAAGTAGTGGAAGGTCCATTACTCGTAGGCAGAAGAGAAGAGTCATGTAAAAACACACACACATTAGTTTTACTGTCCAAGTGTATTCCCATTCAAAATCCTATTGTCCCTAACCACTAAGCATAACCCTAACTCTTAACATAACCCTAACCTTAACTCCAAACCCTAAAACTAAACCTAAACCTAGCCTTAACCCCTAAACCTAACCCATAAACCTATTTCCAACCCTAAACCTAACCCCTGATCCTAAAATAGCCTTTTTCCTTTTGGGGACCGGCAAAATGTCACCACTTGTCATAGTTTTCCTTATTTTACTATCCTTGTGAGGATATTAAAGTTAGACCACACACACACACACACACAAACTGGGGGAAAAATTGTGTGAGGAGGAGGAGGAGGAGGAGGAGGAGGAGGAAGAGAGGTCGCTGGCCTCTATTGAGCTCATACTACTCTAATAACATTGACATTGCTGTCAGTTTGATAGAGAGCTGTGCTCACTTCATATCCACTCAACACAGGCAGGTGTGCGTGTCCCACACCTCGAGGGACAGATTATTGCAGGTGTGTTGCTTCTTTAATTTCATAGCGCCATATCAAGGCCAATGCTTTCAGAGAGGAGGAGAGATAGAAAAGGAGAGGAGAGGAGGAGATGAGGTGGAGTAGAGTAGGCCTAAATAAAAAGAAGAATGAGGAGAAATAAAGAGAAGAGTTGTATTTGGGCACCTGCCATTTCTCTGTCTCTCTCTCCTGTCTCTCTTTCCTCTCTACACACACCTTAAAACAAACACACCTGATATCGCTCTTGATTCCTCTAAGGAGTTTCGATTGGAGGTGTTTGAAGGTTTATTTCCGATGATATAAATGTCAAAATGAGTCAGAATATTAAACGACTTTACACTATATCATCACCTCAGGGCTTGAATAGGTAGATCTCCAGTGTTACAGAATATAGTGTAACTTTAAAAGCCTCATGCTGGAAGAAATGCTATCAAAGAGTAGTGTGTATTGTTGAGCGATTAACCACATTTTTCCAACATTGGTTCAATCACTTGAATTCCATTTAGTTAATTTTATTTGTGAACCCAACGCCCCGTTTCTCTAGAGAGAAATCAAATCATTCGCAAAATAAAACAAGTCAAGAACTCTGTAGGACGCTAGGGCAAAGGGAGTTGTAGTTTTCATTAAGCAAATATTCAACCTAGTTCAGTGCAGAAATGTTCCGTTTTTTCCGGCTCAGACGGATCAGACAGGAAGACACGAAGCGAGGGGTTTTAAGCCCTATGCGTTTCTATGGGCTTATTTTGGACCTAAGCTTGTCGCATGCCTTCCCGCCTTTGGGACAACAACTCCCATTGTTAGGGTGGAGACATGAGTATCTCGTCATTATATACATATCTCTGGACGGATACACTTTTATGCCTGCGACGTTAGGTTAGATGCACACAGACCGCATAGACCGCATGAGAGAGGAATGTACACAACACAATGAGGTGAGGGACAGAGACAGTTTGTGAAAGTATGCCTTTAAAGGACTAGCAAAATGATTTCGTCAGACAGCTCTGCAGCATACTTAGGCACCAGTGGAGGCTAGTGGGAGGAACTATAGGAGGACTGGCTCATTGTATTGGCTCAAATTGAACGGTATCAAAGATATCAAACATATGGAAACCAAGACTGAAATATTGTATTATTTCATAGTAATTTCCTATTTCTCTATTGATGTATACCCAGTGTGGACCTGGTCAGAGAATTTTCTATGTTTTGGGAATTGAATGTTCACTATTTCTGGCTTTGGAGTTTCTATAAAAGATCATTGTAATGTCATTATTTCATAATGCATTTCATTTATTAAAAAAAATATCGAAGCCGAAATCCAAAAACTTTTTATAATCGATCCGAAACCGAACCAACATCAGAAAGCACTAATCGCTCAGCACTAGTAGTGTGCCAAAACAAGAATATAACCAATCCAGCAAATGCATTATGTGATGTTGTGGATTGAAACCAGTTTAGGATTTTCACTGAAAAATATTTATTTACATCTCAAGTTTGAGTTCAAATGCTGTTTCTTCCATTTTGGGCAATCCTGCTCTCCCCTCTTCTCACTCTGTCCCTAGCACTAAACCTAAACCTCAGCCCTCTCTCCTCTTTTCCAAACAGGTTTTAACCTAGTGTGCTAGGCCTCACACAGACACACAATCACACACATTCTCTCTCTTTTTCGCTCTCTCTCTCTCTTACATGCGCTCTCTCTGACACACACGCGCAGACAAATGCACGCTACTGTAAAAAAACATTAGTAAGGAATCTCAGTGGCAAAGACCATTTAGGGATCAGACTTTCTTTCACATTTCTGTAGACACATGGTCCTCTAGAGACGTATGTGTGGAGAAGTAGTGAAGGGAGAGCGGAGGGGATCTGAGCGGTAGGGTGAAAAGGGGTGAGGTGAGGGGAGGCTTGGGTAAGGATGGGTGAGGATAGAGGACATTTCAGGTTGTATTCCCTTTTTAGGATTCATATCAGGGGACTACTGAGAAAAATAAACCTGTTATTTATGTCACACCTAGACTATGGACATTGAATGTTATATGCATGTAGAAATCTTACAGATTGTACCTTTAAGTGCAAAACAGTGCAGTTTTATTTTAGTTTCACTGAACCATGACTATTAGAGTGCAAAAGCCTGTCGGAATATAGCCTCGAAACACACGTGCACGCACCAGTGGAGGCTCCTCAGATGAGGAAGTGGAGGACAATCTTACTCAGTGAACTTAACAGAAATATAAAAATTGTGAAACGTTAAAAAAGTTATCCTTTTTAGATAAAACTATCCTAAATATATTCACGTCACCAAACAACTGATTAAAACACACTATTTTGCAATGATGGTCTACAGTAGCCTCAACAGCACCCTCTAGAGTAGCACTATGGTGTAGCTGGAGGACAGCTACTGTATTTTCCGTCCTCTGGATACCGGAATTTTTACTTCGATACCAATACCAGGTTTAGTATGAAGATACTCAATACCATCACAATACTCAATGCCAAAACGATACCACAACAAAAAGAAGTCGTATTACCCAAAATCACAGTATGGCACTGGTCCTTGTGGCAACCTCCCTGGTCTTTGTGGTTGAATCTGTGTTTGGAATTCACTGCTCAACTGAGGGACCTTGCAATTATCTGTATGTGTGGGGTACAGAGATGAGGTAGTAATTCAAAAATCATGTTATACACTATTATTGCACACAGAGTCCATGCAACTTATTATGTGACTTGTTCAGCACATTTTTACTCCTGAACTTATTTAGGCTTGCCATAACAAAGGGGTTGAATACTTATTGACTGAAGACATTTCAGCTTTTCATTTTGATTAATTTGTAAACATTTCTTTCCAAAAACATAATTCTACTTTGACATTATGGGTTATTATGTATAGACCAGTGACAAACAAATCTAAATGTAATCCATTTTAATATCAGGCTTTAACACAACAAAATATTGAAAAATCAAGGGGTGTGAATACTTTCTAAAGGCACTGTAGGCTGTGTAGCAGTGGTTAGCGGTTATGGTATGAATGTTTGCCTTGTAGAGATTTTTATGCCTGGTCACAGACAGCTGTTGTGTTATGCACTGAAGTGCACAAGCCAAGGGAAAAGGTAAGAGGAGGAGAGCACGTAGATGCAAGAAGGAATTATACAATGAGCAAAGTGAAGATGCTGTATGTGACTGCTATGAAAGTGAACTGTGTGTGCGGGTGATCAGGGGTGTATTCATTCCGCCGATTCTGTTGCATAACATTTCTTAACAGTAGAACCACTGGGCCTCGAGGGACCCCCCTTCAAGCTAACATGCAATCCTTCTGACTGCAACATTTTAACAGTGTAATGAATGGGCATGGTGTTGTTCATGCACTGCTTGAACAACACGTGTGCGTTGATAGCAGCCAAGTCAAACATGTTGTAGAACACAGCAACAGGCCAGCAGCGGATGCCTCCTTTCACAGAGTACAGCCGTGCCATCTGATCCAAAACATCCACACCAACCTATGGAACAGAATAGAGTAGAAAACATTAGGATTATTTTCCCATGTGAAAAACAACACGTTTGATACAGAAGAGCATAATGCATTGCAAGTTTATCAATATATGACCATGCTTATTATGTAATATTGGTTGAAGTGGGTAATAGTATTCGGTTTTCTCTTTATTGTGTCCCCGTCGATGGCAACTGGCGGATGCATGATGCACATGACAGAAACTTTCTTTCTTACCTTGCATTGGTATAGTGTGAGTGTTGTCTTGCCATATCTTCCTCTGTCCAGTGTCTGTGTTCTTTTGCCCTTAATCTTTTCTTTCTGAGATATGGCTTTTTCTTTGCAACTCTGCCTAGAAGGCCAGCATCTTGGAGTCTCCTTTTCACTGTTGACGTTGAGACTGGTGTTTTGCAGGTACTATTTCATGAAGCTGCCAGTTGAGGACTTGTGAAGCATCTGTTTCTCAAACTAGACACTCTAATGTACTTGTCCTCTTGCTCAGTTGTGCACCGGGGCCTCCAACTCCTCTTTCCATTCTGGTTAGAGACAGTTTGCGCTGTTCTGTGAAGGGAGTAGTACACAGCGTTGTACAAGATCTTCAGTTTCTTGGCAATTTCTCACATGGAATAGCCTTAATTTCTCAGAACAAGAATAGACTGACGAGTTTCAGAAGAAAGTGCTTCGTTTCTGGACATTTTGAGCATGTAATCGAACCCACAACTGCTGATGCTCCAGATACTCAACTAGTCTAAAGAAGGCCAGTTTTATTGCTTCTTTAATCAGCACAAAAGTTTTCAGCTGTGCTAACATAATTGCAAAAGGGTTTTCTAATGATCAATTAGCCTTTTAAAATTATAAACTTGGATTAGCTAACACAACGTTACATTGGAACACAGGAGTGATGGTTGCTGATAATGGGCCTCTGTACGCCTATGTAGATAGTCCATAAAAAAAGTTCCAGCTACAATAGTCATTTACAACATTAACAATGTCTACACTGTATTTCTGATCAATTTGATGTTATTTTAATGGACAAAAAATTTGCTTTTCTTTCAAAAACAAGAACATTTCTAAGTGACCCCAAACTTTTGAACGGTAGTGTATGTGTGAAATTAGTTTTGGTATAATTCAGGTTCATTTTCAAGGCAATTATCAGAGTGATTATCAACTGGGCACTGCACCTTCCAACGAGCGGAGAAGGCTATCATGGGAAAAAAACATTCAAATAATGACATGCCCTCCTAACACTGGTTATAACTCCAATTATGTATGTGATATTATGATTCTAACAACAGCAATGTGTCATATAGACTTATTTAGGAAAAGTCAAGGACAGAGTGGGGCATGACTTTAAAAATGGCAGAGTAAAAACATGTCTTTTTTATATTTAACCTTTATTTAACTAGGCAAGTCAGTTACGAACAAACTCTTATTTACAATTACGTCCTACACCGGCCAAACTCGGACGACACAAAGAATACAGTCTGGATTCAAACCAGGTTGTCTGCAGTGACGCTTCTAGCACTGAGATGCAGTGTCTTAGACCACTGCGCCACTTGGGATGAAAATGACTCAATTAGTGGTTCTAGTGTTAAACTGAAGCAACAGAACGAAACAGGACATACCTGAAACTTCCGTTTATTAAGTTGCAAAACGACTGTTTGGACTATTAATTACACCCAAGATCAGCTAGATGCAGGCAAGAGTCTGCAAGGCGGTATTGATTGTGTCACTGTCTGTCACCAATTTGTCTCTTGACCTGTTCACCTACGTTATAAACATTCATATGTAAGCTAAGCTGTAGCAACCTCATGATGGGTATAGGGTAAATTACAGTATCGTGTAGTAGCCTAAACCCATCAATGTTACATTGAGCTGAATTAATGGAATATGAATGACAGTCATCAAATATGTTGCAATAGAAGATCATGGTCATAAAATAGATTGTCCTCCCTCATCTTGAACAGCATCAACTGCCAGTGGCACTCACACACGTGTGCACACATGAATGCACACACACACACACACACACACACTCTGAACTGTGAATGTTAGAGTGCAAAGGTTGTCTCTTATAGGATGAAACACATTTGTCTGAAGCCTAACCAGTATATGAATCTTGT
The DNA here is from genome assembly GCA_023634145.1 of Thymallus thymallus. Classification (NCBI taxonomy): domain Eukaryota; kingdom Metazoa; phylum Chordata; class Actinopteri; order Salmoniformes; family Salmonidae; genus Thymallus; species Thymallus thymallus. The sequence goes on along the minus strand of CM042388.1, from coordinate 23,133,930 downwards.
CAATGATGAGTGTGTGTGTGTGTGTGTGCGTGCGTGCGTGTGTGTGTGTGTAATGTGTGTGAGGTGAAATGGCTACCCTGCGGTGAAATGGGGAGAGAGACGAGACAGCTGAACTCATCTTGGAAATGAAATGCAGAAACATTAACACATCAGTGCATAGTGTTAATATGCTGGTTGGATCCCAGATACAATAGCAGAAATGGAAAGCTAAAGTGTACAGGTTTTTTTTCTCTAGCCTATACGTTTTTTTTTCTTCCGATTTTTCTATAATTTGCTGAAAATCAAATGTCTTGTTAAATGTATTCACTCCACTCTGCCTTCATTAAGTATGAACAGTCCTCAATCAAACAAATCTCATTGTGTTAATAGATTTTTTCAAAATGGCCGCCTGTTGCGTCTCTTTGTCTCTATGTAATAATGCAGCTAGCATAGGAAACGTTTAAACATAATCACCAGGAACATGACAAACCTAGAATCCCTCGGTAATTACTTATTTAAAAAACCAGAGCGATTTATTTACTTCCTATCTCCATCCATTTGTACGTTTGGAAACAGTCGGAATGGGAAGCATTATGGAACAAGAGCCATAATGAGGAGATTGTGAAATTGGATTATTGGATAATGCCTTCCATTTATGCTTGTATACTCTCTTTGTACTCTTTTGTCCTCTCCATCTTCAACAAAACATCTTCCAAAAAAAACAGGCATCCAAAAGCAGAGGATTAAACTGTTATATTTTAGGCTGACTTTCAGTAGACTTCAGTGATTTAAATATGTCATAATTGTGAGCATAGGAATGTAACCTACAGAGTCAAAATACAGTCTCAGAGACGCTTAAAGGGATATTCCACCTCAGTGTGTCTGATGATTTCAAACATTTCCTCTTGACTTGTGTTCAATCACCTTTTTCTCTCTGTTCTCTATTTCAGCTTGAAGCAGGTCCAGCAGTAAAGCACTGGGATAAGAGACCAGTGGGAAAATGGGAATACTAAACATGGGAATACAGAGCTTTGTAAAACGAAGACTCACCTTGGGATTATTGGCTCTTGGAATTTTGGAAGACTGAGAGACTTCTACAGAGGGTTCAGAAGTGTGTGTGTGTGTGTGTGTGTGTGTGTGTGTGTGTGTGTGTGTGTGTGTGCGCGTGTGCGTGTGCGTGCGTGCGTGCGTGCTTAGGAACAACTTTAATCTTACGATGTCTTGAAGGTTACTAAGGACATAAGTGTTTGATATGTGTACTTTAAACCCACAGCAGTCAGAATAACATTGGGTATTGCTGGCGATCGCCATACTGCTTGATTGCGTCCCAAATGGCACCCTATTCACTTTATAGTGCACTACTTCTGACTAGGGCCCATTGGGGCTCTGGTCGATAGTAGTGCACTATTAAGACTCCTTTGTGAACCACAATCTAACTAACTGATGTCAGTGTTACCCAGAGCGGTGATGACCATTGCATTGATAGTCATAGAGTAGAAGAAACTATATCATCACCACCACTATATCAGCCCAGAGGGTCAAGGCTGCAACACATACTATATATACATATTTTATAAGTATATTCATACAATATATTTTACAAACGCCTGGGGTTTGTTTCTCAGTGTGTAGCCCATAAACATATATTGATATGTATAATAATAAATAAATGAAAATGTAGTGTAGGGGGTTTAAGGATACAATCTGTAACTTTAATATCCTCAGTGGCTACTCAATGTACTGTAAACACACTTGGCCAAAAAGCAAAATACGTATCTACTGGTTACACTTCTGACTGGAATGGAAAGTTACAGATTGCAAATTGAAACAACCACATAATACAAGCGTACAGTAGGAAGTTCAAGTAAGGGTCAGTATATATGGTTCGGTAAAACTTCCTGTGTTTATTTAGTACCTCTGTGATTAATGATGTCATACACGCGACAGTGTCAGTCAGAATCCTTTTTCTCCTAAACAATATGTGAGACAACACCATTTACAACAAGACACCCAAGGGAGTAGGTTGAAGTTTCCCCTAGCCACTGATCTAGAGTCAGTTTTGGGTTTCCTGAAGTCCCCTAACAAAGTGTTATTGTTCACCTTGAGAAGGCCATGAGAGGTCACTTTGCCGCTACCAAAACATACGGTAAGAGATCAATGGAACGCAGACCGTGGGGGATACCACATAGATGCTGTCATTGGTATTCATTCAAAAAAGCTGATATAATAAAGTGGATATTAATCAAATCTGCCATAATGTATGGGTTCTAACAGGCCCAGAATGTGGTTACTAAAATCCGATTTGAATATATATGTTTTTGCTACATAATATTTAAGTTGTTCTTTTCAGATTTATCATTTTTTTAAATCAAACTTCTAACAACATTTCGGATAAGCTGGCATCATATAGCCAGTTAGAAATTGGTCTTGGAAGTCGTTTTTAAAGTGTAATGCAGTTGATTGGTTCCGATGACATGAACATGTATTGGGGTTGACATCCATACATGCATTATACTCCCATGTTTACCTCAACATAATGTGAAATACAGATTTAAACAGTAGCCTAAATGTAGTGTTATTTTGATGCCCACCAATAAGGAGATTCTGGATTTATGCTTGTCAGGAGAGAAGCCCATTGGCATCTCCAGCTACTGTGTAAGGGCTGGATTCAATCCGTATGGCGGAAGTATCGCGGAAGATCCGTGTTAAAATATAAAAGTAATTTATGATTGAACAGACATATGCAGTGATTACCGTCAATGCAGTCTCCGCGACTGCGGGAACGTTGTCTTTAATTGTTGGATATACAGCGCTACGGATTGAATAGAGCCCTAAATCTTATCTATCTATGCCTAAAAGGCAAGAGAACAAACAGACTTTACTTCTCCATGCTATGCCGTATTTCTGTTTGTTGATGTTGTTGAGAGTTTAATTTATTTTTCCTCTGTGAAGTGGTAAACACATGGTTTGCGGTTTAATAGATTTCACGCTTCTGTCTGAACTGTTTTTGACCTGATTGGATATTCTGTTTTGTGTCGGGATTGGCAGGGTATGGTTTTATGTAGTCAGTGCTTTTAAACCACCATGGCAATGTGAGTTTCAAAGGATGGGTTTTAATGAAGAAAAAAATAAATTGTGTGTTTTCTGTAAATATGTGGTAGCTGCAGGATAAACGTTGTGTGGTTTTCTAGACCTGTTAAGAGTTTTGTATTAATATGGTACAACACATCACATCAGTACCTGTGTTGAGTTGTGATTATGATTATGAGATAATGAGTGCTAAGGTAACCAATTATTACAACCATGATACGGAGATATTAAATATGTATGGTAGGAATGGCCATGGATACATAGATACTGGATACATAGATATTAAAAATGTATGCTAGAAATTGTAATAATGGTTGATCCTTTCTGTCTGCTAACATTCATAATGGTCAATTACAACCAATTACAACCGCAAAGCAACAGTCTCAACATCAACAGTGAAGAGGCGACTCTGGGATGCTGGCCTTCTAGGCAGAGTTGCAAAGAAAAAGTAATATCTTCCTCTATCAAGTGTCTGTGTTCTTTTGCCCATCTTAATCTTTTCTTAATTTCTCAGAACAAGAATAGACTGACGAGTTTCAGAAGAAAGTGTTTTGTTTCTGAGCATATAATCGAACCCACAAATGATACTCAACTAGTCTAAAGAAGGCCAGTTTTATTGCTTCTTTAATCAGCACAAAAGTTTTCAGCGGTGCTAACATAATTGCATAATTTCTAATGATCAATTAGCCTTTTAAAATGATAAACTTGGATTAGCTAACACAACGTGTCATTGGAACACAGGAGTGATGGTTGCTGATAATGAGCCTCTGCACGCCTATGTAGATATTCCATAAAAAATCTGCCGTTTCCAGCTACAATAGTCATTTACAACATTAGCAATGTCTACACTGTATTTCTGACCAATCTGATGTTATATTAATGGACAAACAAAATGAGCTTTTCTTTCAAAAACAAGGACATTTCTAAGTGATCCCAAACTCTTGAACGGTAGTGTGTGTTAAATTGACGTCTGTGCCCAGTGGGATGTGACTATAAACGACTGAGGAAGGCGACCCTACAGACACGGCAGCATTGTGTAAACCTTTGAGACAACATAGCCGTGAAGATCTCCCAACGTTGCCTGCAATGTTATAGTAAGGGTAGATCTTTTAACCTGCTAACTGATTCAAGCTTGCCAGTGTATGGGAGGACAATCATCCTGCTGACTCTCCAGCTCTGAGTTTAGAAGACACAGCAGTTCGCTGAGAGGCCTTGTAAGATCAAAGAAATGACTAGCTCATGAACATTACATTTGACATTTGATTGATTTAGCAGACGCTCTAATCCAGAGCGACTTACAATTAGTGTGTTCATCTTAAGATGTCTAGGTAACACAACAACACATAGCGATCGTATCAAGTACATTTTCCTCCAACAAAGTATTTACCACAAAGTCAGTGCTAGTAGCAAAAGTCGGGGATGCAGTGAGGGTTATTTAAGATACTCTTCAAAGAGGTAGGGTTTCAGAAGATGGGCAGGGATTCCGCTGTCCTGTCTTTAGGAGCAAGCTCGTTCCACCATCGGGGTGCCAGGACAGAGAAGAGCTTTGACTGGGCTGAGTGGGAGCTGCCTTCCTGTAGGGTTGGAATGGCCTAAAGACCAGAGGTGGCGGAATGGAGTGCTTGGGTTGGGATGTAGAGTTTGACCATAGCCTGAAGGTAAGGCGGGGCAGTTCACCTTGCTGCTCCGGAGGCAAGCACCAGTGTCATGAAGATGTTGCGAGATTCTGCTGGAAGCCAGTGGAGTGTGCGGAGGAGCGGGGTGACATAGGAGAACATAGGAAGTTTGAACACCAGGCATACACATACTTACACACACAAACACTGATCCTTGTTTCAGGAGGATGGGTTGGACAGATTGGATATAACACACCCATACTGTTATGATGGATATATCACACCCATACTGTAATGATGGATATATTACACCCATACTATTATGATGGATATATCACACCCATACTGTTATGATGGATATATCACACCCATACTGTTATGGGACCATGGTGGGCATGCATACAATAAAAGACCTCAGAGCAATGGATGACTTTAATGCAGAAACTGATCTAGAAGGGCACCAGACTTCTGTCACAAAAAACATCCACCTCATATGAATACTTCTGTAACTTAGCGACAGAGAATATTGCGAAGAAACTGGGTATGTTTTGTTATTGACAGTGACAGTGATGTTAGACAATATGTTCTATAAATATCTCTGTTATGTACAGTACCAGTCAAACGTTTGGACAGACCTACTCATTCAATGTTTTTTCTTTATTTGTACAATTTTCTACATTGTAGAAGAATAGTGAAGACAAACTCAGAAATAACATTTATGGAATCATGTAGTAACCAAAAAAGTGTTAAACAAATCAAAATGTATTTTATATGTGAGATTCTTCGAAGTAGACACCATTTGCCTTGATGACAGCTTTGCACACTCTTGGCATTCTCTCAACCAGTGGTAGTCACCTGGAGTGCATTTCAATTAACAGGTGTGCCTTGTTAAAAGTTAATTTGTTTCCTTCTTAATGCGTTTGAGCCAATCAGTTGTGTTGTGATAAGGTAGGGGTGGTATACAGAAGATAGCCCTATTTGGTAAAATACCAAGTCCATATTATGGCAACAACAGCTCAAATAAGCAAAGAGAAACAACAGTACATCATTACTTTAAGACATGAAGATCAGTCAATCCAGAAAATGTCAAGAACTTTGAAAGTTTCTTCAAGTGCAGTTGCAAAAACCATCAAGCGCTATGATGAAACTGTCTCTCATGAGGATCGCCAGAGGAAAGGAAGACCCAGAGTTACATCTGCTGCAGAGGATAAGTTAATTAGAGTTAACTGCACCTCAGATTGCAGCCCAAATAAATGCTTCACAGAGTTCAAGTAACAGACACATCTCAACATCAACTGTTCAGAGGAGACTACATTAATCATTCCTTCATGGTCGAATTGCTGCAAAGAAACCACTGCTAAAGTACACCAATAATAAGAAGAGACTTGCTTGGGCCAAGAAACACGAGCAATGGACATTAGACTGGTGGAAATCTTTGAGATTTTTGGTTCCAACCGCTGTGTCTTTGTGAGACGCAGAGTAGGTGAACGGATAATCTCCACATGTGTGGTTCCCACCGTGAAGCATGGAGGAGGAGGTGTGATGGTGTGGGGGTGCTTTGCTGGTGACACTGTCTGTGATTTATTTAGAATTCAAGGCACACTTAACCAGCATGACTACCACAGCATTCTGCAGTGATACGCCATTCCATCTGGTTTGTGCTTAGTGGGACTATCATTTGTTTTTCAACAGGACAATGACCCAACACACCTCCAGGCTGTGTAAGGGCTATTTGACGAAGAAGGAGAGTGATGGAGAACTGCATCAGATGACCTGGCCTACACAATCACCCAACCTTGAGATGGTTTGAGTGAAGGAAAAGCAGCCAACAAGTGCTCAGCATATGTGGGAACTCCTTCAAGACTATTGGAAAAGCATTCCAGGTGAAGCTGGTTGAGAGAATGCCAAGAGTGTGCAAAGCTGTAATATTTTGATTTGTTTAACACTGGTTTGGTTACTACATGATTACTCCATATGTGATATTTCATAGTTTTGATGTCTTCACTATTATTCTACATTGTGGAAAATAATAAAAATCAAGAAAAACCTTTGAATGAGTAGGTGTGTCCAAACTTTTGACTGGTACTGTATACGATACGTTTGTCTTAGAGGGCAGCTTACATCTTGTAGATCGCAGGGATGGAGTATATACCCTTTTCACAGTATAGGGTCAACCCAAACCATACTTTGCTGGCATGGCAGGGTTCAAGCAACTATTTATAATGCATAACAGAGCCAGCCATTCAAGTACAGCTTGGCTCGGATCTGTAGTGTGAAAAGCCCTCTCTGTGATGTCTGTGTAAAGGTGTTTCCAAGTCCACGCTCTGTGAGAGAGGCCGTTATTCTGTCTCGGTGTCTCTCTGAGACTGGGACTTCTAAAGAGATCAGACAGCAAGGAGCTTTGTTAATGTCAGAGCACTCTCGAGTCACACACACATACTGTATATAAATACACACACACACACACACAGGAGTGCAAACACACACAGAGAAACACATACACACTTTGCTGTCTCCATGCCTTTGTATCTAAATTAATAATATGTTACTCTTTTCTTTGCCTCCAGTGTGTGTGAGTGCATGCGTATATACGTGCATGTTTACTGCTGCCACAGTAGTGTGTGTGTGTGTGTGTGTGTGTGTGTGTGTGTGTGTGTGTGTGTGTGTGTGTGTGTGTGTGTGTGTGTGTGTGTGTGTGTGTGTATGCGTGTGTATGTGTGTGTGTGCGTGAATGTGTGTGTGTGTGTGTGTGTGTGTGTGTGTGTGTGTGTGTGTGTGTGTGTGTGTGTGTGTGTGTGTGTGAGCACAAGAGTGTGACATTTGTAGAGAAGTTTGGAAAAGAATATTTTTGAAAAAGAACAAACATTCAAAACCATTTTGTTCTGATCAAGCAATAGGCTTCAAAGATGTACTTTGTTTCGATGAAAAGTTGTAACAAGACAGGAGAGGAGTAAGCTGCAGTTCAGGGCTGCTGAGAAGAGAGTAAGAACTGAGGAGAGGGGGAAGACTACACACACACACACACACACACACATAGACACACACACACATAGACACACACACACACACATAGACACACACACACACACACATAGACACATGTCAAATAGATATTTCAAATACGTCAGTTGGGATTACAGGCTTGAGTCTTCTTGGGTATGACGCTACAAGCTTGGTACACCTGTATTTGGAGAGTTTCCCCCATTCATAACTGCAGATCCTCTCAAGCTCTGTCAGGTTGGATGGGGAGTGTTGCTGCACAGCTATTTTCAGGTCTCTACAGAGATGTTCGATCGGGTGCCACTCAAGGACATTCAGAGGCTTCTCCCGAAGCCACTCCTGCGTTGTCTTGGCTGTGTGCTTAGGGTTGTTGTCCTGTTGGAAGGTAATCCTTAACCCCAGTCTGAGGTCCTGAGAACTCTGGAGCAGGTTTTCATCAAGGATCTCCACACAACATGATGCTGCCACCACCATGCTTCACCGTAGGGATGGTGCCAGGTTTTCTCCAGACATGATGCTAGGCATTAAGGCCAAAGAGTTCAATCTTGGTTTCATCAGACCAGAGAATCTTGTTTATCATGGTCTGAGAGTCTTCAGGTGCCTTTTGGAAAACTCCAAGCAGGCTGACATGTGCCTTTTACTGAGGAGTGGCTTCCGTCTGCCCACTCTACCATAAAGGCCTGATTGGTGAAGTGCCGCAGAGATGGTTGTCCTTCTGAAAGGTTCCCCCATCTCCACAAAGGAACTCTAGAGCTCTGTCAGAGTGACCATCGGGTTCTTGGTCACCTCCCTGACCATGGTCCTTCTCCCCTGATTGCTCAGTTTGGCCGGGCGACCAGCTCTAAGAAGAGTCTTGGTGGTTCAAAACCTCTTCCATTTAAGAATGATGGAGGCCACTGTGTTCTTGGAGACCTTCAATACTGCAGACATTTTTTGGTACCCTTCCCCAGATCTGTGCCTCGACACAATCCTTTGTCGGAGCTCAACTGACAATTCCTTCGACCTCATGGCTTGGTTTTTGCTCTGACATGTACTGTCAACTGTGGGACCTTATATAGACAGGTTTGAGCCTTTCCAAATCATGTCCAATCAGTTGAATTTACAACAGGTTGACTCCAATCAAGTTGTAGAAACATCTCAAGGATGATCAATGGAAACAGGATGCACCTGAGCTCAATTTTGAGTCTCATAGCAAAGGGTCTGAATAATTATGTAAATAAGGTATTTCTGTTTTTTTTATTTTAATACATTTGCAAAAAATGATAAAAAACCTGATTTTGCTTTGAATTTATGGAGTATTGTGTGTAGATTGCTGAGGAAATTGTTTTATTTAATCCATTTTAGAATAAGGCTGTAACGTAACAAAATGTGGAAAAGGTCAAGGGGTCTGAATACTTTCCAAAGGCACTGTAAAGGGCTCTATTCAATCTGTATCGCTAAAATGTTTCAGACAGCGCGATAGAAATGTAAAGGTAATTTCCAATTGAGCTGACATTGTAAGGGCTGGGTAGTGGTGAAGCCGCATACTCCCATCAAGGGGAGTGGTTGAGCCACAACCCAGTCCTCACATCAGTGAGGGAGGATTAATGATCCCCAATCAGAGACAGCTGTCTAGAGTTGTCTCTGATTGGGGAGAGTATTTAACTGTCCTCCAAATCCACCTGTGTGTGGATCATTGTTTGTATGTCTCTGTTTATGAGCAGAACTCAGCAAGTCACTGTGTTTAGTGAGTACTAGTTTCGTTTTCACTCTCCTTCGTTTGTTTTATGTGCTTTGTGATAAGACCTCACGTAATTAAACAAGGATGTCACTCCATCAACGCTCCGTCTACCGTCCCTTCTATACGCACCGTGACAGACATATGCAGTGTTTACTGTAAATGCAGTCTCCGCTAACGCGGGATCATTGTCTTTTATTTCTATCACGCTGTAATGCATAACTTCTGTGATACGGTTTCAATAAAGCCCAAAGTGCACTTCTTCAACTCTTCTTACATTAAGTGGTATCAAAATATTGACTGAAAAATTAAGAAGGCAAAGTCTGAAGTCTATACATGTCCTCACTCAAACCATCCATCATTCCATAATATCAAAAAGTGATTTAGAGGAAGAGAGAGGCAGAGAGAGAGATAGAATAACATTTAGTATCAATGTTTTTCCTGCTATTCTAACCTCAACTACAGGAGATGACAAAAGGGCCTAATATAAATACGTAATAAGAGGCAGAATGATGTAATTTCCCAACTCTAACTCAACCTCTCTCTCTGATGAGTTAGTGGGTGTGAGAGTAGAGCTCCTCTTCATTACCTACTGTCTGAATTCATACTCTTACACTTCATCTATATTCATGAGGAATCTCAAAGCCTATACAGAGAGAGCAAGGAAGAAAGGGAGAGAGGGAGAGGGGACGGGGGACGGGGGACGGGGCGATTGGGAGAGAGGGAGGACACAGATAGAGAGAAAGGGGAGAGAAAGGTAGGGGAGAGATGGATAGATATAGGCACGGAAGGAGAGAGATAGAGAGACGTAGAGAGAAAAGGGGGAGAGACAGAGAAAGACAGGGAAAGAGAGAAAGGCAGGGAGAGAGAGAGGCATGGGCAGAGAGTGCGAGTATGTGTTTTTCTAGGTGGATTTCAGCCAAGGTAATCTGAATAATGTAACTCAAGGACACTTCTTCATTGCCTGAGGCTCAGAACTCTACCTCTCTGGTGGCACTATACTGGTTTATCTATTTAACCTCTATCAAGCCCGCTTAATCTCTGTGAAATGAATTTCAGCAGAAATAGTTAGGATGGGCTGAGGGAAACTGAGGGTTGTGATGTGGAACTGGAGACAAGTGGGAGTGAAGTTGCTGGGCTGGGGAGGGAATGATGGTGAATTGTTGTTTTCTATTGTTGTTTTCTGTTGTTGTTTCCTGTTGTTATTTTTTGTTGTTGTCTTCAATTGTTGTTTTCTATTGTTGTTTTCTGTTGTTGTTTTCTGTTGATTTCTATTGTTGTTTCCTGTTGTGGTCTATTGTTGTTTTCTATTGTTGTTTTCTGTTGTTGTTTTCTGTTGTTGTTTCCTGTTGTTTTCTATTGTTGATTCCTGTTGTTTTCTGTTGTTGATTCCTGTTGTTTTCTGTTGTTGTTTCCTGTTGTTTTCTATTGTTGTTTCCTGTTTTTTTCTATTGTTATTTCCTGTTGTTTTCTATTGTTGTTTCCTGTTGTTGTTTCCGGTTGTTTTCTATTGCTGTTTTCTGTTGTTGTTTTCTGTTGTTTTCTATTGTTGTTTTCTGTTGTTGTTTCCTATTGTTTTCTGTTGTTTTCTTTTGTTGTTTCTATTGTTGTTTTCTGTTGTTTTCTATTGTTGTTTCCTGTTGTTTTCTATTGTTGATTCCTGTTGTTTTCTGTTTTTGATTCCTGTTGTTTTCTGTTGTTGTTTCCTGTTGTTTTCTATTGTTGTTTCCTGTTGTTTTCTGTTGTTCTTTTGTTGGTTTTTGGCGCATTGGGTGGGTGGTGGTTTTGGTTGGGTTGAAGAGGGACATTGCCTTGGGGGGGTGGAGATGGAGTGTTGCTCAACCTCTAAGCGTCATAGGGAAATTGTACTTATATCTCTGTGGTGGCACCATTCCTATGCAGCAAGCAGCTTGTTTCTAGGACACACTGTTCAAAACTTATATAGACCAAGGTCAATTTTACTCAGAACATAATTGATGTCAAAGTGTTTACTGCTGTTTTCTGTTGTTGTTTCCTGTTGTTTTCTATTGTTGTTTCCTGTTGTTTTCTATTGTTGTTTTCTATTGTTGTTTCCTGTTGTTTTCTATTGTTGTTTCCTGTTGTTTTCTATTGTTGTTTCCTGTTGTTTTCTATTGTTGTTTTCTATTGTTGTTTTCTATTGTTGTTTTCTATTGTTGTTTTCTGTTGTTTTCTATAGTTGTTTCCTGTGGTTTTCAATTGTTGTTTCCTGTTGTTTTCTAGCTGTTGTTTTCTGTTGTTTCCTGTTGTTTTCTGTTGTTTCCACATAATAAGTTGCATGGACTCTGTGTGTAATAATAGTGTTTAACATGATTTTTTGAATGACTACCTCATCTCTGTACCCCACACATACAGATAATTGTAAGGTCTGTCAGATGAGCAGCGAATTTCAAACACAGATTAAACCACAAAGACCAGGGATGTATTCCAATGCCTTGCAAAGAAGGGCACCTATTGGTAGATGGGTGAAAACATTTTTTAAGTAGACAATGAATATCCCTTACCATGGTGAAGTTATTAATTACACTTTGGATGGTGTATAAATACACCCAGTCACTACAAAGATACATACATCCTTCCTAACTCACTTGCCGGAGAAGAAGGAAACCACTCAGGGATTTCACCATGAGGCCAATGGTGACTTTAAAACATTTACAGTTTAATGGCTGTGATAGGAGAAAACTGAGGATGGATCAACAACATTGTAGTTACTCAACAATACTAACCTAAATGACAAAGTGAAGAGAAGGAAGACTATATAGAATAGAAAATATTCAAAAGCATGCATCCTGTTTGCAACGAGGCACTAAAGTAATACTGCAAAA
>CM042388.1:22786685-23119185 GCA_023634145.1 Thymallus thymallus | reverse complement strand
TCCTTATTACTGGGGCAAAAGGCTCCGGCCATGGAGCGGGGAAAACAGCCGGGCCCGGACTGGGCACCGGTGGGGTAAACGGCTCCGGCCATGGAGCGGGGAAAACAACCGGGCCCGGACTGGGCACCGGTGGGGCAAACGGCTCCGGCCATGGAGCGGGGAAAACAACCGGGCCCGGACTGGGCACCGGTGGGGTAAACGGCTCCGGCCCTGGAGCGGGGAAAAAACCCAGGCCCGGACTGGGCACCGGTGGGGAAAACGGCTCCGGCCATGGAGCGGGGAAAACAACCGGGCCCGGACTGGGCACCGGTGGGGTACACGTCTCCGGCCATGGAGCGGGGAAAACAACCGGGCCCGGACTGGGCACCGGTGGGGCAAACGGCTCCGGCCATGGAGCGGGGAAAACAACCGGGCCCGGACTGGGCCCCGGTGGGGTAAACGGCTCCTGCCATGGAGCGGGGAAAACAACCGGGCCCGGACTGGGCCCCGGTGGGGTAAACGGCTCCTGCCATGGAGCGGGGAAAACAACCGGGCCCGGACTGGGCACCGGTGGGGCAAACGGCTCCGGCCATGGAGCAGGGAAAACACCCGGGCCCGGACTGGGCACCGGTGGGACAAACGGCTCCGGCCATGGAGCTGGGCAAACAACCGGGCCCGGACTCTGGCACTGAGGCGGAGCAGGCGGCTGGACCCGGAATGGGTACCGGTGGAGCGGACTGCTCTGGCACTGGGGCGGAGCAGGCGGCTGGACCCGGACTGGGTACCGGTGGAGCGGACTGCTCTGGCACTGAGGCGGAGCAGGCGGCTGGACCCGGACTGGGCACCGGTGGAGCGGACTGCTCTGGCACTGAGGCGGAGCAGACGGCTGGACCCGGACTGGGTACTGGTGGAGCGGACTGCTCTGGCACTGAGGCGGAGCAGACGGCTGGACCCGGAATGGGCACCGGTGGGGCGGACTGCTCTGGCTCGGAGGCGGAGCAGACGGCTGAGCCCGGAATGGCTGGAGGCTCCGGGACGCTGACCCTCGCTGGAGGTGTAGGGGCGCTGACCTTCGCAGGAGGTTTAGAGGCGCTGACCTTCGCAGGAGGTTTAGAGGCGCTGACCTTCGCCGGAGGTTTAGAGGCGCTGACCTTCGCCGGAGGTTTAGAGGCGCTGACCTTCGCCGGAGGTTTAGAGGCGCTGACCTTCGCCGGAGGTTTAGAGGCGCTGACCTTCGCAGGAGGTTTAGAGGCGCTGACCTTCGCTGGAGGCTCAGGGTGGCTGACCCTCGCTGGAGGCTCAGGGTGGCTGACCCTCGCTGGAGGCTCAGGGTGGCTGACCCTCGCTGGAGGCTCAGGGTGGCTGACCCTCGCTGGAGGCTCAGGGTGGCTGACCCTCGCTGGAGGCTCAGGGTGGCTGACCCTCGCTGGAGGCTCAGGGTTGCTGGCCTTCGCTGGAGGCTCAGGGTTGCTGGCCTTCGCAGGAGGCTCAGGGTTGCTGGCCTTCGCAGGAGGCTCAGGGTTGCTGGCCTTCGCTGGAGGCTCAGGGTTGCTGGCCTTCGCAGGAGGCTCAGGGTTGCTGGCCTTCGCAGGAGGCTCAGGGTTGCTGGCCTTCGCAGGAGGCTCAGGGTTGCTGGCCTTCGCAGGAGGTTTAGAGGCGCTGACCTTCGCAGGAGGTTTAGAGGCGCTGACCTTCGCAGGAGGTTTAGAGGCGCTGACCTTCGCAGGAGGTTTAGAGGCGCTGACCTTCGCAGGAGGTTTAGAGGCGCTGACCTTCGCAGGAGGTTTAGGGGCGCTGACCTTCGCAGGAGGTTTAGGGGCGCTGACCTTCGCAGGAGGTTTAGGGGCGCTGACCTTCGCAGGAGGTTTAGGGGCGCTGACCTTCGCAGGAGGTTTAGGGGCGCTGACCTTCGCAGGAGGTTTAGAGGCGCTGACCTTCGCAGGAGGTTTAGGGGCGCTGACCTTCGCAGGAGGTTTAGGGGCGCTGACCTTCGCAGGAGGTTTAGGGGCGCTGACCTTCGCAGGAGGTTTAGGGGCGCTGACCTTCGCAGGAGGTTTAGGGGCGCTGACCGTCGCTGGAGGTTCAGGGGCGCTGACCGTCGCTGGAGGTTCAGGGGCGCTGACCGTCGCTGGAGGTTTAGGGGCGCTAACCGTCGCTGGAGGTTCAGGGGCGCTGACCGTCGCTGGAGGTTCAGGGGCTCTGACCGTCGCTGGAGGTTCAGGGGCGCTGACCGTCGCTGGAGGTTCAGGGGCGCTGACCGTCGCTGGAGGTTCAGGGGCGCTCACCATCGCTGGAGGTTCCGGTCCAATCACACGCCTAGCCACGAGATTCATCTGGCGCTTGAAGTCCTCCAACGCCAGGACGACCAGCGGATCCATCTGAGTCTCCAAAGGAAGAGCATTCCATGCTCTCCACCACCTCGTCTGCTCCTCCTCCGGGTACTCATAGAACCCCTCTGGCCGCTCCCGATCTAGATCTGTGGGCATACGAAGTGGAGTTGGTTCCTCCAGGAGCCCCCACGGGTAAAGGAACTGAAGCACGTCCTCGTCGTCGTCCTCCTCTGACGAGTCCGACTCGAACCCTCCGAGGAGTTCCGTGTCCGTATACCGACGCGGGAAACTCTCTCTCTCCCTCTCTCCCCAGTCACGCTGCTTGGTCTCATACGGGTGGGTCGTTCTGTCACGAAATGGGGTTTGGAGAGACCAAGACGCAGCGCAGGGATAGTTGTTCGACATGATTTTATTTTTACTATGTATAGAATAAAAACACTGCTATACTATGTCAAAACAAATCCAAATGACGAACTAACGAAAAACAAAAAGACTTAACGAACAGACTAACGTCACGTTCACAACACACACCAAATGAACGGACGAAAGGAAACACACTTACTTCACCCGTGACTGCGAATTACATATACCATATAACGATAACGACCCACACCCGCGTGAGGGACAGACTCGACATATATTGGATCCCTAATTAGAGACAACGGGTAGCAGCTGCCTCTAATTAGAGATCCACCCAAAACCCACAAAGAAACAGAAAAGAACGACACTGTCAGACTCTGACCATAGCTACATAGAGAAGCCTATTGCTTCTCTATGGCCAGAGCCTGACACAGACACCCATATGGTTAAGACCAAACCAGACCAATTTTGTTTCTCTCTAATGTTTTCTAATCATTTGCACTTGTTTTGGTACACCTAATTTTTAGCCATTTTATGTGATGGTAAAGTTAGGGGTGTACTAACTTTTTCCCCATAAGGAAAAGGCATTTTTGTTTATTTTAATTGCATAACATTTTCAAAGTTTTTGTTGTTGTTGTGTGATTTGTTAAATAAATGTATCTGTCAATAGTGATGAAGTGAAGATTACATATCCATCTGTCCAAATATGTTTTTTAAAAAAAGAACTTTCCAGGGGGTGTACTTACTTTTTCACGACTGTACTTAATTACACTTTTTTGGAAGGAAAACTATTTCACTCATATTGTAATGAATTATAGGCTGTATGTCATAGAAATCTGGATACACCGGACAGTTACTTTAACCACTTACCCTAACCTTAACCATTACAGAGAGCAGCCAAGCCAACTACATGTGATCAAAATCAAATCTAATCTTATTTGTCACATGCGCCGAAAAAGACAGGTGTAGACCTTTATGCAGTTCAAGAAATAGAGTTAAGAAAATATTTACTAAATAAACTAAAGTAAAACATTTAATAAAAAGTAACACAATAAAATAACAATACTGAGGCAGGTTAGTACAGGTTAGATGGTAGCAAGTACAAACACAACATTCTATCCTTAGCAGGAACATATAGTGTAGAATGCACACACACATACAATTTCAATTATTGGCGAAAGTAGCTGTGACACGTACATGCTTGAGTGTATAATAATAAGTTGCCATGTCTCAGCCAGAATGGCTCATAGTGAATGGTAAGTGACCTAAATTCAACATGCCACCATTCTTTATGAAGTGCATAGGATAGTTCAGGCTTTCCCAAACTCGGTCCTCGGGACCCCAAGGGGTGTACGTTTTGGTTTTTGCCCTAGCACTACACAGCTGATTCAAATAATCAACTAATTATCAAGCTTTGATTATTTGAATCATCTGCATAGTGTTAATGTGCACCCCTTGGGGCCAAGTTTGGGAATTGCTGGGATAGGTTGTGTGTGGAGTGGGTAGAGTGGGTATCAAATGGATCAAAGACTGCCGTAGATCTTCAAAAGTAGTATTCAGTCTATCGATGTCAAGAAACAATGTCAACAAATAAGTGGTACATGTGATGGTGCAGTCCACCCATAGCTACTAGGTAATTTCTTCAAGTCCTGTGTTCTTCACTCGCTACATAAGAAATACTGGAACATACTGGGTATAGAAAATGCAGGTCAAACCTTAGTCGATCATGGCATATTTACGTATATTTGAAATGGTGAAATTATGGCATGGGGTTGCATTTTACTTTCATGGCAATTTCCTACTGTCCACTAGGGGCAATGGAAGCACCTATCAAATCTAGTAGACTCGCGACGAGCTAGGATGTTGGAAATAGGCTTGAGGAAGGCTTAAACAGTGGGCTATGGCTCAGAGGATCATGGGTTCAATCTCAGTGATAGGCACTTGCTTTGTTATTGTAGTTTTTCTGTTTTAACCCTATCCCAAAACTTAACCATTACCTTATCCACTCAGAATTCATACCTAAACATAACCATTTCATAGCAGCCACATACAAACAGCATGATCACTTTGCTCATTGTATAATTCCTTCTCACATCTACGCGTTCTTCTCCTCTCAACTTTTCCATTCTCTTGTGGACTTCAGTGCACAACACAACAGCTATCTGTGACTAGGCCAATAAACCTTTCCAAGCCAAACCTTCATACCATAACCGTTAACCACTACACACCGCCTGCATCGTTGTCACCATATTAGCTAACGTCATAATCAACATAGCTACTAGAACTAATGTGTTAGTAAACCCACTACAATCATGCAGTAAAGTGTACAGCAAGCAGTTTAGCAGTTACACTGGCGGACCCTGGTGGCAATACATTTAGAAAACCAGTGTTGGATAGCCTTAGCCAGCTAGCTAACATAGCATCCCTCTCTGGGTGTTTGATTCGGCTAAACTAGCTAGCTGCATTAGCTAGCTAAGTAAGTGAAAGTAAAAAAAATAAAAAAAATTAAATATAGCTGGCGCTCTAACTCTCTCTCTCTCTTGCTTCTCCATTTCTTAAGAAATGAATTTGTTAAAAACTGTTCAACTGTTGTCTTTCTCTCTCTTTGAGTCAACTACTCACCACATTTTATGCACTGCAGTGTTAGCTAGCTGTAGCTTATTATTTCAGTACTAGATTAATTATCTGATCCTTTGATTGGGTGGACAACATGTCAGTTAATGCTGCAAGAGCTCTGATAGGTTGTAGGAGCTCTGATAAGTCGTCATAATTACTGTGTAGGAATATATTTAGTATAGTTTTATCTGAAAAAGTATAACTTTTTAAATGTTTCACTATTAAACTTTTTCTGAAATTCACTAAGCAGGATGGTCCTCCCCTTCCTCCTCTGAGGAGCCTCCACTGCACTCCATAATCTACAGACGGCAACCACAGACGGCCCCACGCGGCATTATAATAATTTTCACAACTTGCTTTGAGAAAATTACACAAAATTACAAAAAAAAAGTTTTTTGCACCAAAGTTCAAAATCATGAATCCGACTTAGCCCAGAAGTATTGTTTTCATTTTGCTGTTGTTCCATCCAGAAATGCCTCTTTCTGTTTTGTCAAATGGAGAGATTTGACACAATGCCAAACAATCTCAAACTAAAAAGCTTTTTGGTGTTCTGCTCTGCAGCTGGCTACTGAGATTTGTATTTAAAACGCAGGTCTGAAGGACACACAAACACACCCACTGCTGTTTCATACTTAATGCACCGCTGTCTAATCTCAGATGCCATACCATATGTGTATGTGTGCGTGTCTGCGTGTGTGTGTATGTGAGTGTTTGTGTGTGTGTGTCTGGCAGATACAGCAGAATACAGCAGCATACACAGTGCATATCCTCTGAAATATTCATTAAAAGAGGCACACTATTAAAAAAAAATGTCACCATCTGGAAAGTTTCAGATTAAATCTGTTTATGTTTGTTCAGTGAACAAACAGCTAATATGCATTCTGACAACAAAACTTGCATATAACATTTGTGTGTATAATTTAGTTTTAGTCTAAAATGTTTGCAAGTTTTTTTCACTTAAGTCACATAAACTATTTGACTTTATCCTTTGTCTAGGGCCCTGTGTTGTGGTAATCATGTCACATGACCTGGATTTGAACCTCTAATTTAAGCATTTAAGCATAGAATTAGACAAAAGAATTTAAGCAATTTTCAGAGGATCGTGCTGGAACATCTGACATAAAAAGAAAATGGCAGTTCTATGAAAAAGCTTTTAAAAAAGCCAAATCCATGTTATGTGACATGTTTAACCAAAACACATGGCCCTAGACATAGGATAAGGTCAAATAGTTTATGTCACATGTATGGGTTCTTGCCGACACACAACTTGCAGTATTTGAGCACACTGACCATTTTTCCCTTGAGGACCAAGTAATGATCATTCTGCCCAAACTTCCAAATTTAGATAGGCCCACTGAGCTAAAGGAGGACCAGCCCGTCTGGCATTTGCCCAAACTGTCCTATGACCAGTCCGTTTCTGGATGTAATGACTCTCCAAAACCATTGCCTTACTTCTGACACATTACTTATTCATAAACATTCTCCTTCTCTACTCTATCCCTTTCACTAGTGTGTTTGCAGAGCTGTTTCATGTCACCATATAGACAGACAAAAAGACAGCAGGAGTGTGTCAGTGTGTCTTGCTGCAGGTCACTAACTGTTCTCACGTCAGTAGGTAGCCAATAGCCAGGAGGTGTACAGAGTTTCGATTAAGGCTCTCAGTTGAGCAGAAATGTCATTTTTGAGACATGGGCTGAATCCAAAACAGATTCTTACATAAAATTATTTTATCAGTGTGTCAGGGAAGTGCCTGTGTGTGTGTGTGTGTGTGTGTGTGTGTGTGTGTGTGTGTGTGTGTGTGTGTGTGTGTGTGTGTGTGTGTGTGTGTGTGTGTGTGTGTGTGTGTGTGTGTGTGTGTGTGTGTGTGTGTGTGTGTGTGTGTGTGTGTGTGTGTGTGTGTGTATGTGCATGGAGGGTTGGAGAGAGGGAAACGAGGGATAGACATGAAGAAGAAGAAGAAGAAGAAGAAGAAGAAGAAGAAGAAGAAGAAGAAGAAGAAGAAGAAGAAGAAGAAGAAGAAGAAGAAGAAGAAGAAGAAGAAGAAGAAGAAGAAGAAGAAGAAGAAGAGTGCCAATGTTAAGCACCATTACGACACCAGGCATAGTAAATTTGATCAGAAGTATCCCACGAACACAGAGGTGACAACAAACAAGATTAACCAACTCAAATCAGAATATGAGAGGCAGTGGTGGAAAATGTACCCAATAGTCATACTTTAGTAAAAGTATAGATACCTTAATAGAAAGTTACTCAAGTAAAAGAGAAAGTCACCCAGTAAAATACTACTTGGGTAAAAGTCTAAAATTAATTGGTTTTAAATATACTTATAGTAAGTATCAAAAGTAAATGTAATTGCTAAAATATACTTAAGTATCAAAAGTAGAAGTAAGTATAAATCATTTCAAATTCCTTCTATTAAGCAAAGCAGACGGCTCCATTTTCTTGTTTTCGAGAGGAAAACAAACTCTAGACCACATTTACTTCACACACAGAGACACATACAAAGCTCTCCCTCGCCCTCCATTTGGCAAACCTGACCATAATTCCATCCTCCTGATTCCTGCTTACAAGCAAAAACTAGGACTGTTTCGTTAGCACAGACTGGAATATGTTCCGGGATTCTTCCGATGGCATTGAGGAGTACACCACATCAGTCACTGGCTTCATCAATAAGTGCATGGATGTTATCCTGGCCTTGCGGTGCCAGGATAACAACCTCTCCCTCAACGTAATCAAGACAAAGGAGATGATTGTGGACTACAGGAAAAGGAGGTCCGAGCACGCCCCCATTCTCATCGACGGGGCTGCAGTGGAGCAGGTTAACAGCTTCAAGTTCCTTGGTGTCCACATCACCAAAAAAATGGAATGGTCCAAACACACCAAGACAGTCGTGAAGAGGGCACATCAAAGCCTATTCCCCCTCAGGAGACTGAAAAGATTTGGCATGGGTTCTCAGATCCTCAAAAGGTCCTCAAAAGGTTCAAACAGCTGCACCATCGAGAGCATCCTGACTGGTTGCATCCAGGGGCTAGAGAATATCAGTCTTGCATCAAATAATGAATTCCACTGTATGCAGAATGTTGCATGCATGTCTGCACAGTGTTATATTTTCACAGCTCACTGTCAGTAAATATCATACAGTAAATATTGGACTACAAGAGAGTTGCAAGCCTGCAAAGGTAGAGTTATTTAAAGCTTTGAATGGGTCGATTGGGTTCTGGAGGTGTGTGGTTACAGCAATTGTGCAGGATTGGTGTGGCCTATGGTGGTGGGGCCCAATGTGATATCTTTTCAAGGGCCCAAAATCCCTGGCGGCGCCCCTGGTTGCATCACTGCCTGGTATGGAAACTGCTCGGCCTCCGACCACAAGGCACTACAGAGGGTAGTGCGTACGGCCCAGTACATCACTGGGGCAAAGCTTCCTGCCATCCAGGACCTCTATACCAGGCAAAAACTCCAGCCACCCCAGTCATAGACTGTTCTCTGTGCTACCACATGGCAAGCGGTACCGGAACACCAAGTCTAGGTCCAAAAGGCTCCTCAACAGCTTTCACCCCCAAGCCATAAGATTCCTGAACAGGTAATCAAATGGCTACCCGGACTATTTGCATTGTGTGTAAAGTACAGATATCCCAAAGAAATAAAGTATTTTTTATTGATTTGTTACCTTTATTTAACTAGGCAAGTCAGTTAAGAACAAATTCTTATTTACAATGACGGCCTACCTACAGGGTCAGCCCCTGGAGCAAATTAGGGTTAAGTGCCTTGCTCAAGGACACATCGACAGGTTTTTTCACTTTGACGGCTCGGGTATTCAAAACAGCAACCTTTCGGTTACTGGCCCAATGCTCTAACCCCTAGGCTACCTGCCGCGCCAAACTTAAGTACTTTACACAACTGATATATTTTCCAGAAATAAGTCTCTCACTGTTGCCGCCTGTTACAGACCCCCCTCAGCCCCCAGCTGTGCCCTGGACTCCATATGTGAATTGATTGCCCCCCATCTATCTTCAGAGTTTGTACTGTTAGGTGACTTAAACTGGACTATGCTTAACACCCCGGCTGTTCTTCAATCTAAGATAGATGCCCTCAATCTCACACAAATTATCAAGGAACCCACCAGGTACAACCCAAAATCCGTAAACATGGGTACCATTATTGATATCATCCTGACTAACTTGCCCTCCAAATACACCTCCTCTGTTTTCAACCAGGATCTCAGCGATCACTGCCTCATTGCCTGCGTTCGCAATGGGTCAGCGGTCAAACGACCACCCCTTATCACTGTCAAACGCTCCCTAAAACACTTTTGCGAGCAGGCCTTTCTATTCGATCTGGCCCAGGTATCCTGGAAGGATATTGACCTCATCCCGTCAGTAGAGGACGCCTGGTTGTTCTTTAAAAGTGCTTTCCTCACCATCCTAAATAAGCATGCCCCTTTCAAAAAACGTAGAACTAAGAATAGATATAGCCCTTGGTTCACCCCAGACTTGACTGCACTAGACCAACACAAAAACATCCTGTGGCGCACTGCATTAGCATCGAATAGCCCCCGCGAT
This sequence comes from Thymallus thymallus, assembly GCA_023634145.1. Lineage (NCBI taxonomy): Eukaryota > Metazoa > Chordata > Actinopteri > Salmoniformes > Salmonidae > Thymallus > Thymallus thymallus. Next base: position 23,109,341 of record CM042388.1, on the reverse strand, counting down.
ATGCAGCTATTCAGGGAAGTCAGGAACAAGTACACACAGTCAGTTAGAAAAGCAAAGGCCAGCTTTTTCAAACAGAAATTTGCTTCCTGTAGTACTAACTCCAAAAAGTTCTGGGACACTGTAAAGTCCATGGAGAATAAGAGCACCTCCTCCCAGTTGCCCACTGCATTGAGGCTCGGAAACACTGTTACCACCGATAAATCCACGATTATCAAAAATTTCAATAAGCATTTTGCTACGGCTGGCCATGCTTTCCACCTGGCTACCCCTACCCCGGCCAACAGCTCTGTACCCCCGGCAGCTACTTGCCCAAGCCCCCCCCCCCCCCCCGCTTCTCCTTCACCCAAATCCAGACGGCTGATGTTCTGAAAGAGCTGCTAAGTCTGGACCCCTACAAATCTGCTGGGCTAGATAATCTGGACCCTCTCTTTCTGAAATTATCAGCCAAAATTGGTCATGGGTGCACCTCAGCTACGCTCAAGGTACTGAACGATATCATAACCGCCATCGATAAAATACAGTACTGTGCGATCTTCATCGACCTGGCCAAGGCTTTCGACTCTGTCAATCACCGCATTCTTATTGGCAGACTCAACAGCCTTGGTTTCTCAAGTGACTGCCTTGCCTGGTTCTCTAACTACTTTGCAGACAGAGTTCAGTGTGTCAAATCGGAGGGCCTATTGTCCGATCCTCTGGCAGTCTCTATGGGGGTGCCACAGGGTTCAATTCTTGGGCCAACCCTTTTCTCTATATACATCAACGATGTCGCTCTCGCTGCTGGTGACTCTCTGATCCATCTCTACGCAGATGACACCATTCTGTATACATCTGGCCCCTCTTTGGACACTGTGTTTACTAACCTTCAAACAAGCTTCAATGCCATACAACACTCCTTCCGTGGCCTCCAACTGCTCTTAAATGCTAGTAAAACTAAGTGCATGCTTTTCTATCGAACGCTGCCAGCACCCGCCCACTGGACTATCATCACTACTCTCGACGGGTCCGAATTAGAATACGTGGACACCTACAAATACCTAGGCATCTGGTTAGACTGTAAACTCAACTTCCAGACTCACATCAACCATCTCCAATCCAAAATTAAATCCAGAATTGGCTTTCTATTTCGCAACAAAGCCTCCTTCACTCATGCTGCCAAACATGCCCTTGTAAAACTGACTATCCTACCGATCCTTGGTTTCGGCGATGTCATTTACAAACTAGCCTCCAACACTCTACTTAGCAAATTGGATGTAGTCTATCACAGTGCCATCCGTTTTGTCACCAAAGCCCCATACACTACCCATCACTGCGACCTGTATGCTCTCGTTGGCTGGCCTTCATTATATATTCGTCGCCAGACCCACTGGCTCCAGGTCATCTATAAGTCTTTATTAGGTAAATCCCCGCCCTATCTCAGCTCACTGGTCACTATAGCAACACCCACCCGTAGCATGCGCTCCAGCAGGTATATCTCACTGGTAACCCCCAAAGCCAACACCTCCTTTGGCCGCCATTCCTTCCAGTTCGCTGCTGCCAATAACTGGAACGAATTGCAAAAATCATTGAAGCTAGAGGTTCCTATCTCCCTCACTAACTTTAAGCATCAGCTGTCAAAGCTGCTTATCGATCACTGCACCTGTATGTAGCCCTTCTGTAAATAGCCCACACTACTACCTCATCCCCATATTTGTTTTTGTTATTTTCACAAATCTTGCACTCCAGTATCTCTATTTGCACATCATAATTTGCACATCCTTCATTCCTGTGTTAATGATGATAATCTGTCATTTATTTTCACCACTATGGTCTATTTATTGTCCTACCTCCTAACCTTACTGCATTTTGCACTACATTTTGCACACTGTATATAGATTTTCTATTGTGTTTTTGACTATGTTTGTTTACTGTGTAACTCTGTGTTGTTTTTGTCGCACTGCTTTGCTTTGTCTTGGCCAGGTCGCAGTTGCAAATGAGAACTTGTTCTCAACTGACCTACCTGGTTAAATAAAGGTGAAATAAAAAAATAAAAAATATATACATTTATTACTAGCCTCCCATTGCAAAACTGACTGCAACTCTTTGTTCAGGGTTTTCACTAGCTGTGGACACTGATGTGTAGCATGTTGAATCATCAGTGTACATAGACACACAGGCTTTGTTTAATGCTAGTGGTAGATCATTAGTTAAAATTTAGAACATTAAGGGGCCAAGAGAGCTGAATTTAATATACCACACTTTTTTACATTAGAGAAGCTTCCATTAAAGAAAAGCCTCTGTGTTCTATTGGAGAGATAGCTCACAACCCATGATATGGTAGATGATGTAAAGCCATAACACAAACACAAAGGCTGCACTGAAATCTAACAATACAGCTCCCACAATATTCGTATTCTTATTACAATACAGCTCCCACAATATTCTTATTACAATACAGCTCCCACATTATTCTTATTCTTATTACAATACAGCTCCCACAATATTCTTATTCTTATTACAATACAGCTCCCACAATAATAATTATTATTATTTATTTCAGCTAATCATCAGTCAATTGCGTTCGTAAATTCATCAGTTATTCTGCACTCTGGCATACTCAGACTGAATTTACGAACGCACCCGAAATGGTTACTTGTATAGTGGAGACTTTTGTTAAGACATGTAGCTAGCTAGCTAGGTAAACAATGAACCTAGCTAGGTAAACAACGTGTAAAATCATACACGTAACGTTAGCAAGCGAGCAAGCCAGCTAACGTTAGCTAGCTAGCTAACAGTACACATGATGCTACTACTCAGCATGAATCTGCTGGTAGCTAACCAACCAGGTTCAATGTTAGCTAGTTACCATTTGTCTCTAACTAGCCAAGCAAATGGCTCTGATATTTGAATAATAAGATCATACATGTAACGTTAGCTAGCGAGCCAGCCAACTGACGTTAGCTAGCTAGCTAACAGTACACTTTAACTTGAAATGAAACCACTTTCTGTCAAAATTAGGAATGTCTAATATCTGAAAATGTAGCTAGCTAGACTATCTTACCCATATACATCATGCATGATGGACGCGTCTCCCTGTCTCGGATGCCATGGTTGCCCTTAGTTTTAAGATGTAATCCGGAGACAGGTGTATTCTCCATCTCTTTAGCTATCATACTCTAATTCCGCTGATTTCAAAACTCAAACCTCCAGAAAGTGGAGAGCAACACTTATGCAGCTCCACTACATGATACATTTGTCAAAAAGCCGCATTAGACAGGATTGCCAACACATACTGACCAGCTCAAATAGACAGAACCCTTCTATATGGCAGATTTATCCAAACTTCTCTCTCGGCATGTCCAGCCCACTCATTATCTCAGCCAGTCAAGGCTAGTGTGAAGGTTGCTGTCTTTTTCTGTGGCTTAACCAACTAGGCTCGTAATTTAACAATTGTATTTATGTTTACAGATGGCATACATGTTTGTTATTAAGGCACATGAAAGTTCACATGTTCCAGAAAGCATTTCTGCCAAAAAACAAATTTTGATTATAAGAAAAGTTTACGATCAAATGTCTCTCCTGTGAAGTAGTGACCAGTGACATACGCCTAGTTCCTGAAATGAGTCACAAATAGCATTCTATCTGGTCAAACCATAATTTCTTCCAAAAGTGTGCTAAGAGCCGGCTGCAAGCTGATTGGTAAGCTGTTAGAACCAGTAAAGGATGCTTTACCATTCTTGGGAAGTGGAAGGACTTCAGCTTTCCTCCAGGTCTGAGGACAAACACTTTTCTCCAGGCTCAGATTAAAGATATGACAAACAGGAGTGGCAATATAGTCTACTACTGTCCATTTCCTGATTGCTAAAATTCTAATAGTTTGCCTAATTTCAGTTTGTGACAAAACAAGTAAGTTAGCCTAGATAATCATTGTAGAATCTAAACCGCTGTGAAATAGGTATTTTATGCATGAATATGATGGCTCGCATTGTTCTCCCCAATTGTTCTCCCCAATTTCGAGATATTTTCAAGATATCCAATTGGTAGTTACAGTCTTGTCCCATCGCTACAACTCCCCTACGGACTCGGGAGAGGCGAAAGTCGAGGGCCATGCGTCATCCGAAAAACAACCCTGCCAAGATGCACTGTTTGTTGACACACTACTCGCTTAACCCAGAAGCCAGACGCACCATTGTGTCGGAAGAAACACCGTCCAGCTGGCGACCGAAGTCAACTAGCAGGCGCACGGCTCGCCCCAAGGAGTTGCTAGAGCATGATGGGACAAGGAAATCCCTGCCGACCAAACCCTCCCCTAACCCGGACGATGCTGGGCCAATTGTGCGCCGCCTCATGGATCTCCCGGATCTCCTGGGATAGAACCAGGTCTGTAGTGACTCCTTACACCACTGCAACACTCAGGAGGCCCTGGCTCGAAGCTTCATGTTGGTATTTCAGGCCTGAGTTTGTGATGAATGAGCTTTCTGATTCAATGACAGGTGGAGTTGAAGGATTCTTTTTGCCCATAATTTAATTATTTTAGTTTCATAATACAGTTTCTTCTTGTTTTTGACAGACAGACAGACAGACAGACAGACAGACAGACAGACAGACAGACAGACAGACAGCAGGGGTGGAGGTGGGGTCGCTGATTGTCTCAACAGAGGTGTTTGTGAGCAAAGTGGGGGTGGGACAGCCGTGAGGGTGTGTGGCCTGGGGAGCTGGAGGGGAGGTGGACAGGGCCTGTATCAAACCTGTTAAAAAATTGGTTCAGCTCATTGGCTCTGTCCTGGGTCCCCTCCGTCTGCCCACTGTTTGACTTTTTGAAGCCAGTGATATTTCTCATACCCTTCCACACCTCTCTCACCTGGCTCTGCCTCAGCTTGTCCTCCATCTTCTCCTTATACCCTCTCTGCCCCTCAGCAATCCGTAACTTCAGCTCCCTCTGGGCGCCAATTTGTCCCTGTCCCCCTCCTTGAAGGCCCTCTTCTTCTCATTCAGCAAGGCCTTCAGGTCGCTGGTGACCCAGGGTTTATTGATCAGTTAAGTTATAATTTTAAAGCAAGTTTGCCAATAAGATGTGCAGCCAGACTTATTAGCCACTCCTTAAATGAATGTATACAGTATACAGTGGGAAGAACAAGTATTTGATACACTGCCGATTTTGCAGGTTTTCCCACTTACAAAGCATGTAGAAGTCTGTCATTTTTATCATAGGTACTCTTCAACTGTGAGTGACGGAATCTAAAACAAAAATCCAGAAAATCACATTGTATGATTTTTAAGTAATTAATTTGCATTTTATTGCATGACATAAGTATTTGATACATCAGAAAAGCAGAACTTAATATTTGGTACAGAAACCTTTGTTTGCAATTACAGAGATCATACGTTTCCTGTAGTTCTTGACCAGGTTTTCACACACTGCAGCAGGGATTTTGTCCCACTCCTCCATCCAGATCCTTCAGGTTTCGGGGCTGTCGCTGGGCAATACAGACTTTCAGCTCCCTCCAAAGATTTTCTATTGGGTTCAGGTCTGGAGACTGGCTAGGCCACTCCAGGACCTTGAGATGCTTCTTACGGAGCCACTCCTTAGTTGCCCTGGCTGTGTGTTTCGGTGCAGTCGTCCTGTCCCCTTTGCAGAAAAGCATCCCCAAAGAATGATGTTTCCACCTCCATGCTTCACGGTTGGGATGGTGTTCTTGGGGTTGTACTCATCCTTCTTCTTCCTCCAAACACGGCGAGTGGAGTTTAGACCAAAAAGCTCTATTTTTGTCTCATCAGACCACATGACCTTCTCCCATTCCTCCTCTGGATCATCCAGATGGTCATTGGCAAACTTCAGACGGGCCTGGACATGTGCTGGCTTGAGCAGGGGGACCTTGCGTGCGCTGCAGGATTTTAATCCATGACGGCGTAGTGTGTTACTAATGGTTTTCTTTGAGACTGTGGTCCCAGCTCTCTTCAGGTCATTGACCAGGTCCTGCCGTGTAGTTCTGGGCTGATCCCTCACCTTCCTCATGATCATTGATGCCCCACGAGGTGAGATCTTGCATGGTGCCCCAGACCGAGGGAGATTGACCGTCATCTTGAACTTCTTCCATTTTCTAATAATTGCGCCAACAGTTGTTGCCTTCTCACCAAGCTGCTTGCCTATTGTCCTGTAGCCCATCCCAGCCTTGTGCAGGTCTACAATTTTATCCCTGATGTCCTTACACAGCTCTCTGGTCTTGGCCATTGTGGAGAGGTTGGAGTCTGTTTGATTGAGTGTGTGGACAGGTGTCTTTTATACAGGTAACGAGTTCAAACAGGTGCAGTTAATACAGGTAATGAGTGGAGAACAGGAGGGCTTCTTAAAGAAAAACTAACAGGTCTGTGAGAGCCGGAATTCTTACTGGTTGGTAGGTGATCAAATACTTATGTCATACAATAAAATGCAAATTAATACAATGTGATTTCCTGGATTTTAGATTTTAGATTCCGTCTCTCACAGTTGAAGTGTACCTATGATAAAAATTACAGACCTCTACATGCTTTTTAAGTAGGAAAACCTGCAAAATCGGCAGTATATCAAATACTTGTTCTCCCCACTGTATATTCTTAATTCATCCTTACTTAGATTTATGAGTATTTTGGGTATATGTTGTGAAACTGTTAGACATGAAACTGTTAGCCATTAGATATTACTGCACTGTTGGAGGTAGAAGCACAAGCAATAACATCTGCTAAACACATGTATTTGAGCAGTAAACGTTGATTTGAATTGATTTGATTTAGCTTCATCTCTCTCATACAGTTTTTCAATTCCTCATCAATCCACTGGGCCTTAACAGTTCTTACAGTCAGTTTCTTAATAGGTGCATGTTTATCAATAACGGGAAGAAACAGTCATAAACGCATCCAGTGAAACCCATGCTTCTGGAAGCTCCTCATTACAGACATCAAACCAACAAATCTTTTTTACATCTTCAACATAGGAATCACTACAAAACGTTGTATGATATCTTATACACTATTTTAGGCCCTGGTTTTGGAACTTGAGCTATCCTGGATATAGCCACTCCTGTATATTATGCTCATTACATCCAATGGGTGTGGATACAGCTTTAGAACAAAGTTCTGCAGCATTAGTAAACATTTGATCAATGCACTTGGATGATATAGTTCCTGTAGTGTTTGTAAACACCCTGGTAGGTTGATTAATAATCTGAACCAGATTACAGGCATTGGTTACAGTGAGGATCAAATCAAATTGTATTTGTCACATTTTTCGTAAACAACAGGTGTAGACTAACAGTGAAATGCTTACTTCTGGGCCCTTCCTAACAATGCAGAGAGAAAGGGGTACAAGGTAATTGAGTAGATACAATATGTACATATGGGTAGTGAATAGGCAAGAGGATAGATAATAATCAGTAGCAGCAGTGTATGTGATGAGTCAAATGTGTTAGTGCAAAGGGGATCAATGCATATAGTAAGGTTAACTATTTGGTTAACTATTTAGCAGCCTTATGGCTTGGGGTTAGAAGCTGTTCAGGGACCTGTTGGTTCCAGACTTGGTGCATCAGTAACGCTTGCCGTGCGTTAGCAGAGAGAGCAGTCTATGACTTAGGGCCTTCCTCTGACACCACCTGGTATAGAGGTCCTGGATGGCAAAGAGCTTGGCCCCTGTGATGTACTGGGCCGTACGCAATACCCTCTGTAGCGCCTTGAGGCTCTTAACCTGCTCCACTACAGCCCCATCAATGTGGATGGGGGCGTGCTAGACCCTCCATTTCCTGTAGTCCACAATCATCTCCTTTGTTTTGCTGAATTTCAGGGATAGGTTGTGCCAGGTCCCTGATCACACTGCCTGGTCCCTGACCCCCTCCCTATAGGCTGTCTCATCGTGATCAGGCCCATCACCGTCAAGTCGTCAGCAAACTGAATGATGGTGTTGGAGTTGTGCGCGGCCACACAGTCATGGGTGAACAGGGAGTATAGGATGGGACTAGGCAACCCCCTGAGGGCCCTCACCGTGGTGGATGTGTTGATGCCACCACCTGGAGGCAGCCGGTCAGGAAGTCCAGGATCCTGTTGCAGAGGGAGGTGTTCTTCCTCTTGAGTGGTCAGCTTGATGAAAACCAGTCTAAATTCAGGTCACCCAGAAAATAGGCACCTGTTAATATCACATACACTATCAAGCATTGTACACATATTATCCAGATAATGACTGTTAGCACTTGGTGGCCTATAGCAGCACCCCAAAATAACATTTTTACATTAGGCAAGTGAACTTGAACAACACTTCAACAGCATTGCACATGATATCCTCTCTACGCTTTCCAGGAATATGGCTCTAATTTGTAGACTGCAAATTAACCATTAAGAAGCCCAAACAGATTTAATGTTTGACTAAAACATAATAATTTTGTATACGATCACGTGTCTCTCTATTATGCGTGGAAATACTTGGGAACACATTTCTTGAAATAAAATCACTTGGAGACGATTTCCTGGTGTTTTTACAGTCTTTTATGTTCAACAATAAAAAATAAAAAGCCAATGGGCTACTAGTTGGGGAACCCTGCTCTAGATAATCTGTTTTCCTAGTCATTGTTAATAATGATTCACAGACTGTGCTGATGTCATCTCTCGTGGATTTACAGTTTGTTGTCATCTTGTCACAATCCTCTTACAGGTCATCCACCTCTCCCTGGGAGAACTGCAAGCTGTCCTTAAGGTCCTAGACCTCTCTAGTCAGATCGTTCATTCTTTTGTTAGTTGAATCCACCATTATTTGTGTAAAGGTGAATTTATCGGAGTACATTACAAGATTGGCACCGCCCTGTGTGGTCGCCTGTTAAGCAGCTCCGATTGTTTGTGCGTTAATTGTTGTTTTAGTATGTTTTTCGTCAGTTTTTTGTGATTTTTTTTTGCAACAGTTGAACTATAATAGTTCAGGATTATGGAGTGCTAATGTTTTTTATGAAGGTGTTAGTGGTCCTTTTTATCACTGAGGCACATTTTTCTTAGCGCCGAACCTCACGTGAGTCCTCAATTATTTACAACCGATCCCAGGTCCTGGATTTAGCACGCGCAGCGCTGCTGCATCCCAGGGAAAAGTTTGTTATTCCGGACGAGTTGAAAAGGCGACGGCGTGGATGCAGGGCGGGATTGAAGTGTAAAGCAAAGCTTAGGAAATACAAGCCGGCTATGCCGTTTATCATTATGGGCAACGTGAGATCGCTGCATAACAAGATGGACGAGCTTGAGGGTCTTGTCCATAGACAAAGAGACTACCGGGAAGCGAGCCTATTGTGCTTTACTGAAACATGGCTAAATGATAACATCCCCATAGAGAACGTAACTATCGGCGGTTTCCAGACCATCAGAGTGGACAGGGATAGCGTTTCTTCCGGTAAAGGAGGGGGGCTAGCTTTATTAGTTAACAAAAGATGGTGTAATCCGAGACATATTACTGTTAAGGAACAGTTTTGTAGCCCGGACATTGAGCTGTTAGCCGTTAGCCTGAGACCCTACAATTTGCCGAGGGAATTCACGGCGGCCATTGCTGTTATTGTTTACATCCCGCCCTCTGCGGACGCAAACACAGCGTGTGACGTCATCCACTCTGCTATCGCGAGGTAACAGACAGCGCATCCCAGTGCTTTCTTTGCCAATTCGGGGGATTTTAACCATGCATCTCTCTCTTCAACGCTGCCCACGTTCAAACAGTTCGTGAAGTGCCCAACCTGGAATAATACAACTCTGGACTTGTTATATGCTAATGTGAAGGATGCATACAACTCCACTGCACTCCCTCCCCTCGGTAGATCGGATCACAAACTTGTCCACCTCACCCCACTCTACAGGCCTATGGTCCAACAGCAGCCTGCGACCACTAGGACAATTAGGAAATGGTCCCAGGAGGTGAATGCTTGGGATGTGCTCTGTAAGGCTCATGGGGAGGACATTGATGGACTTACTGACTGCATAACGGACTATATACATTTTTATGTAGACAACACTGTATCCACCAGGAAGGTACGCTGTTTTCCAAATAATAAACCCTGGGTCACCAGGTGAGAGAGGTGTGGTCACAACACCTCTGTTGAGACAATCAGCGACCCCCTCCCCACCTCCGCCCCCACTCCCTCTGGACTGATCTGCAACACCTCCGTTCTCCCCACCTCCCCACCTGGGCTGGCTTTCACCACCAACCAAGTGAGGAGAGAGCTGGAGAGACTACATCAGTGGAAAGCGGCGGGCCCTGATAGCATCAGCCCAAGGGTGCTTAGGGTCTGTGCTGATCAACTGTGTGGAATACTCCAGCGACGCTTCAACCTTAGCCTGAGCCTGGAAAGGGTCCCTGTGCTGTGGAAAACATCCTGCCTGGTCCCAGTGCCCAAGAAGGTGCACCGCACTGTCCTGAATGACTTCAGACCTGTAGCGCTAACATCCCACATCATGAAGACCCTGGAAAGGTTAGTCCTTGCTCACCTCAGACCCCTGGTGTGCATATCACTGGACCCCCTGCAGTTTGCATATCAGCGCAACATCGGGGTGGATGATGCTACTGGGTGAGAAGATGAAGAGGAGGAAAGTGGAAGCACCTTTAGTCTCCTGGGACACGGACTACTTGACCGGTAGGTCACATTTTGTGTGACTACAGAGCTGTGTGTCAGTAAGGGCAGTGAGCAACACAGGGGCCCCCCAGGGAACGGTCCTGTCCCCCTTCCTGTTCACCCTCTACACCTCGGACTTCAGATATAACTCTGAAACATGCCACCTACAGAAGTTCTCGGACGACTGACTTTGTGTTGTGGTGTGAGCAGAACCACCTTCAGCTCAACATCAGCAAAACAAAGGAGATGGTGGTGGACTTCAGGAGAACCAAGTCCCAACTGACTGCAGTCCCTATACAGGGGATGGATGTGGAAATGGTTGGGTTATACAAGTTCCTGGGAGTCCATATGGACAACAAGCTGGAATGGGCTGGTAACACCGGGGCTCTGTACAAAAAAAGGGCCAGAGCCGACTATACTTTCTGAGGAGGCTCAGGTCCTACAACGTGTGCAGTAAACTACTGGATACCTTCTACCAGTCTGTGGTGGCAAGTGCCATCTTTCTTGCAGTGGAGTGATGGGATGCCAACATAAAGGCCTGTGATGCTTCTCTGGTAAATAAGCTGATCAGGAAGGCTAGCTCTGTTCTGGGGATTAGCCTTGACACTCTAGAGGAGGTGGTGGAGAGACGGATCCTGGCCAAACTGCTGGCCATCATGGACAACGTCACCCACCCTCTGCATGCCATGGTTATGATGCAGAGGAGCACCTTCAGTCACAGACTGATCCCACCATGGTGTGCCAGAGAGCGCCACAGGAAGTCCTTCCTGCCGGTGGCTATTAGACTATTTAATGCCTCACCGGGGTGTCGTGCCGTCGGCAACATAGACCTGAAACTGTTGGGGTGTTAGGACCTAGTTTAACAATTATGCATCCACCCGTGAGTAACTCTGGTCTGTAATCACTCATTCAAATATTCACTTACCTGTAAATGTAACTGTATATTTACCTGTAAAGCTAATTTAACCATGCAAAATTTTCACTTACCTCTTCATTTAACCAGACTGTTCTCACAAGTGGGTGGAAGGAGAGACCAAGGCGCAGCGCATGTACAGCTCGACATTTTATTATACTATGTATAACTTCACACAATGACAAACTACAAACAAAACAATGAACTGGAACACACTTACTTGCCTGTGACATCAAACGTACAACGACCCACACCAGAGTGAAGGACAGACCAAATTATATAGGATCCCTAATTAGAGACAATGCGGAGCAGCTGCCTCTAATTAGGGATCCAACCCAACACCCACACAGAAACAGAAAAGAAAGACACTGTCAGACTCTGACCATAGCTACATAGAGAAGCAAATAGGCTTCTCTATGGCCAGAGCCTGACAGTACCCCCCCCCCCCCCCCAAGGCGCGGACTCCCGGACGCCAAAAAAAACCCACACGAATACAAGGGGGGGTTAATATGGAGGGAAGACTAGTCCATCGGGGGCGGCTCTGGCTCCGGCAAAGTGGACAGTTTTCTCCCATGCCCCTTCCTTATAACCGGGCCCGGACTGGGCACCGGTGGGGCAGACGGCTGAACCCGGAATGGGTACCGGTGGAGCGGACTGCTCTGGCACTGGAGCGGAGCAGACGATGGGAGGTTCCGGGCTGCGGACCTTCGCTGGAGGTTCCGGGCTGCGGACCTTCGCTGGAGGTTCCGGGCTGCGGACCTTCGCTGGAGGTTCCGGGCTGCTGACCTTCGCTGGAGGTTTCGGGCTGCGGACCTTCGCTGGAGGTTTCGGGCTGCGAACCTTCGCTGGAGGTGCCCGTCTGTCCAATAGCCTCAGCACTAGTACCCGTCGGCGCTCGAAGTCCTTCTCCTCCTCTATCTCCCGTAGGAATGGGTCCTTCTGCACCTCCTGCGGAAGCGCAACCCAGGCTCTCCACCACCTCGTCTGCTCCTCCTCCGGGTATTCTTGAAACCCCTCGGGCTTCTCCTGATCCTGAACTGTGGGCAGACGAAGTGGTGTGCGATTCCCCTTCTTCAGCCTCTCCGGGCTCTGGCTGCGCACTGATGGTGTGGTGCTCGAAGCCACGACGGACCTTGCCTTCTCCATCCTCCTCCATTGTTTCAAAAACCTCCCACTGTCCTCAGGCTTCACACAATGACGAACTACAAACAAAGCAATGAACTGGAACACACTTACTTGCCTGTGACATCAAACGTACAACGACCCACACCAGAGTGAAGGACAGACCAAATTATATAGGATCCCTAATTAGAGACCATGTGGAGCAGCTGCGTCTAATTAGGGATCCAACCCAACACCCACACAGAAACAGAAACAGAAACTCTATGGCCAGAGCCTGACAACTGTATAATAAACTATTATTACCCTCACTTATATCATACCCACATTTAGCTATTTAAGTTTTTCTCTGCCATCAACCTGTATAGTATAGTTAACCATGCAAATACTCCTTATTTATCTATTTCAACTTTTTTTTTTCAGCTAACACTCTCTAACAATGTATAGTGTACATATTCAGCCATCCACCCATACTATGCAATGTCTTTTTATAGCTTTTTTGCACTCCAGACCTCTTGTATTTTTATTCTTTTTCTATTATTATCTATTATCTATTAACCAGTTAAATGTAACTAAATGTAATCGAAAATGTAACCTACGTAACCCCAAAAGTAATTATTTATCATGAGTAGTAATGCTGCATATTCAAAGAAAGGTTAAAATCTCACCTTTCTGCTCAAATTGTTTTATAAATTGCTGAGTGTTACAAATGCACAGAGGCTTGTTGTGCAATTAAACTGAACGTCTTTACTTCAGATCAACATGTTAACAACTCGTACAAAACTTTTCTGAGGCGATTTGCATTCCAGCGGGATCCATCCAGAAGTTGGAATGTTGCAGGCCACTCTCAGGAGCTTGGACCAAAATGAGGAGTGCTTGTTCCGATGGTTGTCAGTCCTGATCCGCACCTAGTCCTGGGCCTTCAGGCTCGATTGTTTCACTCTGTGAGAAGTGTCATAACGTTGTTTCATCCGTTGCTGTGCCTCTACAACATAGGCTTGCCTTGCTGCAGCAGGTTTGTTATTTTGTTTTGGGCAGAGGCAGTCCAAAGGGAGTTCCAGTTCCCTGCCAATCATCAGATAGGCAGGAGACAACCCAGTTGTGGAGTGCTTGGTAGCCCTGATGTGGAGTAGTGGAAGGCACAGAGCCACAAAAGGTCGTCCCTCAGCCAAGTAGGCCCGTATTCCTTACTTCAGGGTCCTGGTCAAGCATTCCAACCCCCAGTTATTTGAGGGTGGTACACAGCCGTCCGGATGTATTTGATGGATTTCTTTTCAACGTACACAGACAGATCATTCTAGACAAACTGGGGGCCATTGAATGTCGTAATGGTGCTAGGCAACCCCCACTGACAGATCAGCTTATCCAGTGTTTGGATGATCATCTGTGAGGTGGTAAAGTCATGAATGACTAGTAGGTGTTTTGCGTGAGCTGGGTACCCATATAACTCTCCACAGATATCCACCTCCAGGTGGTCCCAGGGAGACTCTGGCCATTTCACTGGTGTCAGGGGTGCAGGAGTGGGTCTGCCCGATTTCCCAATCATCAGGCATGCTATGCAGTCCTTTTCTTTGCAACTCTGACTAGAAGGCCAGCATCCCTGAGTCGCCTCTTCACTGTTGACGCTGAGACTGGTGTTTTGCGAGTACTATTTAATGAATCTGCCAGTTGAGGACTTGTGAGTCGTCTGTTTCTCAAACTAGACACTCTAATGTACTTGTCCTCCTGCTCAGTTGTGCACCGGGTACATACCAACTTCAAGTGGTTTCATTGGTTAGAGTTGGTAATAACAATGTAATCACAATACCGTGGGTCCCTTTTCCACAAACTAAACCCCTTTTCAAAGTTCAACCAAATGTATACAATAAATGCGTCTGCTGCCTACTTTTAGTAAGAAAATAGAAATAGAAAATAGAATAGAAATAGACAATAATATTTAAGCAAAAACTTGTACACTATCATGTACAGTACATGGCAAGGCACGTTTTTACTAAGTCAGTTAAGAACAAATTCTTATTTACAATGATGGCCTAGGAACAGTGGGTTAACTGCCTTGTTCAGGAGTAGCTCGGGGATTCGATCCAGGTACTTTGCTTTAGCAAAAAGATGTCACTGTCTATATTTCCTTTACAGACTAAATGTATAAAAATATAACTTTGTATGAAAGTTAAAATTTGGACATAAACAACCAAGTAGCCTAATCACAAAACACTCCTACTTTGTTTTTTTATCAACACAGACTTTTCATAGCAAAAAGCTTGTGAAGACTAAAGATTAAACTGTCACCTCAAACCAATTTTATCACTTGACTATTAATAATGTCCTTCCCTTTGTAGTGACTAATGTCCCTTGGAAACTGTAGCCAGTAGTGTCCCTTGGATGTGCTGCTAGCATTTAGCCACTATCTTAGCATTAGCTAGTATCTTCATGTTACTAGTATTTTTCTTCTTAGATGACGAAATCCAATCCTTCTAACAGCATTAGCTATAATGTCTCCGTTTTTATGTAGAATCCGATTTATTATGGAGTTCAGATAATTCACTTCTGTTACTTGGTGTCACGGTGCGCATTAATGGGACGGTAAACGGAGCGCTGGTGAAGTGTCATCCTTTTATTTAATGAGCTGTTCTCACGAGGCATTAAATTAAAAGGAGAGTATAACAAAAATATAACTATACACAAAACACGGTGACTTACTGTGGCTGCTGGCAGTGCAGACAAACACAATGAACAATG
This sequence comes from Thymallus thymallus, assembly GCA_023634145.1. Taxonomy (NCBI): domain Eukaryota; kingdom Metazoa; phylum Chordata; class Actinopteri; order Salmoniformes; family Salmonidae; genus Thymallus; species Thymallus thymallus. The sequence continues at coordinate 23,093,996 of CM042388.1, read as the reverse complement.
ATCCACACACAGGTGGATTCGAATGGAGTTTAAATGCTATCCCCAATCAGAGACAACGCTAGACAGCTGTCTCTGATTGGGGATGATAATCTCCCTAATAAGTGTGTGAGGACTTGGTTGTGTGCCTCTCTCCTCCCCTAGGTGGGAGTAAGAGGCCTTACCACAACCAAGCCCTCACAGTACCCCCCCCCTAAGGTGCGGACTCCCGATCGCACACCAAAAAAAATCCCCCCTCTCCTGAAAGAAAAAATGTCCAAAACTCTAGGTGGGACATGGCGGGGTACTGAGGTGGTTGCTGGTGGGGGCTCCGGTTCCGGTTCCGGGCGTGGCACAGGCTGTGAGAGTAGCTTCCCTCCTACCTCTCCGTTGCACGCCCGGTCCAGTCCGGACCCCGGCGCGATGGTTCCCCCCTCAGTACTCCCGCCATCCACCAAGTCCTGTCTGGACCCTGGTGTGGGAGCCCTCGACCCTGGAGAGGGGCTGACAACCGGCCCCGGACTGGGCACCGGTGGAGCGGACTGCTCCGGCACTGGAGCGACGCAGACGACCGGCCTCGGACTGGGCACCGGTGGAGCGGACTGCTCCGTCACTGGAGCGACGTAGACGACCGGTCCCGGACTGGGCACCGGTGGAGCGGACTGCTCCGTCACTGGAGCGACGCCGACGACCGGCCCCGGACTGGGCACCGGTGGAGCGGACTGCTCCGTCACTGGAGCGACGTAGACGACCGTCCCCGGACTGGGCACCGGTGGAGCGGACTGCTCCGGCACTGGAGCGACGCAGATGACCGGCCCCGGACTGGGCACCGATGGAGCGGACTGCTCCGTCACTGGAGCGACGGCGACGACCGGCCCCGGACTGGGCACCGGTGGAGCGGACTGCTCCGGCACTGGAGCGACGCAGATGACCGGCCCCGGACTGGGCACCGGTGGAGCGGACCGCTCTGGCGCTGTAGCAGAGCAGACTGCTGGACCCGGATGTGGTTCTGGTGGAGGTTCAGGGCTGCTCACCTTCACCTGAGGTCCCGGGCTGCTGACCTTCCCCGGAGGTCTCGGGCTGCTGACCTTCGCCGGGGGTCTCGGGCTGCTGACCTTCGCCGGGGGTCTCGGGCTGCTGACCTTCGCCGGGGGTCTCGGGCTGCTGACCTTCGCCGGGGGTCTCGGGCTGCTGACCTTCGCCGGGGGTTTCGGGCTGCTGACCTTCACCGGGGCCCTCGGGCTGCTGACCTTCACAGGAGGCCTCGGGCTGCTGACCTTCTCCGGAGGTCTCGGGCTGCTGACCTTCTCCGGAGGCTTCGGGCTGCTGACCTTCTCCGGAGGTCTCGGGCTGCTGACCCTCTCCGGAGGTCTCGGGCTGCTGACCTTCGCAGGAGGCCTCAGGCTGCTGACCTTCACAGGAGACCTCAGGCTGCTGACCGTCACAGGAGGCCTCGGGCTGCTGACCCTCTCTGGAGACCTCGGACAGCTAACCCTCACCGGAGGTCTCGGGCTGCTGACCTTCACCGGAGACCTCGGGCTGGACGCCGTGCCCACCCTGGGCACCGACGGAGAGGTGGTTTTCAGCCCTGCTGTAGGTCTGGCTGTCTGTCCCAGACTGGGCGCCGACACGCTATGGAGCTGCTGCTCCACAGCGGGACTGAACGTCGTGCCCACCCTGGGCACCAACGCAGAGATGGTTTCCAGCCCTCTGGTTGGGCTGGCTGTCGGCCCCAGACTGGGCACCGACGCGCTATGGAGCTCCTGCTCCACAGCGGAACTGAACGTCGTGCCCACCCTGGGCACCGACGCGGAGATGGTTTCCAGCCCTGTGGTTGGGCTGGCTGTCGGCCCCAGACTGGGCACCGACGCGCTATGGAGCTCCTGCTCCACAGCGGGACTGAACGTCGTGCCCACCCTGGGCACCGACGCAGAGATGGTTTCCAGCCCTCTGGTGGGGCTAGCTGTCGGCCCCAGACTGGGCACCGACACGCTATGGAGCTCCTGCTCCACAGCGGGGCTGAACGTCGTGCCCACCCTGGGCACCGACGCAGAGATGGTTTCCAGCCCTGTGGTTGGGCTGGCTGTCGGCCCCAGACTGGGCACCGACACGCTATGGAGCTCCTGCTCCACAGCGGGGCTGAACGTCGTGCCCACCCTGGGCACCGACGCAGAGAGGGTTTCCAGCCCTGTGGTTGGGCTGGCTGTCGGCCCCAGACTGGGCACCGACACGCTATGGAGCTCCTGCTCCACAGCGGGGCTGAACGTCGTGCCCACCCTGGGCACCGACGCAGAGATGGTCTCCAACCACAGAGCTGCGCTGACAACCGTCGCTGTAGCCTCCGTGCGAGGAGTAGGCACGGGGCGTACTGGACTGGGGGAACGCACCACTGGTCTGATAAGAGGCGCAGGTACAGGCCGTACCGGGCTGGGGAAACGCACCGTTGTGTTGGTGCGTTTAGCTGGCACGGGTCGCACCGGGCTGGAGACACGCACCATAGGGCTGGTGCGCGGAGCAGGCGCGGGCCGTACCGGGCTGGGGAAACGCACCGTTGGATTGGTGCGTTTAGCTGGTACTGGTCGCACCGGGCTAATGTTGCGCACCGATGGTTTGGTGCGCTGAGTCGGTCTCCTCTTCCTCCGACTCTGGACCGGCGCTGGAGGCACCGGACTGGGAACTGGCGCTGGAGCACGACTGTCCCTGTCGTCTCTACTCCACCGCCAATCCCCATCCTGTGAGGGTCCCTCCGGGAACCCCCACGAGTGAGGGAACAGAAGCACATCGTCGTCGTCTTCCTCCGACTCCTCTCTGTACTCCTGCTCCCACGGCTGTAGGGGCTCCTCCTGGAACCCCCACGAGTGCAGTGGTCGGGGCTCTTCTCCCTCGATCCCCGACCACCCCCATAGCCCCCCCCCAAAATCAGTTTGGGGGTTTTTCTGGGCTCCAGGCTGGTCCTCAACTTTCGCCCGGTGACGTGTCCTCCGTCTCCGGCGCCTCTGCTGATCCGGACCCCAGCCTTCCTCCACCGAACGATAATACGAGTGTTCCTCCTCGGTAATTTTTCCCATACCGAGGAGGATATCTCCTAAAGTTATTCCCCGTTGCGTCCCAGGGTGGTGGATCATTCTGTCACGGTGCGCATTAATGGGACGGTAAACGGAGCGCTGGTGAAGTGTCATCCTTTTATTTAATGAGCTGTTCTCACGAGGCATTAAATTAAAAGGAGAGTATAACAAAAATATAACTATACACAAAACACGGTGACTTACTGTGGCTGCTGGCAGTGCAGACAAACACAATGAACAATGATCCACACACAGGTGGATTCGAATGGAGTTTAAATGCTATCCCCAATCAGAGACAACGCTAGACAGCTGTCTCTGATTGGGGATGATAATCTCCCTAATAAGTGTGTGAGGACTTGGTTGTGTGCCTCTCTCCTCCCCTAGGTGGGAGTAAGAGGCCTTACCACAACCAAGCCCTCACACTTGGCTATCTCCGACCTCCTCTGGCTGTCCTATCCTTGGACTTGCATGGTGATTGTGCCAAGAAAACTGCAGACGGATGTCGGATACGTCTCGACTGCTTCTCGCTGGAGTCACTGTTTCCACCGACTAGAGAGAGAGAGAGAGAGAGAGAGAGAGAGAGAGAGAGATGTCTAGACCAATCTGTAATCTGCCATTCATATTACTATTTTTCACCTGCCTCCAAGGGGCCGAGTGGAGGGAGGGAGGGGACAATGGGGAGGAGAGGAGAGGAGAGAGGATAGGAGGCTGCTGAGGGGAGGACAGTTCATAATAATGGCCGGAATGGAGCAAATGGAATGGCATCCCTGTGTTTGATGTATTTGATACCATTCCACTTATTTTACTCCAGTCCTTACCACGAACCTGTTCTCCCCAATTAAGGTGGCACCAACCTCCTGTGGAGGGAAGGTGTTTTTGATACATTTCTCTTTCAGATGTATTTTTCTATTACACCGATGATACGCTTCACTCTCTGCACATTGCAGATAGAGTTTTCTCATACGGTATAGACCTTACTTCCAGCTGCTACATATTTCACTGTACTCCTCTTCTCCTACCCCTCTCCCCTCATCTCTCTATCCCCTCTCCCTCTCATTTCGCCTTTCCTCCCATATACAGTACCTTACCTCCAGCTGCTCTCTCTCCTCTCCTGCCTCTATTGTACTGCATGGACAGCTGCTTCAGTATAACTTGGGAATGTTATGTTTGTTATATATTGAAATGATGACCATCTTTGCTTCTAAATGTCCTGCTGACACTGTCAAATAAACTGTTACCAGGGTAACTAACTCTGTGCTGTGCCTTTTTCTTTCTATTGTGTAAAATGATCACACAGCCTACATATATCTCTTACAGTGTTTTATAAATGAAGGAATCACTTTACGTAAAGCAAATAAAAACACATGAATAGTGCTTTATAAAGCTGTATAATGCATGATAAGCTATTTCTAAAGGGTTTTATAATGTGTGTAATAACAATATGTTCTGTGTTTTCAAACCAGTATGCTATAATACATTATAGTCACCATAGTCTTTTATAGATAATGAACTACATTATAGTTAATTATCTATAAAAGATCATGCAGAGTTTTATAACGGCTTCTGAGTTATTATGTACACGTATAGTCAATATTATAACGCACTATAAAGAATTTTAATAACGTGTTATACATACAGACAGGTCCATAAATATTGACACAATCGAGCAAAAAGCTGAGCAAAAAATACTGAGCAATATTGTATGCTCAAAAAATGTGGAAAAGTACAGTATATTATTTTATATGAAAAAAAGAGAAAGGGATTTTGTTTAACAAGTAATATTTCTTTTTTTTTTTTTATTATTGGCACTCCGGTTTTCAATACCTTTCAACACCTCACCTTGTGAGGATAATGGCACTGAGCTATATTGCTTCCACTGGTCCTGGGGCCCTTATAAACTTAGCCACAAGTGGATCTTCCAGCAAGACAATAACCTCAAGCACACGTCAAAATCCACAAAGGAATGGTTAATGGACTACAAAATATTTTTTTTGCAATGGCCATCTCAGTCTCCGGACTTGAACCCCATTGAAAACCTGCACACGAAGGATGTCAAGGATCTGGAAAGATTCTGTATGGAGGAATTGGCTAATATCCCTCCCAATGTGTTCTCCAATCTCATACAGTAAAACATTTTACAAAAAGGCTCAGTGCCATTATTATTTCAAGGTGAGGTATTGAAAGATATTGAAAACAGGGGGTGCCAATAAATGTTTTGAGATTTTTTGTATTAATATAAAATAATATACATTTTCCCATTCTCTCTCTCTCTCTATCTTAACCCTCCTGCCCCTCTAACTGCTCTCCTTCTCCTTCTCCCTCTCCTCCACTATAATCATAGAACTGACTTCCAACTGCTCTACCTCTCTTTCTGGACCTCACCTCCCGCTGCTACTCATCTACTCCTCTCTCCTTTCTCCTCATCTCCCCTCTTTTTCTCTTTTCTCTTTATTACACTGCATAGACCATACAGTACCTCCAACTGTTCTACCGCTTTCCCGACGTCTTCCTCCTCTCCCTCCCCACACTCTTCTGTGCAGGAATCAAACTTTTCGACACAGCAAATTCGGTCAATCGGCCTTCTCTGTTAGAGCTACAATATACTGGAATGTGATGCCCATGGACTTGAGAAGCTGCACTGATTACTGTACTTTTACATTTAAATTGAAAACATGGCTCAAATCTATCCAAACCTGTACACGAGTTATTTGTGGTTCCTCATATGTAAGACAACAGTGTGTTTATTACAAATAAGTTGTTGTTGTTGGTTGAATGATATATTATTGGATGTAATGTATTTGTATTTTGTATTGTTTTAGTGTTTATTTGTATTTTGGCTGTGTAATTGCCATGCCCTGGGACTACGGGTGCAAATTAGCTTTTGGCTAACCTTGGCACATTTACATGGATGTTGCATTATTGTAATATCGATGTTGATTAATGTGCATTGTCCCCTATAAATAAATAAATAATTAAATAAATAATAAAACTCCTAATCCAACTAATCCATTGGAACCTTTGGTGAATTAATGTGTTACATTTGAGGTGTGCGGTAGGCTACAAAAATGTTGGCCTTTTCTTTGACAAACCTATAGGTAAGTAAAACACTAAGAAAGCTCTAACCAGGTATGTTAATGGTATATAGTCGGATTGTCTCTATGTGTGTGTGTGTGTGTGTGTGTGTGTGTGTGTGTGTGTGCGTGTGCGTGTGCGTGTGCGTGTGTGTTTCTCTGTGCTCTCTCAGAGCGATGCCTGTGGCTGCTTGGCAGAAATGAGCCGTAATCATATTAGACTCTGACTGCATTTCTCTGAATATGCATGGAACATGGGACAGAATTAGCATTACGTTTCTGTTAATTAAACTCCCCCTGTCAGAGACAAATACTAAACAAATATGAGTGTCAGGTCAGCTATTTAGATGTTTTTTCCTGATTTTGTCAACAGAATCTCTTCATTATTTCAATGTTATTTGTCAATGTAATCCTGTTGCATCAACCTGGCTAGTTGGTTGAACATCAGCGTAAACAGTTTTCATCTCGTTCATGGTCTAGAGGTCAACAAAAAAATCAATGACAGGTACACTGGGGGCCAAAAGATTTGAATATTACTCATTCAAGTTTTTATTTTTTTTACATTGTAGAATAAAAGTGGAGACATCAAAACTATGACATAACACGGAATATGGAATCATGTAGTAACCAAAAAAGTGTTAAACAAATCAAAATATATTCAAAATATATTCAAAGTAGCCACCCTTTGCCTTGAAGAAAAACCCTACATTCTAGAAGTTGCACACTCTAGAATGTAGATATGCTCTCTAAAGCTCCTCTTGAGTCTAAGCCTTGGGAGGGGGTGTTCTACTAAGCTAACATATGGAATTGTTTTAAGTTGGTCATACCATGGGTTATTTCCCTATTTGATTTAGAATTTTAGGACCCTTGTAGCATGGCCGGCCCTCCCATTAGGGAAGATTCGGATGCCGGAGGGCGGCAGCCAATTGTCAAAATGACACCCCAAATTCAGTTTTTTGCGTTGCCTAGGGTGGCAGAATGTCCAGGGCCGGGCCTGCCTTGTAGGTATCAAAGAAAATATAGAAACAACATTGAATTTGGCCTTACTGCTATTATTAGCCAATAGAAGCAGATTGAATTGGCCTCCATCATTCTTAAATGGAAGAAGTTTGGAACTACCAAGACTCTTCCTAGAGCTGGCCACACGGAAAATAGGGGGAAAATGGCCTTGGTGAGGAACCCGATGGTCACTCTGAAGGAGTTCCGGAGTTCCTCTGTGGAGATGGGAGAATCTTCCAGAAGGACAACCATCTTTGCAGCACTCCACCAATCAGGCCTTTATGGTAGCCACTCCTCAGTAAAAGGCACATGACAGCCCGCTTGGGGTTTCTTTGGCCTGAATGCCAAGTGTAACTTCAGGAGGAAACCTGGTACCATCCCTACTGTAAAGCATGGTGGTGACAGCATCATGCTGTGGGGATGTTTTTCAGAGGCAGGGACTAGTAGACTTGTCAGGACGAAGTAAAGATGAACAGAGCAAAGTACAGAGAGATCCTTGATGAAAACCTGCTCCAGAGCGTTCAGGACCTCAGACTGGGGCGAAGGTTCACCTTCCAAAAGGACAACGATGCTAAGCACACCCCCAAGACAACACAGGAGTGACTTCTGGTCGCTGAATGTCCTTGAGTGGCCCAGCCAGAGCCCGGACTTGAACCCGATCGAACATCTCGGGAGAGACCTGAAAATAGCTGTGCAGCGACGCTCCCCATCCAACCTGACAGAGCTTGAGAGGATCTGCAGAGAAGAAGGGGAGAAACTCCCCAAATTAAGGTGTGCCAAGCTTCATACCCAAGAAGACTCAAGGTTGTAATGGTTGCCAAAGACGCTTCAACAAAGTACTGAGGAAAGCGTCTGAATACTTATGTAAATGTGATATTTCAGCTTTTTGTATTTTATAACTTTGCTAAAATGTTTTGTCATTATGGGGTATTGTGTGTAAATATATGAGGGAAAAAAACAATTTAATCAATTTTAGAATAAGGCTGTAACGTAACAAAATGTGGAAAAAGTCAAGGGGTCTGAATACTTTCAGAATGCACTTTATTTAGAGTGTGCAACTTCCTTTATTTATTTTTAAACCGTTTACCTTCCATTAGTAAGCACCTCTCCGAAAATGGTTGGGTGTGCGTCAGTTCATGCTTTTTACTAGGAAATCAAATATTGAACCAAAATATGATGTTAAAGGTGGAGCTATTACCATCCTGCTTACAGTATGTATTAGTTACACTAATGCTAGTCCTTACTCACACCCTGCTCTCTGCTATATGAGGTATCTAGCTATGTGTCATGGAGTAACGCTGAATATGCACTGCATAGTAGTACATACCATTTTTACACCCTGTTCCAGTCTGCAATGAATAAATTATAGTCTAGCCGCAGCCTGCATCTCTGTCTCTTATGCCCTATGAGGTGGTAGAGGTAGCCAGCCAAGTGGTGTTATATCCATATGTATCTCTCATCGACACAAACACACACACACACACCCTTGTCTGTGACCTCCCTAGGTTGTCACTGAGCTGTCAACAACTCCCCCTCGGAATATCATAGCTGTCAATCAAACAGTTTCCTTTGCTGTGGTCCCTGTGGGACTAGCTCATACCGACCGTGTAATGTTAGAGAGTGTGTGTGTGTGTGTGTGCGTACATGAATGCTTTCGTGTGTGTGTGTGTTCATGCATACCTGTGTGTGTGTGTGTGTGTGTGTGCGTGTGGCTTGTGTTTTTCTGTGAGCTCTGAAAACTAACAAAAAATACATTAGTGCCTTCAGGAAGTATTCACACCTCTTGACATTTTCCACATTTTGTTGTGTTACAAGGTGGGATTAAAATTGATTTAATGTAAAAAAAATAAAAAAATAGTCAACAATCTACACAAAATTCTAACGTTTGTAAAAAGTCCCTAAGTCAATGCATGTTAGAATCGCCTTTAGCAGTGATTACAGCTGTGAGTCTGTCTCTAAAGCCTTGTTCACACTGCAGGCCTTAATGCTAAAATCAGGTTTGTAATGTTGCTTGGAATATCTGATTAAATGTGCTTTTCGGCTGTTCACACTGCAGGAAAAATAACAGATTCAAATTGGATATGCAAATAAATAGTATTTGAGTCACTTCAAACTGCCAATGTGAATATGGCTTAAGAGCTTTGCACACCTGGATTGTACAATATTTCCTCATTATTATTTTAAGAATTCTTCAAGCAAAGTCATGGTGATTTTTGATCATTGCTAGGCAACCATTTTCAAGTCTTGCCATAGACTTTCAAGCTGATTAAAGTCAAAATTGTAACTAGGCTACTCAGGAACACTGAATGTTGTCTTGGTAAGCAATTCAAGTGTATATTTGGCCTTGTATTTTATGTTATTGTCATTTAGGATATGTTTGAATACTAATTACTGTATAAATTAACATGCACAATGTAATCATGTATGTCAACTTGTGCCAAATATGTGAGTTGAAAACATTGTATGTTAAAAGCGCTGTGTGTGTAACTATAGATTGAATAATTTAAAAAACATAGATTTCAGTTTTGGACAAGACTGACTTTATGACCAAAATCATCCTATTTACACTTTGCAGTCAATTTTGACAGAGTAATAAGTGTTTCTGACTCATATCGATGCCACATAGGCCGTTTTCAAAACAAGAAGTCACTTTTTAGGGCCAGTCGCTCTTTAAGCAGATCAAAATCTATTCACATCTAGTGAAACAGGTCATAAAAGCATAGCAATTATTTTTTAGTTTGACTTGATATGTGACGTTTGGTAGATTTAATAGGCCAGTTAGTTGTTGATTTAATGAGCTGTCATGCAGAGGTGCAAACCCACACACTGTGGATACAAATCTAAATTAAGTTAACTTAATCAATCATTCTCTTTATTTATCTATCTGTCTGTCGGTGGGTGCAGAAAGCCGATCTCTCTAAACGAAGACATTAACCAGACTCTAGTGGATTATGCACTTTCAACCCCTTTTTGGAATAGTAAAGTTAAGTGATGGCAAGACGGTTTATTTCCATTGAAGATTGTTGGGGATATTTAATGCCCCAAGGGCAACAAATACTGGAACAGTGTCTCTTAGAATAATAATGTTTAAAAATGACTAAATGACTATGATATCATTGTTAAATCATTGCGTGAAATATTTGTATAGTCTTACGGGAGGTTTTGCTTGTTATTTTGTGATTTGGCTATTTTTATCTGTTAATGATTTAGGATTTTATGTGGATCCACATTAGCTGTTGAAGAAGCAGAAGCTATTCTAAGAACACTAAAGAATAAAGAACAATACGAATCTCTGATGACTTTGCTATTTCAGTGTGTGGAAAATAAAAACAGATTTCCTGCACATCACACATAAACACCTTTTGCCAAGAACATGAGATTCATTTGTTGTATTTTATTTTGCCTGAAAAACACATTTTTTGGTTTCCATCCTCTTGGCTCTCTTTACGTCATGAAAATGTATTAACACCAAGGCCAACCCAGCTATGTGAATCAGTGTCGAAGTGCTATGTGCAAGGTGATGCAATACACAAACATGCACTTACTTAAAAAATTGCCTGTATGTTTCAGTCATATCTTAGTTGAGGGAGTAATAAGTCGTGTGGGCAATGTGGGCTTGTAGATGTTGTCCTGATTGTAGCATTCTGGAGGAGGAAGTTAAGAGGGAGATGGAAATGAGGTTAAGAACATCCGAGGAAGAGAGTGTCCTGCCTTCCTGGGAATGTAACATGACAGTTCTGGAGAGCACACACACTGGCACACCAACACACGCAAACACACAGACACACACACACACACACACACACACACACACACACACACACACACACACACACACACACACACACAATGGGGCAGCAGGATTTAGTGTGAAACAAAATATTACGATTCAGGAGTAATCCACTTCCAGGACCGAAGGAAGAGAGCAACTCCATTTAGCTGTCAGCCTGTTGACTAGCATAACATCACACACACACACACACACACACACACACTCTCTCTCTCTCTCTCTATCTCTCACACACTCACACACACACACAAACACTCACAACCCTGCCAATATGTACTTCTTCATAAACTATAATATTAGCGTGAGCTGTGTTTTGAAAGCTTAATTGTACATACATAAATAGCTAAGTGCTGGACTAGCCTGGTATTTAGACTAGAGAAATGACTTCATTTTAACTCTAAGGTTGTCACTACCTCATACATATTTAAATATGCATCACTGACTTGGAGTGTGTGTGTCTGTGACCTGGATTATTGCTCTAGGTAGGCCATAGAACACACACACAGTCATGCACGTACATGGATGCAATCACACACACATGCATTCATACACACACACATATATATACACACACACACACACACACACACACACACTGTGCTCTGCATGTCTGAAGATAACTAAATCCACAGCCCAATAATTCCCCATGGTACCCCAGTCCATATCAAGGTGTTCTGCCAAAAATGATCACACAGTGCCCCCAATTCAGGACACGCACTGACGCGAGCACGCCGTGCTAGCACACACACACACATCAGGACACAGCAGGCTGTTGTATTCCAGGTTTGAAATAGAGGGACTTATTTCTGTGCTTTTTAACCTACTACCTGATTGCCTTGGCTGCTGTAAGCTCCTGAGAGTGTAAGCACTGAAGCACTGACTACTTAAGACCAGGATTACTCTTTGCAGCTCACACACATTCACGCATGCACACACACAATTTTTCAACAAGATCTCACGGTTTGACCAATTTAATTTCAGATTCCAACTTTTTTCCATGTTTCTCAAAACGTCAACATTTCTAAGGTGCTCCGAATGTCAAATTTATGGTTAAAACAAATAAAAACTAGTGCCTATCAGTGAGATTGAACACACGACCCTCAGAGCCAGAGCACGAGGCTTACGCCCATCCGCCACCCCTGCCCACAATGCCCTAGCAAAACCCAAGCTTAATTGGATGGTAATAGCGCTCAGCGTTGCCCAAGTGGCTGGTTTTGAAGGCATCTCCTGACGTCCTGGGTACCTGGACGGACGTTGGATTTTGAAGTGGATCTTGAGCGACCTGCCTGCACTTTTTAGCCCATTCTGATGGGAGGTAATGGCGGAAAGAAGGATCCTGGCCAAACTGCTGGCCATCATGGACAATGTCACCCACCCTCTGCATGCCATGGTTATGACGCAGAGGAGCACCTTCAGTCACAGACTGATCCCACCACGGTGTGCCAGAGAGAGCTACATGAGGTCCATCCTGCCAGCGGCTGTTAGACTATTTAATGCCTCACCGGGGTGCCGTGCCGTCGGCAACATAGACCATCCATCCATATAGTGTACATATTTAGCCATCCACCCATACTATGCAATGTCTTTTATAGCTTGTTTTGCACTCCAGACTTCTTGTATTTCTATACCTTTTCATACTTCCGCTCTATGTATCATGTATCGTGTATCTGTCTTTTGTGTATTTTCATTCTGGCATTTTGCACCTGCCCTGTGTTTTTGTTGTAGCTGCTTGACAAAGAAATTTCCACTCGGGGATCAATAAAGTATCTATCTATCTATCTATCTATCTATCTATCTATCTATCTATCTATCTATCTATCTATCTATCTAAAATAATAGTAATTAATATTGTCAATGGGACAACACTCTCTGGGGATATAACACTCTCTAATTGTTTTATATTTTTTGTCAGGAAATGCAGCTCTGTCTCAGGTTCTGCTGTGGTCAGGGCCGGCCCAAGCCTTTATGGGGCCCTCGGTGCCGCCAATACGATTGATTATTGTCAATGCTTGATTAGTCGCACACTATAAATCTAACAAACCAATTAGCAGTTTAATTACTTGTAGCTGTGTTGCTTACAACCTACCAATGTCTGCCTGGCAAGTGGCATAGTTAATATGGTGTTCTGAAAAGTAGCAAAATAAACCAGATTCATTTACTGTAAACAAGTTAACCAGTTTATTTGCTTTGGGTTAAAACTAATTAGCAACATGCAAAAGTGCAGAACAATCAACTACAAATAAAATAACCAAAGATAAACAGTATCTTCTTATATAAAAAAAATGTAAAATGCAAATGTAAAAAACAGACAATAATGACATAAAATGAACAGATGGACCTGTAACAATATAACAATAATGGTTCAAGAATAAAATATAAAGCTGAATAAACAGTATCTTCTTATATACAAAATAAATGCAAATGTAAAAAACAGACAATATTAAATAAATTAAACAGATACTTAATGGCATGTATTGAACATAGGATCCTGTAACAACATAGCTCCATTATCCTCTCATACTCCTCCCTCCGGTATTTCGGCCTCGGCATCGTCCACATAGGGAGTGATACTGGTTCCTCCTCCTCCTCTGAGTCCGTCTCGAACCCCCCGAGGAGTTCCGTGTCCGTATACCGACGCGGGGCAATGTCTCTCTCCGTCTCTCCCCAGTTATGCTGCTTGGTCTCGTACTGGTGGGTTATTCTGTCACGAGAGGGTGCAGCGAGAGACCAAAATGCAAACAAAACACACAAATACATGGGGGGGGGGGTATTAGGGGAGGGAAGATTAGTCCGTCAGTGGCGGTTCTGGCTCCGGCGAAGTGGACAGTTTTTTTTCCATGCCCCTTCTTTATAACCAGGCCCGGACTGGGTACCAGTGGGGCAAACAGCTCCGGCCATGGAGCTGGGAAATTACCCGGGCCCGGACTGGGCACCGGTGGGGCAAACGGCTCCGGCCAAGGAGCGGGGAAAACAACCGGGCCAGGACTGGGCACCGGTGGAGCGGACTACTCTGGCACTGGAGCGGAGCAGACGGCTGGACCCGGAATGGGCACCGGTGGAGCGGACTGCTCTGGCGCTGGAGCGGAGCAGACGGCGGACCCGGACTGGGCACCGGTGGAGTGGACTGCTCTAGTGCTGGAGCGGAGCAGACGGCCGGACCCGGAATGGGCACCAGTGGAGCGGACTGCTCAGGCACTGGAGCGACTGCTCTGGCACTGAAGCGGAGCAGACGGCTGGACCCGGAATGGGCACCGGTGGAGCGGACTGCTCTGTCTTGGAGCGGAGCAGACGGCCGGACTCGGAATGGGCACCGGTGGAGCGGACTGCTCAGGCGCTGGAGCGGAGCAGACGGCCGGACCCGGAATGGGCACCGGTGGAGCGGACTGCTCTAGCTTGGAGCGGAGCAGACGGCCGGACCCGGAATGGGCACCGGTGGAGCGGACTGCTCTGGCACTGGAGCGGAGCAGACGGCCGGACCCGGAATGGGCACCAGTGGAGCGGACTGCTCAGGCACTGGAGCGACTGCTCTGGCACTGAAGCGGAGCAGACGGTTGGACCCGGAATGGGCACCGGTGGAGCGGACTGCTCTGGCACCGGGGCAGAGGTAAGTGAGAAGCTCAAATGTGGTCATCTTTGCTTGGGGGAGTTCTGCAAGGCTCTCCATCTCTGTAGCAAGTGCACTCCCGTCAACATCAGCCTCTTCTCCACAGGTGAGTTTGTCTCCAAGAAGCTTACACTGGTCCCTCCGTGAGAAGCACTCCAAAGTTGTCTCTAACTTCCCCCAGAGACTGAAAGCGGTCCTCCAAAGACTGGATGCTACAGTCTATCACAGCATAAAAAAATGATACTTCCAGTCTCTTCATTGCATCATCTAGTGGCTCATCCGTTTTGGTAGACCGCAGCCTCTTCTCATTTAGCATTGCCTCAGTGTCCATTTGTTCACACATTTTTTTTGCTGAGACCTGCGCATCCTTAAAACCAGTTGTCCTATAACTGACTAAATTTTGTTTGTTTTTCTTATTGAGGCCCACTGCGACATCAAGCTGCATTTTGGTTGATTGAAGGAGCTTGCTTGCTTGTGGTGTTAATTCTGGAGAGAATGTCATACCAGACCACACAGCAAATTTGAAACCTAAATGATCCAATTTCTTCAGCAAGAGAGTGGGCCTCAACTTTCACTGTGGAGTCATTAGCATGTTCCCTGACTTTTAACAAAGCTTCTCTCACCTTGCCTGCTTGGAAGCGTAAAGGTTCAATACTGTTAACCCGGCTCTCCCATCGCGTTTCACTCCAAGACTTGAGTGTGACGTCCACATTCTTCTGCAAGATGGCCCACCTTTGAGGAGAACCTGAGAAGAGTCTGTAAAGTTTTTCCACATTTCCAAAAAAACAAGTGGCATCCCTGGATGCTTTAGCAGCATCTAAAATCATTAGATTTAAGGTATGTGCTCCACAAGGCACATAAAAAGCACATGGATTTTTTGCTAACAGCCTAGCCTGCATACCTTTATTTTTGCCCTTCATGTTTGCACCATTGTTATACGATTGTCCCCTACAGTCCTGGAAAGGGACTTTCAATTCTTCAAGCCTGTTAAGAATTAGTTTGGACAAGCCTAGACCAGTAGATTCAAGAGCTATGAGAAATCCCAAGAAGTGTCTTCTTCTATCTCTGGTGTTTTGCCAAGACTTACAGTGCGCACGACAACAGACACCTGTTCTTGGTGACTAACATCTGGAGTGCAATCCAATATTATGGCATAATATTTTGAATCTTTAATTTCTGCCGCCATTTTTTCCAGTATTTTGTCACTGACACAGCGTATCAGCTCATTTTGGATTGTTTTCCCCAAGTACGTGATATTCGTGATCTTTCAAAACAGAATCAAATTTAGCTATCAGTTCCACTTCTTTTAGAATTGTTGTCCTGATGTAATGTATCAACAGATCCCCTAAGTGCCAGATTCCTTTCTGCCAAGGACTGAATAATACTAATTAAGTGTGTGAGAACATCTCTCCAGCGATTCTTTTCTGCCTCCAAGAGGGCGATTTCTGTCTCATCGATAGTTTTCCCCTTTGAAAGACAGAGTGCGAAATCCTTCCATTTCACCATGTTGTTGCAATGATCAAGGCTATTTTCATGCTGTTTCAGTAGTGCACCTATATTGACCCAATCCTGTCCCTCTGTTGCCAGTTTTGTGGACTTCCTGGAGAACAATTTGCAGCGGAAGCAGTAGACTGCATAGTTTCTTTTTGAATAAGTGAGCCAGCTTCGCTGGATTTTTTCTCCATTAATTAATTGTCTGTAGGTGTAGTGGTAGCGGAAGCTTCGGCCATCAGGTTTTTTAGGGAATGTGACGTTTTCCTTTATAGGCAGTGGACCTCTGCTTACCAGATCAGTCCGGACAGGATAGATGACCACTCAGCTGGGTCTACTGGAAGAGCTGCTGATCCATGGTGTTGGCTGGAAGTTGCTAAGGGAGTATTTGGGACATCGATCCCAATGACCACAGAAGTAGAAGGACCTATAAGGAAATTATAATTAGAAATATTAATCTCAGAATATTTTACAGTAAACTGATCAAATACAAAGGCTGCTGTGCTATTAACTTACCTGCCACATCCGCTGAGGTTGAAAAAGACATGGAAATGTCAGGCTCTGGCCATAGAGAAGCCTATTGCTTCTCTATGTATCCATGGTCAGAGTCTGACAGGTCTATAATTTATGTGTGATGTTTTGTGTTGGATCCCTAATTAGAGGCAGCTGCACTGCATTGTCTCTAATTAGGGATCCTACATATGTTTGTATGTCCCACACCCAGGTGTGGGTCGTTATATCTCCAGTCACGACAAGTAAGTGTGTTACGTTGTTTTGTTAACCCGTGTTTTTGTTTGTATAGTTCGTCATTGTGAGGATTTATCTGCACTATAAATAAAATGTTGAACTATACCTGCGCTGAGCCTTGGTCCCTTCATGCATCCTTTAGTGACAGACCTTGGTCTGTCTATGCACCCGCATGTCACAGAACGACCCACCAGTGCCCAGTCCGGGTCCAGCCGTCTGCTCCGCTCCTGAGCCAGAGCAGTCCGCTCCACCGGTGCCCAGTCCAGGTCCGGTAGTCTGCTCCACTCCATGGCCGGAGCCATTTGTCCTACCGGTGCCCATTCCGGGCCCGGTTATGTTCCCCGCTCCATGGCCGGAGCCGTTTGTCCCACCGGTTCCCAGTCCGGGCCCGGTTATTTGCCCCGCTTCATGGCCGGAGTAGTTTGTCCCACCGGTGCCCAGTCCGGGCCCGGTTATGTTCCCCGCTCCATGGCCGGAGCCGTTTGTCCCACCGGTGCCCAGTCCGGGCCCGGTTATTTGCCCCGCTCCATGGCCGGAGTAGTTTGTCCCACTGGTGCCCAGTCCGGGGCCGGTTATTTGCCCCGCCCCATGGCCAGACCCGTTCACCACACCGGAGCCCGGTCCGGCCCCGGTCAAAAGGAGAGAGCATGGCAGGAAGTTGTCTACTTCGCTGGGACCGGAACTGCCACCAAAGAACTAAAAACTTGTTTTTTGGTTGGCGTTCGGGAGTCCGCGCCTTTGGGGGGGGGGGGGGTACTGTCAGGCTCTGGCCATAGAGAAGCCTATTGCTTCTCTATGTATCCATGGTCAGAGTCTGACAGGTCTATAATTTATGTGTGATGTTTTGTGTTGGATCCCTAATTAGAGGCAGCTGCACTGCATTGTCTCTAATTAGGGATCCTACATATGTTTGTATGTCCCACACCCAGGTGTGGGTCGTTATATCTCCAGTCACGACAAGTAAGTGTGTTACGTTGTTTTGTTAACCCGTGTTTTTGTTTGTATAGTTCGTCATTGTGAGGATTTATCTGCACTATAAATAAAATGTTGAACTATACCTGCGCTGCACCTTGGTCCCTTCATGCATCCTTTAGTGACAGACCTTGGTCTGTCTATGCACCCGCACGTGACAGGAAGGAACAGTAAGATCAGTGGATGCAGGTGCTCCTCGCATATAATAATTATTACTATAATAATAATTATTATAATAATAAAAGCTAGCCATGTTAGAAGTCATATTAGAATGTAATGCAACTGTCTGTCAAAAATAAAAAAAGATCTCACAAGGCATGATTTATCTATATAAATATATTGATCTGGGATTGTTGAAAACTCACCTGCTGCATCATCATCCACTGTAGCACTGGTACTTGGGGCAGGTGGCTTAGGTTGTGCCCCACCTCCAAAATATTTCACGGGAGCTCCTAGGGAAGTTTCATAAGAGTACACAGTTGACGGAACAGAACATAAATTATTATACACAGCAGCAAGCTATCTGTACAACTGAAACAACAACTCTTAATCTATAACTAGCTAATTGAGGCATAATGATATTGGAATATAATAGCACAAAGACCCCAAAATAGTAGGTTAATGTAAATATCGTTAAGCTGTCATCAGTACCAAGTTTATGGAACAGAACCTTATTTTTAAATATATACCCATTAAGAAGTTATTTTTACAGAGAAGACAAAAACGTATATCTATAACTAGCTTAGTCATATGTTGTATTATAATATATTAATATGTCAAGGCTATTTACAGATGTTTTTTCAAATGTGAACTTTCCTAAAACAAGAAGCTATGCTTCCTATCCTGCCTAGGCTATGTTAACTAACAGCTAGCCAGCTAATGCGTTAGCTTGCAACATAGCCTAGCTAGCATATAGCAAAGTTCAATGCCAATGCTAATCGAAATTTCTCTTGCTATTATACATTCATATATGTATAAAAGCTAGAGAAATTTTGATTTTAACGGGGTGAACCTAGCTATTGTTATATTTTGTTAGCTAATATTAGATATTAACTAGCTAGCTAACGTTAGCTGAACATACATTGACTGAATCAAAGGCTTGTTTGACGCATCTATCTAGACAGTCAATGAATGTTTATGGTAAAATACTGTAATTAGTCATGCAAACATACCTTTATCTTGCTGCTTTGTCTCTTCCTCGGTTTTCTTCTTTTTCCTTTTCTCTGCACCAGAGGAATATGTCCTTTTTTGTGACATTGCTTGTCAGGCGGCGTCGCACTGTGTAATCTGCTGATAGTTCTCAAATAAAATGACTGGTCGCTGTATCGGCTGTTGTCAGAGGCAGCCCCCCACGGGAATTGATTAAACCAGTAGTATTAGCTTGCCAGCTCGTTAACATAATATTGCGTTTAAGATTGCGTTTTTGTATAATTACAATTGACAAAAAATATTTAAAAAATTCAAGTTGTCATTTAATGTGCTCTTGGGGGGCGCTTAGTTCGCCGCTTAGTTCGCTTATGCCTTGGGCCGGCTCTGGCTGTGGTACAATGGTTGCACAGCCTTTCCTCTACAGGGAGCCAGGTTTTCCTGTGTCTACCCTTCTCAATGGGTAGGCTGTGCTCACTGAGCCTGTACTTTGTCAAGGTTTTGATCAGTAACCATGGACAAATAGTTATCCATGATGTACTGTCGATTTGGTCCAGATAGCACTGCATTTTGCTTTGTACTTGTGCTTCCGAATAGGTCATGTAGTTTTGCTTTGACTGTGTTGTAATTTGGTTTATTCTGATTGATTGGATGTTCTGTTCCTGACGCTTCAGCAGGTTTGTGATCTCAGCCCAAAGACCAGCTGGATGAGGGGACTCTCTCTCTCTCTCTCTCTCTCTCTCTCTCTCGTTCTCTCTCTCTCTCTCGTTCTCTCTCTCTCCTTCTATCTCTCCTGTTCCATCTCCCTCTCTCTCTTCTCTCTCATTGCCCAGTGGGACAGTGACCATCTGAGTCTGTGAGAGAACTCTGTGAACCCCTCTGACCAGTCCCGGGTGTGCGTGCGTGCGTGTGTATGTGTTGGACCAATCTGGGGCCAGTCCTCTTGGGGCACAGCAGCTCTAGGGTTGTGTGTGTTTAGCTGTCTGAGTGTTGTGTTGAATGTGTGTGGGCGCGAAACAGATTGATTGATTGATGTTTGTTTACTGTTTGACTGTTTAATACACCATGGTGGCCAAATGGTCATGTACATGAGTGTGTGTCTGATGCAAGGTTTTAGCAGACAGACTAAATCGTCTCGCTGACATGTTGTTCCTCCTCCCTGTAAACACACACCATGACATCGATGGAGAGAAGGAAGCGAGGAAAGAGAAGGAGGTGCAGAGAGAGAGAGCAGTAGAGGGAGAGAGAAGTAGAGGGAGAGAGAAGTAGAGGGAGAGAGAAGCCCTCAGATCCTCAAAAGGTTATACAGCTGCATCTTGACTTTCTGTATCACCGCTTGGTATGGCAACTGCTTGGCATCTGACCGCAAGGTGCTACAGAGGGTAGTGCGTACGGCGCAGTACATCAATGGGGCTGAGCACTCTGCCATCCAGGACCTCTATTATAGGTGTCAGGAAGGCCCTAACAATTGTCAAAGACTCCAGCCACCCAAGTCTCTCAGCTACTGCATTGAAAGCAGTACCGGTGCACCAAGTCTGGGACCAACAGGACCCTGAACAGCTTCTACCGCCAAGCCATAAGACTGACAATTAGTTAGTTGAAAATGAGTTAGTTACCTACATATCTACCTGAATTACCTCATAGCCTTACATGTCGACTTGGTACTGTAACTTGCATATAGCCAAGTTATAGTGTGTATGGTTACTTTTTCAACTTCAATGGTTGCTGATCTACTGATGTCCGTGAGAAAGACGCTTTTCACTATTTTGTAGTTCTTCCTAGAATGTTATAACAATTACATTTCCTGTGAACATGATATCATTGATAAGCATCAGTCTGTGAATCTTTAGCAAAATATATGCTTCACGTTATTGGCTCATAAGTCAATACATTGCATTCAAAGCAATTTTGAGATAAAGCTGAAAAGAGTAAATTGGTGAAACACTCAGACAGCCAGGTAAAAGATTCACAGAATGACGCTTATCAGTTGATACCAGGCTGGAATCCTTCACAACACACTGATGCTCTTAAGAAAGACACTTGCCATTCATTTGTAATTCTTCCAAGAATGTTAAATAATACAATTTCCTGTAACCTTCACCAATGGTGGTTTTACAATAGAAATAACGTATAAGCAGTTTTCTATTGCTTCCCAAAGCCATGGAACATGGTTACAAAGGCCATTTGTTGGGTCAGTGGGCTTGAAGATGCAGGTTTGGAGCTTTGAAAGAAAGAGAAAGGAAAGCTGAAGAACACACACACACAAAGACATACTGTCCCTAGGAAAACATACAGTGGGGAGAACAAGTATTTGATACACTGCCGATTTTGCAGGTTTTCCTACTTACAAAGCATGTAGAGGTCTGTAATTTTTATCATAGGTACACTTCAACTGTGAGAGACGGAATCTAAAACAAAAATCCAGAAAATCACATTGTATGATTTTTAAATAATTAATTTGCATTTTATTGCATGACATAAGTATTTGATCACATACCAACCAGTAAGAATTCCGGCTCTCACAGACCTGTTAGTTTTTCTTTAAGAAGCCCTCCTGTTCTCCACTCATGACCTGTATTAACTGCACCTGTTTGAACTCGTTACCTGTATAAAAGACACCTGTCAACACACTCAATCAAACAGACTCCAACCTCTCCACAATGGCCAAGGCCAGAGAGCTGTGTAAGGACATCAGGGATAAAATTGTAGACCTGCACAAGGCTGGGATGGGCTACAGGACAATAGGCAAGCAGCTTGGTGAGAAGGCAACAACGGTTGGCGCAATTATTAGAAAATGGAAGAAGTTCAAGATGACGGTTAATCTCCCTCGGTCTGGGGCACCATGCAAGATCTCACCTCGTGGGGCATCAATGATCATGAGGAAGGTGAGGGATCAGCCCAGAACTACACGGCAGGACCTGGTCAATGACCTGAAGAGAGCTGGGACCACATTCTCAAAGAAAACCATTAGTAACACACTACGCCGTCATGGATTAAAATCCTGCAGCGCACGCAAGGTCCCCCTGCTCAAGCCAGCGCATGTCCAGGCCCGTCTGAAGTTTGCCAATGACCATCTGGATGATCCAGAGGAGGAATGGGAGAAGGTCATGTGGTCTGATGAGACAAAAATAGAGCTTTTTGGTCTAAACTCCACTCGCCGTGTTTGGAGGAAGAAGAAGGATGAGTACAACCCCAAGAACACCATCCCAACCGTGAAGCATGGAGGTGGAAACATCATTCTTTGGGGATGCTTTTCTGCAAAGGGGACAGGACGACTGCACCGTATTGAGGGGAGGATGGATGGGGTCATGTATCGCGAGATCTTGGCCAACAACCTCCTTCCCTCAGTAAGAGCATTGAAGATGGGTCGTGGCTGGGTCTTCCAGCATGACAACGACCCGAAACACACAGCCAGGGCAACTAAGGAGTGGCTCCGTAAGAAGCATCTCAAGGTCCTGGAGTGGCCTAGCCAGTCTCCAGACCTGAACCCAATAGAAAATCTTTGGAGGGAGCTGAAAGTCCGTATTGCCCAGCGACAGCCCCGAAACCTGAAGGATCTGGAGAAGGTCTGTATGGAGGAGTGGGCCAAAATCCCTGCTGCAGTGTGTGCAAACCTGGTCAAGAACTACAGGAAACGTATGATCTCTGTAATTGCAAACAAAGGTTTCTGTACCAAATATTAAGTTCTGCTTTTGTGATGTATCAAATACTTATGTCATGCAATAAAATGCAAATTAATTACTTAAAAATCATACAATGTGATTTTCTGGATTTTTGTTTTAGATTCCGTCACTCACAGTTGAAGAGTACCTGTGATAATAATTACAGACTTCTACATGCTTTGTAAGTGGGAAAACCTGCAAAATCGTCAGTGTATCAAATACTTGTTCTCCCCACTGTATTCATAACCTATAGCTGTAAAGCCTCTATCTGACACCTCAAATAAGACATTTACACCCTCCAACACTCTTTCCATCCCTCTTTGTTCCTCCTCTCTCCCTATCCCTCGCTCCATCACTCCCTCGCTCTCCCCACTCAACTGCTCTTCTCTCAATTCCTCTCAGTCTCTCTTCCTCTCTCCCTTTCTCACTCTCTATCCCCCTCCAATCTCCCTTCTGTGAATTTAGCATGAGGTATGAAAATAACAAGTCTGAATCCATGCGATTACTTAAACCTTTATCTCTATCACCTCTCCATTCCATCCTTTCTCTATCCTTCTTCCCTATTCCCCTCTCCACCATCTTGCATACCTTATTCCCCTCTCCACCATTAATAAAACCTTCATCCCTGCCTAGAGCCCTGTCTCAAGCACCTGTCGAAACAGGAGCTCAGCAACCCACAAACTCATACGGAAACGAACTCGCGCACACACACGTCAGCTCAACAGCTTTGTGGTGTAAAGCAGCTGGTGACAAGGATTCACAGCTTAGCCTTCAGTAGAATCCTGCAAGCTCTGAGAGCATAAACCCAGTGTGGGGCGCATATTTCACACACACACACACACACACACACACACACACACACACACACACACACACACACACACACACACACACACACACACACACACACACACACACACACACACACACACACACAGAGAGAGAGAGAGAGAGAGAGAGAGATCCTTCATTACTAAAACAAACCCCAGTGTAGTGTAAGTCTCCAGAAGCTTCCTCTGTATTAATAAATCTGTTTAATCAATAAGTAATCTACTGGCTGTGATTAGCACTGCTGCTACACACACACACACACACACACACACACGCTCGCATACATAAGCGCACGCAGGCACACATACACACACGCATGCAGGCAGACTGAATAAGCTCCGATCTCTCTGACTGAGCTCTCTGATTGCATTCATTTTCATGGGAAAAACAAGTATTTTTCAAAGGTATAATGACTTAATCTGCTTTCAAATAGATATACTTTTGCATTTTAATTAAAAAAGGGATTAAAAGTCTGTTGCATTCAGTAACAGTAGGACAGTACATTCAGTAACAGTAGGACAGCACATTCAGTAACAGTAGGACAGCACATTCAGTAACAGTAGGACCGTACATTCAGTAACAGTAGGACCGTACATTCAGTAACAGTAGGACAGCATATTCAGTAACAGTAGGACCGTACATTCAGTAACAGTAGGACCGTACATTCAGTAACGTAGGACCGTACATTCACTACAGAGAGAGAAAGTAGACAATGAAAGTGAGTCACAAAATGTGCTCCAGGTGAAAGCTATGATCCCTTATTGATGTCACTTGTTAAATCCCCTTCAATCAGTGTAGAGGAAGGAGAGGAGACTGGTTAAAGAAGGATTTTTCATTGAAATCAATGGCGCCCATTATTTGTCCTGAATGGCAAGAAGAAAAACTAGCTAGCTACCTAGCCACGAAGAATTGGTAGCTAACATTAGCTACCAATAAAGAATTGACAGCTAGTGATCTACCTTGCATAACATTAGTTGTTAGTTGTTTTTTCCTGTTAAACTAGCTGGCTAGCAAGATTATTAAAGTTTACATATAGCTAGCTGATAGTTATTAAGTTATCTTGCGTCATCTCTATTGCCATTAGCTGGGCTGGCAGCAGATTGAGTGATAGGCAGTAACGTTATAGGTCATAGTTGTTCTGAGGTAACTGTGAGGCACGCACATCTCTCGTCTCCCGACTCCTGATATTGATCATGTGTAAGACAATAATATGTTGTTGGAGGATGTTTATTTGTAGCATAGCTAGCACCAAGTTATATTGGCATGTTTTCCCAGGGTTAACAGAGAGTAGGCTACTCTCAGGCTGTGTAGTACCCCATTTAGCCATGGATCATGACGAGTGGTAGATTAGCTAGCCAGCTAACTTGGACAGTATAAATAACCATGGATCATGACGAGGGATAAGCTATAGCTAAAGAACTAGCAAGTTACATTTTTGTAACTTTATCTATACTAATGTTAAAGTTAAGTATGTTGCAAGCTAAAGCATATACTGTAATGTAAACACGAGTTGTCTCTTGCTAGTACTTTTGTTAACAAAATTTCTATGTAGCTAAATAACACAAAACACAAACGGATTAACAGTAGCAATTGCTTTACTGATGATAATGCAATATTAAACAAAATCAGATGTTAAGATCTATAAACGTTTGACATATAACATTAGTTACAGAGGGTAGTCATGATCATGGAAAGTCCAGCATTGATGAGCACTGAGCAGCCGACATGATGATGGCACAATTTACTCTAGAAGGTCAATGGTTATGCAGAGCTTCTCAAATGTAAAATGTATGCATTCTTCACACTCTCATCTTAGTAAGAACATACTCAAGAGAACGCCCTCAAAGAACACACTCAGAGCATGGGAGTGTGGAGCAAGGTAGTATGCATAAACCAGAAGACAGCATGCTAACCCTCCTCCTCTCTTTTTATCTCATGACAGGATCCCTCTTGACATTTTTCTAAGTTATTTCCTAAGTCTGCGCTGTCACTTCAGAGTGGTAAGATATTCCTTTACTGAAAAGGAAGAGAGAGATGAGAGAGGGAGGAGAGAAGGAGAAGAGAGGAGGGGGAAAGAGAGGAATGGGCTGTCGTAGTCCTAGCTGACAAACTTGTAGTGAATGACAAATGTAAAGCTTTGAAGATACTCCATTTAGATTATTCTGGTGATTTTTTTAAAATGTTAAGTAAGTAGTGATACTCTACAAAATAGTTGATACAGAGAATGTTTCTCTGTTCTTGGTGAGTTGGGGGTACAGAGAGAGAGAGAGAGAGAGAGAGAGAGAGAGAGAGAGAGAGTGAGAGAGAGAGAGAGAGAGGGATACAAAGGAAGATAGAGGGGAGTCGAGAGAGAGAGAGAGCGAGAGAGAGAGAGAGAGAGAGAGAGAGTGAAAGAGAAAGAAAAAGAGAAAGAGAGAGAGAGAGAGACAGTTCAGACAAGAGTGCTAACAGGTGGTAAGAGCAGTACAGCTGGCCCCAGCAAGAGAGAGGGGTGAGATGGGAGTGGAAATAGGAAGAGAGGAAGGGAGGAGGGAAGGAGGCATCTGAGGAAGGGAGGAAGGGAGTCAGGGTGGCAAGGAGGGAGGGAGGGGGTGCATACTGTCCTCCTCCAACTGTCCTCCTCCAACATGTCAAAACTCCTGGGATCCCCTCTCTCCTCTTCCACGCCTATACCCCTCTCTCTATCTCTACCTTCCTCTCTCTTTCCCCTCTCTTAGACAGCTCTCTGAAGTCATGCATATTTCATCCCCTACTTCTGTAAAAGAGGAATATGCCATTTGTACTTCCTCTCACTGCATATATTAACTACAACCATCATCCATTTTTGGGAAAACACCTATCTAGTGAAGTAAATGGATTTGAGTGGGGGAAGAGTGTAGATAGAGGTGGGAGGGGGGCGAGAGATATGCAGAGAATTGGGTTTCAAAGGGTTGCAGAAGCAACATCTCCATCTCTCCCAGCTTGAAAATTTATATTAGGATTTCAAATCAAATATATTTGTCACATACACAGTTTACAGCAGGTATAAAATATACTACACTACTTTTGAAAAGGGCCCTATGGGCCCTGGTAAAACAAATTGTGCACTATACAAGGAATAGGCTACCATATGAAATACATCCTGGGTCTTGCGTCCTAAATAGTATGCCGTTGGGATATGCAAAAAGGATGTATAGTATATGACATTTCAAAAATGTTATGCTTTATATGCCAGGACGTCATACTTATTTATGCCTTTCCTCTAGTACGAATTTGCTGAATACTATTGAGGAAGAGAATAGTCTTTCAGACCCACGTGTGTCTGACAACAGCTGATAATCAGCTGATAATCAGATAAAGGAACGAGCTGTACCAAAATGAAAGAGTCGGTCTGGAAACATCAAAATTGCACATTAGATAGCTTTCTCAGTATGGTCATGAGATTAGTAATGCTGTATTTACACAGGCAGCACAATTCTGATCTTTTTTTCCACTAATTGGTATTTTGATCAATCACATCAGATCTTTTCAAATCAGATCTATTTCAGAGCTGATCTGATTGGTAAAAAAAAACAATTAGAGAGAAAAAAAACTATATCAGAATTGGGCTGCCTGTGTAAATGCAGCATTTGTTGATATTTATTGCTTGCTGCATACATTTTTACTAAACAGTACATTCTAAATAGTAGGTAGTATGATTAGTTCATAGTATGTAGTTCAAGTAAGTAAGAGTCTAGACAGATTTCGTAGACGGACAATGTTGTACAGCATTCAATAAAGAGCATTATCAATTAATACAAAATCAAACAGAAGGAAATAGAAGTACAAAGACAATCATATCTGCAGCGGGAGAACTTTTCCAAACCTCTTTTGTCATAAGGTGAAGCCCAACAAAACACAATTGAAAAATGGAATGTACTTTTTTATCCTTGACCTTCAAGTATTATCTATTTTATAAACTTTATCTTAACCTTCTCACTTATATATCTCAAAATATATCTCTTCAAAGAAAAACTATTGCAAACTTTTCCACCATTGAAATGTTTTAGTGAATATTTTCCATAGAGTACAGCTCCCCTCTAACTAGAATAGTGTATTGTTCATATCAAACAAAATACTGACTGTGTGGAGTGGAATTCTCTATCCCCAGTCCCACTGCCTCGACAGTCTATCACTCTCCTCTTCCCCATTTCTATCCTCTTCTATTCTCTGTTTTCCGCCAGTCTCCTCTCTTTCCTTCCCTTCGCTTCTCCTCTCCTCCCATTCTCCTCTCCTTTCAGCCCTTGTTACTATTGCCAAGCCCATCAAGGCCCTGATTGGTGAACATTCACAGCTCTTTGTCTGTTGGCAATGTTAGGGACGCCTACACAGTGCTTTTAACATACAATGTTTTCAACATACATATTTGACATACAGTACATCATTACATTGAGTATGTTTATTTATACAGTAATTATTACTCAGCATGTCCTCACCTGTGATTTGAACTCAACCCCTTTACCTATTTCGACCTACAGTATATTCCAGCACTTAATGTACATCTGAGCTCTGATTTTTTAACAGAGCTGATATTTACTTAGAAGTGCAAAGATGAAATAAGTAATTGACACAAACAACAACCACAATAATATTTATCACAGTGATTCAGGAGTAACATAAAAACAGAATAATAGGCCACCACCAACATTAAACAACTATACAGAAAATCCTCAAATGAAAAATACATCAATTATATAAATGATGAGAGAATAGATAACTAAAATAGCAGTGCACTCTTTTGCTAAGACTTTGTGACACAGCACAAAGATCAGCATACTCCAAATCCAGAGGTTGTGATTTCAAATCCCAATTGGGGTCATATTGAAAAGTCAGTACTAACTGATCATGTCAAATGTAATCACGTTGATAAAATCTTTTCACACTATTTTAGCTCAGCAGGCTACCACTTACCACCGCCACATGGCGCCCTGATGACTGGTAAAATTAATGTCCTGAGAACGTGTTAAAAACCAATGTCCTGGTAACTTACAGGGAACTTCTACTAAAGTAACACATGGAATTGTTTTAAGATGGTCATGCTATGGAACATTTAGTTATTTGATATGTAATTTCATGATGTTTCTGCTAAAACTTTGAATTTGGCCTTACTGCTATTAGTCCATAGAAATACATTGAATAACACATACATACATGGCAAAACAGACTCAGTCGACTCTCGTGAAGCTTGTGGGGGTCGTAGAGCAAAGCAGCCGACATCAGCTTATTCGTGAGACTCTCAGCTTTCCAAATTGTAACTCAAACCGTTTGGACTAGACAGACAATTTCATGAAAAGTAACTTTTCGGGCGTCCTCTCATGTCTGACAAAGACAGGTGCTGACAATTTCCTATCTACCACAAATGCGAAAGGCCAATACTGGAATATGACACAGCCCAGTTGTAAACACACAGGTTATATTTAAAGCCCCCATGCAGTCTTTTTAATTACATTTTTTTTAATCATCACTTTGACTAATAAATCACTGTGTGTGTTTAGTTTTTTTACATAAATAATTTATTTCCGTGAGCCTCAATCCGACTGTGTGGGTGTCATGCCAACTCCTGCTCCCTCCCTCCGGTGCTTGACGTCGCCGGTCTACTAACCACCGGTCCTGACAACCCACATTGCGCACACCTGGCAACCATTATTTCACACAACTGCTCCCCATCATTAAGCACACCTGGCCTCGGCAGCCTAAGTCATCAGGTAGTATTGGTTTGGGTTACGTTCAGTACGCTTCTCCTGTTTTGTATTTTCTTCATGATGATGATTATTATTATTAAATGCACCTGCTTCCTGACTCCCTGGTATATGTTACAGAATACTGCCTCAGAAATTATGGAAGCAGCAGAAGATTACAACATCTTCCAGACGGTCAAGGAACAGGGTCATCTACTCCACCGACACCATAACCAGCTGGCTCTACTGGGTACGGCCATGAAGGAGGACCACCAGCGAGGTTCTCCATACCTCTGACGAAGGGCCTCCTACAATGGGTCATCACAGTGATCGACTTTTCCAACTCCAGCACAGTGAGGCATGGTGTGGGAGCCTGACAAGCCAACCAAGGCTTGTGACCCTCTCGTGCCTGCTGAGGCATGGGAGCCTGACGAGCCAGCTGAGGCATCCCCGGTTCCTTCAACAGAGGCTCCTGGGCCTGATGTCACCAACAACAACAACAACAAAAACAATAGTGTTGTCTGCATTCCATAACGGTCTTGAGACGACAGATACTAGGAGACGTCAGGATTTAATAATAAATAGACATGAAATAAAACAAGAACAGCGTCTGGACGAGAGAAACAAAACAACATCAATGCATGACCGATGAAGCGCTGGTGCGCGTAACGATGGTGACAGGTGTACGTAATGATGAGCAGCCTGGTGACCTCGAGTGGCAGAGAGACACAATCGGTCCTCCCGTATCGTTGGCCCCATGTTTTGGGACATAGATGTGGACATCTGCCAAGCTCTGGAGAGGGAACCCACTCCTGCCACCTGCCCTCCAGAGCGCATCTACGTCCCCACGGGGGTGAGAGCTTGGCTGTTGACCTGGGCACACACATTTCTCTCTGCTGGACACCCAGGTATCACGCGCACCATCCAATCCCTCTCTGATAAATACTGGTGGCCCACCTTGGCGCAGGACGTCGCCCACTATGTCAACTCAATTCAAATCTCCCCGGGACGCTCCAGCAGGGAAACTACTTCCCCCTTTCCGTGCCTTAGCGGCCTTTGTCACATCTGTCCATAGACTTTGTAATGGATCTGCCCCTTTCTGATGGTTTTACCACTATTCTGGTTTGTTGTTGACAGATTCTCCAAATCCTGTCATTTTATCCCTCTCTCTGGTCTCCCTACCGCTCTCCAGATCGATGAGGCACTGTTCGAGGACATAGCTTCCTACCCAATTCACGTTGTGGGTCTGGAAAGCCTTCATGGAAAAGCTGGGGGCCACGGTCAGCCTCACATCCTGGTACTGGCCTCAGTCTAACGGGCAGGTGGAGAGGACCAACCAGGAGCTGGGGAGGTTCCTTCCCTAAGTGCAATATGCCCAGAACTCACTTCGTCTCTCCTCCACCAGCTTGACTCCCTTCCAGTGCGCCCTGAAATATCAGCCGGGATGTCTTCCTGACATAATGTCTTCCTGGCATAATCCAATCAAGCTCTCTTGACCCAGCAAGGGCTGTGGATCTAGTAGATGCCCTTACAGACACATTACAGGACTACAGAAGTGAGGGTTACTTTGGAGAACTATGGGAAGAGATTGCAGAGCACTGCAAAATAAGTGTGTAAACAACAGCCTAAAACAAACTTAAGATTTCACGACTCATTGATGATGAGCACTGTAGGACAGAAAAATTGTGACCAAAGTGATGGTGAGAGCTTCCAAAGAGATATCTTTTATCAGGTGCTTGATAGTCTCACAGTTGAGCTGCAGAGGCGTTTTTCAAAGAAGAATTGTGAGATAATGCAAGGGGTCCAGTCTCTCAACCCAAAGAGTACAACATTCTTGAATGAGGAGCTTCTGTTTGCCTTTGCTCAGACCTTTGAGTCCGATTTAGAGGACCTCAAACATGAGTTTTATCAAACCAAGTGGCTTCTTGATAGGAGAGAGAAGTGGAAGGGATAGACCGTCTACTCTCCTTGACTT
Organism: Thymallus thymallus; assembly: GCA_023634145.1. Classification (NCBI taxonomy): domain Eukaryota; kingdom Metazoa; phylum Chordata; class Actinopteri; order Salmoniformes; family Salmonidae; genus Thymallus; species Thymallus thymallus. The sequence goes on along the minus strand of CM042388.1, from coordinate 23,062,971 downwards.
TGTTGTGTTTCTAGAACCTTATAAAGAGGTCTTCCATTAGCTATTTTGACTTCTGTAAGATTTCTGTTGTTACACCAGTCTGCAGTGCTTCTTGCGAGAGAAGCTTCTCAGCTTTAAAACGGATTAAACCCCACCTTAGGACAACAATGGTTGATGACAGGTTAAGTCACCTCGGAATTCTCAGTGTAGAGTCAAGGAGGGCACGCTCCCTCAATATGGATGAGTTTGTGAAATATTTTGCCAGTTCTCACCAGAATCGCAGAATTATGCTGTTTTAAATCTACCTAGGAAGATGTGGCAATTAGGAGGTCCCTCTGGTCGTGATTAAAACATGCACTGTGTACTAGCTAGATTTAATTTGGTCTTGATTAGGCCAATTCCAAAACTTTACACTGCTATTAGTTAACATAATATATATGAGCATAAATTTGATACTGTAAATTTGTAATATTGATGGGCAGCAAAATTATTTTTATTTTTCAAGTCCATTTCTGCTTGATACCTGGTATGTCAAATTGCAGTGTTTTTTTGTAAATAAACTATGTAATTTATGTAACTGTCAGGCTATAGGGAGGCCATTGGCTTCTCTAGATAGCCAGGGTCAGAGCCTGACAGATCTAGGCAACTAGATATATGTTTATGTGTAGTGTTGAATCCCCAATTAGAGGCAGCTGCGAGGCATTGTCTCTGATTGGGGATTCTATTTAAGTTGCTCTGTCCCACACCGGTGTGTGGACCATTATCTTCAATGTACGGCTTGAGTAAGTGTATTTCTGTTTTGTGGAACGTTGTTGTTTTGATAAAGTTCGTCATTGAGTATATTTATATGGAATAAATAGAATGTCGAACTACAAATGCGCTTCGCCTTGGTCTCTGTATACACCCAGCCATGACAGTAACAGACAAATTCTATCTTATCTCCTTGGTGCTTGAGCTTTAGTTTTTGAAAATATTTTGGATGTTTAACACTTATAGACCCAGATTATATATTCATGAAAACAGAGTGACCCAAGTCTCTCCAGTATGTGAGTACATCAAATCAAATGTATTCATAAAGCTATTTTTACATCAGCCAATGTCACAAAGTGCTATACAGAAACCCAGCCTAAAACCCCAAACAGCAAGCAATGTAGATGTAGAAGCATGGGGGCTAGGAAAAACTCCCTATAAGGGAAGAAACCTAGAGAGGAACCAGGCTCTGGGGGTTGGCCAGTCCTCTTCTGGCTGTGCCGGGTGAAGATTATAACAATTCATTGCCATTAAGGCCAGTTCTTTCTCCAAGATGTTCAAACGTTCATAGATGATCAGCAGGGCCAAATAATAATCATAGTGGTTGCAACAGGTAAATACATCAGGAGTAAATGTCACTTGGCTTTTCATAGCCAGGCATTTAGATGCGGTAAAGAGCGCAGGTATGGGAGAGAGAGAGAGAGATAACCGCAGGTAGAAAAGTTGAAACCGGTGCAGCAGCAAGACCAGGTGGACTGGGGACAGCTAGGAGTCATCAGGGCAGGTAGTCCTGTGTGAGGGTTTGGCTGTGGTTAGACCTTACTCCCAATAAGGGGAGTGGTAGAACCACAGTCGAGCCCTCACACCCTAACTAGGGGAGGTAATAATCCTCAGAGACAGCTGTACAGGGTTGTCTCTGATTGGGGATTGTATTTAGGCACCCTACACATCCACCTGTGTGTGGGTCATTGTCTTGATGTCACATTATAGTGTGTTTTTCGTTCTTGTTCTTTGCCTTTTTGTTTATATAGTTCGTGACATTATTTATTTCTCATTTAATAAACTATGTCGAACTATCGCTGCGCTGCTCCTTGGTCTCTGAACACACCCGCTCGTGACAGAATGACCCACCACAACGAGACCAAGAGAGGCAGCGGAAAAAAACAAAAAACGGGCAAGGAAACAGCCTAGAGCCCAGAAGAACCCCCAAGCTGTTTTTGGGGGGGGGCTATGGGGGTGGTCGGGGATCGATGGTGAAGAGCCCCGGCCACTGCACTCGTGGGGGATCCAGGAGGAGCCCCTACAGCCATGGGAGCAGAGGTACGGAGAGGAGTTGGAGGAAGACGACGACTATGTGCCTTTGTTCCCTCACTCGTGGGGGCTCCCGATGGAGTCCTCACAGGAAGGGGATTGGCGATGGAGAGAGAAAGATCAGGGCAGTCGCATCCCTCCAACGCCAGTTCCCAACCCGGTGCCTCCAGCGTCGGCCCAGCGTCAGGTACGGTCCGTGCCTGCTCCGCGTACCACACCATCGGCGCGCACTCATAGCCCGGCACGGTCCGTGCCGACTTCGCGCACTACACCATCGGTGCGCAGCCAAGGCACGGAGAGGCTGGAGGAAGAGGATCGCCCACCACTTCGTCTGCCAACGATCCAAGATCGAGAGAAACCCGAGGGGTTTTATGAATACCCGAAGGAGGAACAGACGAAGTGGTGGAGAGCCTGGGTTGCTCTTCCACTGGAGAAGCAGACGGATCCGCTCATTATAGAGATAGAGGAGGAGGAGGACTTCGGGCGCCGATACGCTCTAGTGAACAGGCTGATGGATATGCGGGAGCGGGCTTCTGAGCCAGCGAAGGCCCGCAGCACGGAGCCTCCAGCGAAGGTCCGCATCCCAGAGCCTCCAGCGAAGGTCCGCAGCCCAGAGCCTCCAGCGAAGGTCCGCAGCCCGGAGCCTCCAGCGAAGGTCCGCAGCCCGGAACCTCCAACGAAGGTCCGCAGCCCGGAACCTCCAGCGAAGGTCAGCAACCCGGAACCTCCAGCGAAGGTCCGCCGCCCTGAACCTCCAGCGAAGGTCCTCCGCCCTGAACCGCCAGCGAAGGTCAGCCGCCCTGAACCTCCAGCGAAGGTCAGCCGCCCTGAACCGCCAGCGAAGGTCAGCCGCCCTGAACCGCCAGCGAAGGTCAGCCGCCCTGAACCGCCAGCGAAGGTCAGCCGCCCTGAACCGCCAGCGAAGGTCAGCCGCCCTGAACCTCCAGCGAAGGTCAGCCGCCCTGAACCTCCAGCGAAGGTCAGCCGCCCTGAACCTCCAGCGAAGGTCAGCCGCCCTGAACCTCCAGCGAAGGTCAGCCGCCCTGAACCTCCAGCGAAGGTCAGCCGCCCTGAACCTCCAGCGAAGGTCAGCCGCCCTGAACCTCCAGCGAAGGTCAGCCGCCCTGAACCTCCACCGGTGCCCAGTCCGGGGCCGGTCGTCTGCTTCGCTCCAGTGCCGGAGCAGTCCGCTCCACCGGTGCCCAGTCCGGGGCCGGTCGTCTGCTTCGCTCCAGTGTCGGAGCAGTCCGCTTCACCGGTGCCCAGTTCGTGGCCAGTCGTCTGCTTCAAGCCAGTGCCAGAGCAGTCCGCTCCACCGGTGCCTAGTCCGGGTCCGGTCGTCTGCTTCACTCCAGTGCCGGAGCAGTCCGCTCCACCGGTGCCCAGTCCGGGGCCGGTCGTCTGCTTCACTCCAGTGTCAGAGCAGTCCGCTCCACCGGTGCCCAGTTCGGGGCCGGTCGTCTGCTTCAAGCCAGTGCCGGAGCAGTCCGCTCCACCGGTGCCTAGTCCGGGGCCGGTCGTCTGCTTCACTCCAGTGCCGGAGCAGTCCTCTCCACCGGTGCCCAGTCCGGGGCCGGTCGTCTGCTTCACTCCAGTGCCGGAGCAGTCCACTCCACCGGGGCCCAGTCCGGGTCCGGTCGTGTGTACCGCCCCAGGGTCGGGGGCTCCCACACCAGGGTCCAGACAGGACTTGGTGCTTCGTGGGAGGACTGAGGGGGAAATCACCGCGCTGGGGTCCGGACCGGGCGTGCAACGGTGAGGTAGGAAGGGAGCAGCCTCCACTGCCTACGTCACTTCCGAGGCCGGGGCCGGAGCCTCCACCAGCAACCGCCCCAGTACTCCGTCCTTTCCCCCCTAGTATTGTTTAAAACATTTTTTGAGGGGGGATTATTTGCGGCCGGGAGTCCGCACCTTAGGGGGGGGGTACTGTGAGGGTTTGGCTGTGGTTAGACCTTACTCCCAATAAGGGGAGTGGTAGAACCACAGTCGAGCCCTCACACCCTAACTAGGGGAGGTAATAATCCTCAATCAGAGACAGCTGTACAGGGTTGTCTCTGATTGGGGATTGTATTTAGGCACCCTACACATCCACCTGTGTGTGGGTCATTGTCTTGATGTCACGTTATAGTGTGTTTTTCGTTCTTGTTCTTTGCCTTTTTGTTTATATAGTTTGTGACATTATTTATTTCTCATTTAATAAACTATGTCGAACTATCGCTGCGCTGCTCCTTGGTCTCTGAACACACCCGATCGTGACATCCTGAAGCACTCTACCTCCCCTCCCGGAGGCTCAGGTCCTCCGGGAGGGGAGGTAGAGTGGGAGAGAGAGAGAATTAGAGGGAGCATACTTAAATTCACACAAGACACAGGATAATAACATCAGCTTTAACAAACTGACCCTAGCCCCCCGGCACATAGACTATTGCAGCATAGATACTGGAGGCTGACAGGGGGGGGTGGGAGACACTGTGGCCCCTTCCAGCAATACCCCCAGACTGGGCCAACCAGGCAGGATATAACCCCACCCACTCTGCCAAAGCATAGCCCCCACACCAACAGAGGGATATCAACAACCACCAACTTACTACCCTGAGACATATTGTGGGCTGAGTATAGCCCACAATAGATCCCCTCCACTGCACAAGCCCGAGGGGGCGACAAACCGGAAAGGAATTGACGCACCCCTTCTAGGGATGGCGTGTCTGTGTGAGAGAGAAAGAAATTGAGCTGCAGTTCTGAGGTAGAGACACTGACTATTCATATTATGTTAAAGAATTCTAGTGAAGTAACCCTTTTGGACCACACTATCAGCAATCATAGGATTAATTCATGCTCCTTAGATGCCAGGTTAGGGTTACACACTCATTTTCTCTCATGGTCTATTGACCCTCTGAAGTAGCCTTGACCACACCCTGGCCACCCCATGTATAAAACTCTAGTTCCTCCACTGCTGCTCCCCATCGTTAAGCACACCTGGACTTCATCCCCACCCTGATTACTCTCCCTTCACATAGCCCTCAGCAGCCTCTGTCATCAGGCAGTATTGGTTTTGGTTACGTTCAGTACACTGCTCCTGTTTTGTATTTTCTTCATGATTATTGAACTCACCTTCTGCACCTGCTTCCTGACTCCCTGCGTATACGTTGCAGTGGACGTGGGTTTGAGTTTGAGGACCGGCCATTGAAATGGGTTCAGAATATTTATTGAGGGAATTGAATGGATGTGAGAAGGACTTGGAAGGGAACGAGAATGAGACGGATTAATCCAAAGACTGCAGATGAAGCGCTGGGCGTGGACTCTGTAGAGTTTGGCTTGGAGTCTCGGGTAGACGTCACCGTCAGGCCGTGGTAGTTAGGTTGCCGTGGTGATGGGGGTGAGATCCTTGGAAGATCCTTGGAAGAACCTAAGAGATACTAGCTAGAAGGCGGGATGCAAAACTAGAGCAGGCTAGTGCCAAAGTTTTGCAACATGCACTGCAGAACACAGAGGAGGAATGTTAGTCTGGTCAGGTTTAAGTAGGGTGGCAATGGTGATTAAGAACAGTGTTGACAGGTGTGAAAGCTGATTAGCAATGAGTTGCAGCCGATGTTGTTGAGGAGCTGCGTTCACGGCAACTAGTTAAAGTGTTGCAACAGGCGTAGACGCTGATTGGCAGTTAAAAGCAGCTGAGGCTTGTTGAGTTAGTAGGGAGCTGCGTTCAAGGCAACTAGTTAAGTGATGCGTTCAAGTCTGGTCCTGAATTTTAGTTCATTCTTAACACCAGCAACAAGGGCACATGGTATTCAAACTGTCAGTTGGAGCTGAATCCTGAAAGCAACAAACTTCCACAGGAGTGTAGGCTACTTTGTTTTGCCATGAAAAACAAAAGGCATACATAATGCATCTTAATTTGCTACATCATTGTTGTACTGTTTTCAATAGGTCACCAGAAGATGCAGTAGTTCACCAGAAGATGCAGAAGGTGAAGGACCAGAACAGCCTGTTTGCATGGAGGACTATCCTGGCAAATACCATGTCTGCCGTCTATTCATTGCAGAATGTCATGATTATCTACAGGGCAGACTAATGGTATAATCTTCAGGATCATCACAAAGTTAACCTTCTAAGGATCTGACTCTTTTATAAAATTTTCGCCAAAAATGACATACCCAAATCTAACTGCCTGTAGCTCAGGACCTGAAGCAAGGAAATGCATATTCTTGATAACATTTGAAAGGAAACAACGTCATGCTAATCACATTAGCGCACATTAGCTCAACTGTCCCGAGGGCGGGACACAATCCTATAGAGGTTAATTTAATCATTTTACAAAATAGACTTTGATGATGCTGGAGATTATAACTTGATAAAAACAGGTCGGAACCGGGAAGAGTAGAACTGAACTAGAGAGCAGAAAAATGCGCTGGGATGACAAGACGAACTGGCAACAGACAAACAGAAAACGCAGGTATAAATTCACAGGGGATAATGGGTAAAAATGGGAGACATCTGGTGGGGGGTGAAGACAAGCACAAGACAGGTGAAACAGATCAGGGTGTGACATCAGGTATAGAGCAGCGACAGAGTAGTCATCGATGGTATAAAGTACAAAAAAAGTTGTGGTTTTATTAACATTGTCATCATTAGCTTTCTCAAACACTGACATTACTATACACAACTATAATCTCATCCCATGACAGGAAAGGTTTAAGAGTTAGTATTGCACACACACAATTACACATACTTTTTCGACAATTACTTGTTTGTCGGAATCTGTTGTGAAATGTGATGGTTGGGGAGAAAATCTACCAGAGAATAGATCTCCAGAAAGATGGTTGGGGACTGCCCCTACACACACAAAAAAATTGTTTTAAAATAGCCCTTCCCCGTTAGAAATTGCTACAAATCTGTTATAGGGAAGGGTTCAGAGTGGTGTTGTAGCCTGCATAGCCCTTTGCATCCACCAGGAGTTCCAAAATCTCACCCTGGATGGGTTTGGGAGCTTGCCTGCAGAAATAAATAGTCTGAAAAACAAAATATAAGCTGTAATACATCTGTACCACTTTCATATTCATACCATAATAAGTTTGATTGAAACGGAATATTCACTACCCTCTTACGCCTTATGTGATTACAGAATGTGGGGACATAAAAATAGTTATTGGTAAGTGGTAACCCAATCAACAGCCAACGTTTTTTATTTGGGGCTATGACAGTCTATTATTACAAATCAGTCTGACAGTAATTTGGCAACATTTCAGTCTGAAGGAAGTATGGTTTGAAGTGACTGAAATTATTCGGAAAGGTATTGGGAAGTGATAAGAAGATCACCAGGCAATAATTGTATATAAACTTCTGTGTAGAAAATAGCATCATTGCTTTCAATGAAATCTGTGACAATTAATTTTGTATGATATGTTATGAATTACAATTCGTATGATATGAATTGCAATCGTACAATATGTTACAAATTGCAAATCATACAATATGTTACGAATTCAAAAAACGTATGATATGTTACAAATTTCTACAAATGTGAGCTAGGTGGCTAGGTGGCTAGTGCTAATGTTAGCTAGCACTAGGGGTTAGGGAGAAGGTTAGGGGTTAGTTTAAAGGGTTACGGTTATGGTTAGGGGAAGGGTTAGCTAAAAGGGTTCAAGTCAGGGTTAGGGAAGGGTTAGCTAAAAGGTTTAAGATTAAGATTAGGGTTAGTGAAAGGATTAGCTAACATGCTAAGTAGCCAAAAAGTAGTAAGTAGTTGAAAAGTTGCTAATCAATTAAAATGTTAAAGTTGTCTGTGATGAGATTGGAACACGCAACCTTTTGGTTGCTAGACTTTCACGTTAAGTAACCTTCTATCTTATGTAACCAGACCAAACGTAACACATCATACTAATTTGAGTGTCACGGATGTCTGTTTACTATATTACGTCTGTTCTATAAGACCAGTCTGCTTTAGGAAACACGGCGAGACATTTGGGTTGCCTCCCACAATGTAAACTGTAAAACTTTCAGCCTACAATTTCCTTGGGAACTCACTCCGGCTAAGATGGCGCCGACAGAGGGCTCCTCGCCTCGAGCTCTGATAAAACATTGCCAGTTTACTTTATGTAGTGTAAAATGTTCTTAATCAGTTTGTTTCGGGCATTACTACACACACCCGGGTAGAACTATTGAAATGCGAATTGCTGGGTACTCACCGTCCAACCGACCTCCCCGAATTCCCTGAGATGGCAGAACAATGGACTAGCTGCTTTGGCGAGGCGCCGAGCTCCTTGGAAGTCCTACCGGAGAGTAGGAAGCAAAGACACCGACGGAGAGGAAGATGTGGCAGGGTCTAAGTGAGATTAAGATGGCGGGTGACCCGTCCTCCATTACCAAGCATACTACTCGCCAATGTTCAATCATTAATAAACAAACTTGACAAACTCAGAGTGAGGATCTCCTTCCAGAGGGACATCAGATCCTGCAACATATAAAATTTTTCTGAGACTTGTCTTTCCTCTGACATTCAAACAGATTATATACAACCAGCAGGTTGCTCCAAATTATTAACAACACATCGACTGTGTAACTTGCGGAAATTCTACTCTTGACCACTGCTACACAACTTTCGACATGGCATAATGCCCTCTCATTTCTTTGTCAAGCAGCTACGAAAAAAACACAGGGCAGGTGCAAAATGCCAGAATGAAAGTACACAAAAGACATATACATGATACATTATACATAGAGCGGCAGTATGAAAAAGTATAAAAATACAAGAAGTCTGGAGTGCAAAAAAGCTATAAAAAGACATTGCATAGTATGGGTGGATGGCTGAATATGTACACTATACATGGGTGGATGGTGCATGGTTAACTATACTATACAGGTTGATGGCAGAGAAATACTTAAATAGCTAAAAGTGTGTATGATATAAGTGAGGGTAATAATAGTTTACTTAATATACAGACTGGTTAAATGAACAGGTAAGTGAATAGTTTGCTTGGTTACATTAACTGTACAGGTAAATGACAGGAAGAGATACTTAAATAGCTAAAAGTGCGTATTATATAATTTAGGGTAATAATAGTAATTCCCTTAAATACAGTCCTTAGTGCGCAGGGTTTAATTACAGATAAATGCACGTATTGCACAATCGATATACTAAAAGCAATGAAACAATATATAACTGACAGGATACTAATATGCATTCCTGAGTGAGTGCCGGAGCAGTCCGCTCCACCGGTGCCTAGTCCGGGGCCGGTCGTCTGCTTCACTCCAGTGCCGGAGCAGTCCGCTCCACCGGTGCCCAGTCCGGGGCTTGTCGTCTGCTTCACTCCAGTGTCAAAGCAGTCCGCTCCACTGGTGCCCAGTTCGGGGCCGGTTGTCTGCTTCAAGCCAGTGCCAGAGCAGTCCGCTCCACCGGTGCCTAGTCCGGGGCCGGTCGTCTGCTTCAAAAATGACGAAAAAAATACTTAAACAACAATTTACTCACAAACAATGGGAGCTGCTTAACAGGCGGCCACGCAGGGCGGCGCCAATCCGAAAAGGGGATATAGTGCTATTTCTATTTATATTGTTGTTTTTTATGACCAATTTCATTATTTCATTTCACTTAGTCCTGCATGTTGGAGCTCGGAGCCTAATATGTTCACTGTGCAGTGCATTCAGAGTATGTATTCAGGCCCCCGGAAAGTATTTAATGAGTAAAGGGTCTGAATACTTATGTAAATAAGGTATTTCTTTTTCTTATTTTTAATAAATATGCCAAATTTATAAAAACCTGTTTTTGCTTTTTCATTATGGAGTATTGTGTGTAGATTAATGAGAATTTGTATTTATTTAATCAATTTTTGGATAAGGCTGTAACATAACAAAATGTGGAAAAAGTCACGGGGTCTGAATACTTTCTGAATGCACTGTACCCTGCAACCCTGTACATGTAACTATTAAACACTCTGGATCTGAAAAGGGTAGCTAGCTAGGTAGCCAGCTAGCTTCGACTGCAGGACACTGACGTGACATACATTTACTAAGGTCCCTAGGGTGACCACAATTTAAAAAAAGGTTGATTTGTCCTGTATTTCAGTCATACATTTCAACCTGTCTCTTGCAGTCACGTTGCGCTTATGAAACTATATAAATCATAAGGATGCAGTACTGGTGATAAACACTTCTCCAATCATTGTTGAGATCTGATATTCTGCACAGCACAACACAAGACGAAGGCCAATGTCATAGGCCTATCGTCAACCAATCACATTTCTCATATCCTTACAGCCTAAATTCAAGCTAAACTTGGAGACTAACTACTTACCAAAAGTGTGCTTCTAACGAAGAGCTACAAAAGTAAATAAAATGCCATAATAGACTGAAAGATAAAAGGTCAATCTTGTGAGGCTCTACATGTTTATTAGTTGCTCATTCAACATATTTGCTTATGCTTCACTCAACCTTCACTCAACCCCTTCCTAAATGTTTTACATTCCCTGAGACCAACCAGAAATGTTTCCTTGGTCAAATATTCCCAGATTTTGTGGTCTCTCATTTCTGCATCACCAAATTTTACACAAGGTAGGCTATAGCCTACTTGGTGGCTTAGTTCAGTGCATCGGAAGCAGGGTTGTTGTCTACCTCTACCACTTCATACAATGGTGCTAATTTCTTATGAGATTTTAGGATGGTTAGCTGAATAGTATCAAAAAAAAATGTCATGCGGCCAAAACTAAACAGCAATCATCACTAGGCAGAATGTGCTTGAATTGAAATAACATACATGAAGGCTATATAGTTTTAACACCATCTGCTCTAATTCGCTCACAAAGCGGTAATTCAATAAGATCTAAATGCATATTCCCATGAAACTGATTGAGATCAAATGATTGGCTTGCAGATGCAATTTGATGTTTCACCGGTAAAATGTGAAGAATTATCATTCACGATTGACAGTGATCATGGCCTATTTCGAAATGAGGTATGCCTAACTTGGTGTTTGAGGGTATTCAAAATAGAAAATGTTCTTGAGACAATGTGTGGGCATAGGCAGACGTTGCAATTGGAGGATGCATTTTATGCATATTCTATAATGAGATTCATTAGGCAAACATATACTGCCCCCCCAAAAAATATGAATGTAGGCTACAGTATCCCGCAAATGTCCTGCAAAATCACCCTGTTGTCCCGCATTTTGGTATTTTAAATGTGGTCCCCCTAAAGGTATCTGTACATAATTAAGTAATGATAGAATTGAAAATATACTGTAGCTACATTTCACGTCAGTATCCTAGCTAATTGCCATTGAAGTTAGCTAGCTAGCAAGCTACCTAGCTAGCTTCCTTCTAGCTAACATTAACTAGCATAGGGGAAAAGTGTAACGTAGCTGTCTATGCAGGAACATTGTTTACATTGTGGGAGGCAACGTCTGCCTAGGCCCTAGCACAGCGTTTCCCCTTTACGATTCTGACATTACTTTTTATGTAGCTAGCTATGAATGTCACGTCAGGTCAGTAGCTAACGATAGATAGCTAGCTATCCTATAGTTGCGGTCGAGGCTAGTAGTTATCTAGCTAGCAGCACCACCAAAATATCATGTCCTTTACTTTTAATAATAATAGCTAGCTAGAATGATAACTATTTAGAGACGTACTTCTTGAAAGGTTGCTGCCGGCTGCCTCTGCCGGATGGAAGATGTATGGGACAATTGCTGCCTTGCAACAAGCTACTGCACAATCTCTCTTGCTTTTGGCTGTGCATAACTAGATACCTGTCCTGTGCATGTCAACATGAGGAGTACCAATTTGACCAGGTGTGACCGGCAGCAGTAGGAGGAGATATGCAAATCAAAGATGAACTGTCAGTCTTTACAATCAGACCACCGGGTGACGTTATACGACAGGCCAAATACACCAACCCACCTGAACAGGCTGAAATGTCATGCTTTTTTAACATCTCGTTCACAAAAATGGCATTATCATAATTTTCACATCTATCTTATTTTGATCTCATAGTATGGAATTATCATTAAAAACTACTTTTTCAAATAAAGCGGTATGATATCACCAACGACCTCTGAAGGTTTTAAAGTGACCTAATGGGAATGTCTCCTAATGTCCTAAGGACGTCCCCTGTTTGCTGGGTCCCCTCTTATCCTCCCCTCTCCTCTCTACTCCTCCATTCCCCTCTCCTATCCTCCCCCGTTACAGTTTTATAACATACTGCTGATAAATTCAATAGGCCAGATGTAGAGTTATTTCATTGAGTTCTTTCATTCAAGTCCCTTGTATGATTTTATCAGCCTTTGTTGCTGTGCTCCACTTTCTGTCTATCTATCTCCCTCCTCTATCCTTTCTCACATTTTCATTCTACTTTCTTTCTTTTTGTAATTCTTTGTTTCTGTCTTTCTTTTATTCTTTTTTATTTCCTTCCTTATTTCTTCCTTCTTTCCTTCCTTCTTTCAAAGGTAACTAATCAGCAAACTGATTCATAAAACATCCAAGTACAGTTATTCTGTTCCCTGCAGTGTGTGTGTGTTCCCTGCAGTGTGTGTGTCTTTAATAAGTCAAGGCCACTGGAGCCCAGGGCTTAATTAAGAGTTAGAGACAGATTTAGGCCTCAGTGCTGCCTCTTCTCCACACACACACACACACACACACACACACACACACACACACACACACACACACACACACACACACACACACACACACACACACACACACACACACACACACACACACACACACACACACCAAAGTAAAGCACCACAGAGCTATAAGGGCTCCCAAGTGGCGCAGCGGTCTAAGACACCGCATCTCAATGCTAGAGGTGTCTCTACAGACACCCTGGTTCAATTCCAGGCTGTATCACAACCCATAGGGTGGTGCACAATTGGCCCAGCGTCATCCGAGTTTGGCTGGTGTAGGCCGTCATTGTAAATAAGAATTTGTTCTTAACTGAGTTGCCTGGTTAAATAAATAAATATATAATACTTACTGCGTCTCCACGCTCAATATTTTACAACACTGACTGACCCACTTGGAAATACTGAAGATGGTAACATTTCAAATAGCAATGCTTCATAATTAGTAATAAATATCAATACTTCATACTTAGTAATAATTGACAATACTTCATACTTAGTAATAAATAGCGATACTTCATACTTAGCTCAGCTAACAGTCATCTTTTGGTAACAACTACTGCACATTATCTCTAATAAAAGAGTCATCATTGTACTGTTTCATCATTATAAAACATGCTAGAAGCATTCTTCATTAGCTTTTAATAAAATACATATACATGTATCAATAACTATAATTAATTTCTGAGAAAGAGAGCGAGAGAGAGAGAGCGAGAGAGGGAGAGGGAGAGAGGGAGAGCAAGAGCAAGAGCGAGAGCGAAAGCGAGAGAGAGAGAGAGAGAGAGAGAGAGGAAAATAAGCATGGTTTCTATTCTTTACTAAAACCTATGGTGAAGTTAAAGAAACGTTGTGTGCTTGCTGCAACTGTCTAAACTCTGTGAAGAATCTGATTAACGAACAACCTTAAAAAACAAAACACACCGACCACTTGTTACAGCACCGAGGGCCAGTCCCCAATGACACACACCCACACATACATACGCATGCATGCACACACACACACAGGCGTGGATTTCAAATCATAATTGTCTCATTGGATATCAATATCACTGTCTACCTGGGTCATTAATAAAGCATGACTCCTTAATGTTTACCATTTTCATTTAGGGACTTGAAGTTTTAGTTTCCCATCAATACCAGGTTTCACCTTGGAGAACCCGTTCTAATCTCTCTCAGACAGCTGATGAATTTAAATGAACCTTATTTTCCTAGAAAAAATATATTTTTTATTTCTTACATTTCTGTGAAGTTTGCAGGGCTCCTTGTTGAACTTAGGGGTCTGTGTTTTGAGTCCCACAGAGAGAGAGATGGAGGTTTAGAGAGAGGGCGGTGAGATGGGATAAAAGGGGGAGAGAGGGGAGGAATGAGAGGGAGTGAGAGGTGGAGAGAACAGGGGTGAGAGAGGAAAGAGAGGGGTTGAGAAGGCAAGAGAAAGTGGTTGAGGGGGAGAGAAAGGGAGGATCAAAGGGAAGGAGACAAGGCGTCCATCGCTGGTTGCCTTTAGCCAGTGGAGGGGAATTGATTAATCGTTCTCACACTGGCACTGACAGCGTTGAGACAAAGACATTTGACCACTGTGTGTATGTGTGTGTATGTTTATTAGCCCAACACTGGAAGATACCATTTTCCCTGTAAAGAGATTGCAGTTGAAGTGAGGAGCCAGCATAGATCACACACAGAAGCCAGCTCAGATCTGTATAGCTTCTCTCTTTCTGTCAGATAGGATGTGAAAGGTTGAGTTAGAAAGGGAATGCCGGGGACATCACACTAAACGGCGTGTGTGTGTGTATTTGTGTTTGTGTGTGTGTGTGTGTGTGTGTGTGTTTGTGTTTGTGTGTGTGTGTGTGTGTGTGTGTGTTTGTTTGTGTGTTTGTTTGGGTGTTTGTTTGTGTGTTTGTGTTTGTTTGTGTGTGTGTGTGTGTGTGTTTGTGTTTGTGTGTGTGTGTGTGTGTTTGTGTGTTTGTTTGTGTGTTTGTGTGTGTGTGTTTGTGTGTGTTTGTGTGTGTGTTTGTGTGTGTTTGTTTGTGTGTTTGTGTGTTTGTTTGTGTGTTTGTGTGTTTGTGTGTGTGTGTTTGTTTGTGTTTGTGTGTGTGTGTTTGTGTCTGTGTGTTTGTGAGTTTGTTGTGTGTGTGTGTGTGTGTGTGTGTGTGTGTGTGTGTGTGTGTGTGTGTGTGTGTGTGTGTGTGTGTGTGTGTGTGTGTGTGTGTGTGTGTGTGTGTGTGTGTTTGTGTGTTAAAGAGCAAAGTTAAAGGGGACACAGCAGAGCCCAGCCAGGTCACCCATGATAGAAGTCAGTATTCGACGTCAATCCATGTCTGAGGATGTTGGGAGATGACGTGGAAACCGGCCAATAGGGGCAACAGTGAACGGTTTTGCTAGGGTGTTACGGACGGGGATAGCAGATGGGCATAAGCATCCTTAACCCTTACCTTTCGGAGTTAATGCCTAAGCTTAATCATTTTGAGTTAATGCCTGAACTTAACCCTAACCTTAAAAATGTAATGTCTTGAACAAATTTAGAAATGTGACATTTGTAAGAGCTGGTAGGCAGAGCCACCAGGCTGAACTGCAGCCTGATTGTGTGGGAAGGTTGCAGCATTCTGAATGTCTTTCCTCCTTGGATACTAACCCTAACCCTACCCTCCTCCCTCCTTTCTCCTGTCCCTGTCCTCAGTACCCTCTGATCTTCCCTCCTCCCTCCCGACCCTGTCCGTACTACCCTCTTTCCCTCCTCCCGACTAGGATTGAATACCGGTAACCTGGTTACAGAGATTTACAGGGATTTACCGTTCTAAACCACTCCCTTTTCCCGGGATAAATAACTTCAAGAAACAGGTTATAATACATTTTATATAAACAGCATGGCGTGAAATTAAACTGTAAAATGATATGCAATGTCTAAATCTGGCTTCTCTATGGTCTCTGCATGATGAATCATCAACGGTCATGGTGGGGATAGGCAGCCCATCTCAATATGGAGCACAGTTCACAATGCATGTAGACTTATCATCTCATGGTAACTTTTTTTTCTTGAGACAGGTAGGCTTACATTTTCTACGCTACATTAAAATAAACACTGAATGTGCATCTAATTTTCCCATCTCCATCTGGCTTTCGGGAGTCACTTTTTTAATTGTAAAGATTTTTTTAAATTGCAGATGCAGAAATTTAAAACAGCATATCACTCAAATATCTTTGCTTTAAATCAGTGCACTCTCACAGTCTTTCTCTCTCTCCATCAACTCTATTCAAATTGCATCCAAAATAGATAATACTGTTCTAGATCGATATATAGCCCTATATAGAGATGTCCTAGCTTACCTCTTTCATGTAATAAATGCAATGCAGTATTAGCCTTACACTTAGCTACTTAATGATTAGGCATCACTACAGACCCTGGTTCAATTCCAGGCTGTATCACAACCAGCCGTGATTGGGCGGCGCACAGTTGGCCCAGTGCCGTCCAAGTTTGGCCGGCATAGGCCATCATTATAAATAAGAATTTATTCTTAACTTACTTACTTGCATAAATAAAGGTTAAATAAAGTAAAAGGCATCCCAAATTACACTAAATGACCAAAAGTATGTGGACACCTGCTCGTCGAACATCTCATTCCAAAATCATGGTTATTAATATGGAGTTGGTCCCCCCTTTGCTGTTATAACAGCCTCCACTCTTCTGGGAAGGATTTCCACTAAAGGTTGGAACATTGGTGAGGTCGGGCAATTAGGCCTTGTTCGCAGTCTGCGTTCCAATTCATCCCAAAGGTATTCGATGGGGTTGAGGTCAGGGCTCTGTGCAGGCCAGTCATGTTCTTCCACACTGATCTCAACAAACCATTTCTATATGGACCTCGCTTTGTGCATGGGGGCACTGTCATGCTGAAACAAGAAAGAGCCTTCCCCACAAAGTGGGGAAACCATGAAAACAGCCCCAGACCATTATTTCTCATCCACCAACTTTACAGTTGGAAATATGCATTGGGGCAAGTAGCGTTCTCCTGGCACCCGCCAAACCCAGATTCGTGCATCGGACTGCCAGATGATGAGCTTCATTCATCATTGCTAACTTTACACCACTCCAGCCAACGCTTGGCATTGCGCATGGTGATCTAAGGCTTGTGTGTGGCAGCTCGGCCATGGAAATGCATTTCTTGAATCTCCCGACTAACAGTTCTTCTGCTAACATCGCTTCCAGAGGCAATATGAAACTTGCCAATGAGTGTTGCAACAGAGGACAGACGCATTTACGTGCTACACACTTCAGCACTCGGCGGTCCTGTTCTGTGAAATTGTGTGGCCTACCACTTCGCGATTGAACCGCTGTTGCTCCTTGACGTTTCCACTTCACAGCACTTACAGTTGACCGGGGCAGCTCTAGCAGGGCAGAAATTTAACAAACTGACTTGATGGAAAGGTGGCATCCTATGACGTGCCACGTTGAAAGTCACTGAGTTCTTCAGGAAGGCCATTCTACTGCCAATGTTTGTCTATGGAGATTGCGTGGCTGTGTGCTCGATTTTATACACCTGTCAGCAACGGGTGTGATTGAAATAGCAGAATCCACTCATTTGAAGGGGTACCCTGATACTATTGTATGTACAGTGCATTCAGAAAGTATTCAGACCCCTTTCCACATTTTGTTACCTTACAGCCTTATTCTAAAATGTATTAAATTATTTGTTTTCGTCATCAATCTACACACAATATCCCATAATGACAAAGTGAAAACAGGTTTATAGACATTTTTGCAAATGTATAAAAAATGTACATAAGTATTCAGACCCTTTTCTATGAGACTCGAAATTGAGCTCAAGTGAACCCAGTTTTCAAGTGATCATCTTAGATTTTTCTACAACTTGATTGGAGTCCACCTGTGGTAAATTCAATTCATTGGACATGATTTGGAAAGGCACACACTTGTCTACAGTACAAGTCAAAAGGTTGGACACACCTACTAATTTAAGGGTTTTTCATAATTTTTTACTATGTTCTACATTGTAGAATAATAGTGAAGACATCAAAACTATGAAATAGCACGAAATAGAACACATTGGCCTCCATCATGTTTAAATGGAAGAAGATTGGAACCACCAAGACTCTTCCTAGAGCTGACCGCCTTGACCAAACTGAGCAATCAGGGAGAAGGGCCTTGATCAGGGAGGTGACCAAGAACCTGATGGTCAATCTGACAGATCTCCAGAGTTCCTCTGTGGAGATGGGAGAACCTTCCAGAAGAACAACCATTTCTGAAGCAACTCCTCAGTAAAAGGGACATGACAGTCCGCTTGGAGTTTGAAGGCAGATAAAGGACTCTCAGACCATGAGAAATACGATTCTCTGGTCTGATGAAACCAAGATTGAACTCTTTGTTCGGAATGCCAAGCGTCACATCCAGAGCCCCACCTGTTTTGAGCCCTACATTTTTCAGTTGCAACATTCACAACCGAGTTCCAAACTGCCTCTGGAAGCAGCGTCAGCACAAGAACTGTTAGTCGGGAGCTTAATGAAATGGGTTTCAATGGCCGAAGAGCATCACACAAGCTTAAGATCACCATACGCAATGCTAAGTGTCAGCTGGAATGGTGTAAAGCTCACCGCCATTGTACTCTGGAGCAGTGAAAACGCGTTCTCTGGAGTGATGAATAACGCTTCACCATCTGGCAGTCTGTCCGACTGATGAATCTGGCTTTGGTGGATGCCAGGAGAACGCTACCTGCCTGAATGCATAGTGCCAACTTTACAATTTGGTGGAGGAGGAATAATGGTCTGGGGCTGTTTTAGTTCCCTGTGAAGGGAAATCTTAACGCTACAGCATACAATAACATTCTAGACGATTCTGTGCTTCCAACTTTGTGGTAAGTAAACTATTACCCTCACTTATATCTTACGCGCATTTAGATATTTAAGTATCTTTCTCTGCCATCGACTTGTATAGTTAACCATGCAAATATTTTTTTATTTATATCCACGTACAATACATTTTTTCACCTAACACTATAACAATGTATAGTGTACATATTCAGTCATTCATTCATACTATGCAATGCGTTTCTATAGCTTTTTGCACTCCAGACTTCGTGTATTTTTATACTTTTTCATACTGCCGCACTATGTATCATGTATCGTGTATCTGTCTTTTGTGTATTTCGTTCTGCGATTTTGCACCTGCCCTGTGTTTTTCGTAGCTGCACAGAGCCCTGACCTCAACTGCATAAAACATCTTTGGGATGAATTGGAACTCCAACAGCGAGCTATGCCTAATTGCCTAACATCAGTGCTCAACCTCACTAATGCTCTTGTGGCTGAATGGAGGCAAGTCCTTGCAGCAATGTTCCAACATCTAGTGGAAAGCCTTCCCAGAAGAGTGAAGGCTGTTATAGCAGCAAAGGGGTGACCAACTCCATATTAATGCCTATGATTTTGGAATGAGATGTTTGACGAGCAGGTGTCCACATACTTTTGGCCATGTAGTGTATAGAATAAAAATATGTTGATGCTGGATAATGAACAATGCCAAAATAGCCTTTGTGCAAAACAAACTTCCAGAAGCAATAAAGGCACTCTCGTTTGGTTTTGCGGCTTATGCATAGCAGGAATAAAAAAACACTGACGCGTTGTGGCTACAAACAATAGTGGTGGACAAACAGGTGTATAACCCAACTCTAACAGGAAGTTACTAAATTCATTACCATATGTAACTGGTCAAGATAAACAAAAAAAAATAGAATAATGGGAATGCAATACCACAAAATGAAAATACAAAATGTGTACATGTTAATATTACCAAACTTAAGAAAGAATGGAGGAGAATAAATCATGGAGATCAAAAATACAGGAAGGGAGAATAATCCATTTCCTCATTTAGACCTGGCAATACAGTGGCAACAGAATGTTTCGCGTTGTAGGAGCAGTTTGAGACGATCCCCCCCCCACCCCCGCGAGAAATGGGAACCACTTCAATGGCCAGAGAGTTTGGGCTGCCATGGCCAACCTGTCTGTAATGTTTAGCCATATGACACTTGTCATTAGCAGCTCTTATAGCATAAGCATGCTAAGACACCCTGTCCTTGAGCCTTCTCTTAGTACGTCCCATGTAAAAACACCCATATGGGCACTCTAACCTGTACACCACATAGGTATTGTTGTAGTTGACAAATTATTGCACTTGGTAGGTTCTAGGTCCATAAGTGTCCCTGAATGTATTTATTTTTCCAATGTGATGGCAGTGATTGCAGTGGGCTTGGGGAGACTACTTGGCTTAGTTACTCGGATGAGGTTTCTGCACACCAACCTATCCTGAAGGCAAGGGGCCCTTTTGCAAGAGAATGCTGGGGGGTCAGTGAACATATCACAAGAAATAGGATCACCTACGCTCCACATGCATTTAATGATGTCCTTAACCCTGGCTGCCTCCTGGCTATGTCAGGTCACAAAGTACATTGCCACTGTATTGCCAGGTCTAAATGAGGAAATGGATTATTCTCCCCTCCATAAGAGATGTTTTTGTTCTCCATGATTTCTTGTTCTCCATGATTCTTTCTTAAGTTTGGTAATATGAGTTCATGTGTACACATTTTATTTCATTTTGAGGTAACAATAAACAATTAAGGCTTTTTCATTTTTTCACTACATGAGAGTGCCTTGATTACTTCTGGAAGTTTGTTTTGCACAAAGGCTATTTCGGCATTGTTCATTATCCAGCATTAACATATTATTATTCTATAGTATGTCATCCCATGATCAAAGAGCACCTCATGGATTAACTCCCGTGCCTCTGTATTATCCAAGGACTGAGTGTTTTTTGGAGTTGCTCCGTTCATTATCCTGAACGTTGTTTGGTATTTTCTAGCAGCCTACTATGGCTTCTTCAAACACTTTCTTTTTCACAAATGAGCAAGGTAAGAACGTAATAGTTCAAGACACTTTACTACATGGCGTCGAGACCTCAGCGTCCCCCACCAGATCTACGCAGACTGTACTATGATGGAAGAAACAAACAAAAACTTGGTTTACATACAATTCACGTTGTCTGACTATTGAAGAGGAAATGATTCCGCGAGGGTTGTGAATTAAGAAGTTTCCATCCTTCCATCCTTAACCCAGATTTGAAACATAAATGGGAAGCAATTCTCAACAAGCGTTCACTCAATTTAATCTTGTTACTGATTGAGGAATCTATAATTCTATAGGAATATGCACCGGAATGTTTGGTACAAGCAAAGCCCTTGCAATATCATCAAGTGCAAGATGCCATTCCTTAACCTCTTTTCAAACACAAGTCCACCTTTTTCCCAGTCAACAACAACGATTGCCTTAATGCATTTACCAAAAAAGTGTCTCACGATGTAGATAAACTATTTGAGCAGGAAGCCTATAGACAGCTCAACAATACTGAATAGTATCTAACCCTTTGGAGAGAATGAAACGAGAGTTGGGTGATATATTGGGCCTTGCCAAGGATGACAAGTGGATCGCTAAGCAAGAATATGACTTTCTTCTCCCTGCCCACCCTATGTTGGCATGCTACTTCATGTTACCAAAAGTCCACAAGGATCCTCACAACCCTCCTGGAAGGCCCATCGTCAGCAACAATGATACTATACCAGAGCCAGCCTCCAAGTATGTTGATTTCTACATTAAGCCATTTGTGTCCAAACTTCCCTCTTTCCTTCAAGAAACCACTCACAGCTATAACAAGCTATCTGAGCTTAAAGATGTTGGATCTTCCTATTTGGTAACAATGGATGTTGAATCTCTTTACACCAATATTGTACACAATGAAGGTCTGGAGGCTTTAAAGCATTATTATATTCAATTTAGGCCAGAGGAAAGTAAGTATTAACAAAGTGGACATTATATAATATACAGTATATATATATTTTGACAGCCTACCCCGGACGACGCTAGGCCAATTGTGCGCTGCCCTATGGGACTCCTGATCACAGGTGGTTGTGATACAGTCTGGATATTTAAAAAAAAATCATTTTCCAGGACAAGCTTTTCAGAAAACAGAAGGGGACTGCTATGGGGACTTGCTTTGCTCCAAACTATTTAATCTTATTTTGGGGATTTTGGGAAGGGAAGTTCAATCTCTGTTCTGCTAATCCTTTTTTTGACAAAATTGTGTGGTTTGGCAGATACATTGAGGACATTAATTTAGTGTTCTCCGGATGAGAAAATTAACTGTTAGAATTCCCTCAAGGAGAATTTGAAGCTGAGTTTAGAATACAGTCAAACATAAATACATTTTCTTAACCTCTACCTCGTGTCCCGCCCTTGGGACGGTTGAGTTAACGTGCGCTAATGTGATTAGCATGGCGTTGTAAGTAACAAGAACATTTCCCAGGACATAGACATATCTTATATGGGCAGAAAGCTTACATTATTGTTAATCTAACTGCACTGTTCAATTTGCAGTAGCTATTACAGTGAAATAATGCCATGCTATTATTTGAGGAGAGTGCACAGTTATGTACTTGAAAATGTATCAATAAACCAATTAGGCACATTTGGGAAGACTTGATACAACATTTTGAACAGTGATGCAATGGTTCATTGGATCAGTCTAAAACTTTGCACATACACTGCTACCATCTAGTGGCCAAAATCAAAATTGCGCCTGGACTCCTAAGTAATGTTATGGCCTTTCTCTTGCATTTCAAAGATGATGTGACAAAAAAAACATATTTTTTTCTTTTACCAGATATAATGTGTTATATTCTCCTACATTAATTTCACATTTCCACAAACTTTAAAGTGTTTCCTTTCAAATGGTATCAAGAATATCCTTGCTTCAGGCCCTGAGCTACAGGCAGTTAGATTTGGGTATGTCATTTTATTGTAAACAAGAATTTGTTCTTAATTGACTTGCCTAGTTAAAGTTAAGGACATCATTAAATGCAACTGGAGCATAATTGAAAGTGATCCTATTTTGTGTGATGTGTTTACTGAACCCCCAGCATTCTCTTACAGAAGGAGCCCCTTCCCTCAAGAATAAGTTGGTGCGCAGCGACCTCACCCAAGTAACTAAGCCAAGTTGTCTCCCCAAGCCCACAGACAACTTCCCATGTTGTGTCTCTAACTAAACAACAGTTGGAAGACATAACTGTAATGTTTACAATTATCCCCACTACTTGGCTGCTAGACGATCAATATAACAGTTGGCACTGAAGCTTTTTGTAAGGAGCCAAGGAAAGCAACTTTTGCCTGTATCAGTGATGGACACTAGCTAGAATATGGCCCAATAATACTAATATAGCAATATACCAATACAATAGGCCAACTAATTGCACATTGTTGTGAGCCGGTGCCCTTAGAATAAGGCTGTCACTTGGTCAAATCATAATTCATATTCTGTACCAAATACATTGTCTATCAATAAACATCTTGCATAACAAACATCGTCAACGGGGAACATATTGAATGTATGCTAATAAGCCGTAGAAAGAATGTATCCATTTATAAGACTTGTTCATAAAAGAGAGAATTGTTCATAAGGGCCTGAGATCAAAGTCAATATTCAGACCACTAGGGGTCAATGTTTTTAGATAGAATATCCAGTAAGCCGCCCTTTGTAGTAGAAGGATCTCGATATTACCTCCTCTCCTTGGTAGAGTAACATTCTCAATGCCTGTGTATTTGAGGGTTCAATGTTCTTACACCTGATTGAGCTGTGGTGTTCAGCTATGTGTTGTTTTAATTGTCTTTTCGTTTGTCCTACGTAGGCTTTCCCGCATGAATAGGTGATGAGATGTTACCATTTTAGCTAATCCTAGTCGACACTACAGTATACTAGTCATGCCAGGAAAAACATTACAGTAAATACTGCGGAATACTACAGTCCTGTCCGCAAAAAACACTAATGAATACTATAGTATACTACAGTCATGTCCACAATAACACTACAGTGAATACTAGCGCAAGATTGAGGGATACTACAGTGTGTAGTATAGTATTCTACAGTATACTACACAATTCGAAAGTAAACACTATACGATTGAGGGATAGTACAGTGTGGAGTATAGGATTCTACAGTATACTACACAATTCTAAAGTAAGAAATATACGATTGAGGGATAGTACAGTGTGGAGTATAGGATTCTATACTACAGTTAGTATAAAATTCTATAGAATTTTATAGTAAGTACTTTTGTATTATACTATTTTATGTAGGCTAGTAAAACACGTAATCAGATATAACTTTGCACGTCAGTTTATCGGGAGTGACACGGCATTGACATGGATTTCTACAAAGTTCTTACTTCGGATTTCCCACTTCAAGCCCAAATATATAACACTTTGACTAAAACGATGACTTATTGACTTAAATCGTTGTACAACATCATGGGTAAGCTCTGGACATCATCTTTCAGCTGAAAAAAGTGGATTTGTGCGGTTGTGGGCCTTTAAGAGTGAAAGTGGTTAATAGAGTATGAAAGACACTTTAATATCATGAATTGATTATGTTCCATATACGTAGACAGTTCTGGAATTTGTGTGTGTGATGTGGAGAGAGGCTGTTTCAGGGGGGCTGTAGTATCTGAGTTTAGCAAATCTAGGGGAGGAGGAAAATCCTAAAAAAGAGGTGGAGAGAACTTGGAACATCACATGATTGCAAAATGTGACACGTCCCCCCCGTTCCCTATAAAACATGAGATTGTGAAAATATTTTCTTAAGGACAATAAACTGTGCCTGTGTCTGGCGTAGTGGTTAGCCCTCCCAACTCCGGACCACATATACCTTACCCATGGTGAAATGATTGAGCCAGTGTGCATGCCACAAGACCATGTTAGGTCATTGACCTAAACCCTAGGCATTAGCTCTGGGAGCTAACACAAGTCTTGCAAGGTCACACACATGCACACACACACACTTGGGAGGCTCCAGGGTTGCTCTGTATTGTCTGCTGTGGCAACGTATGGCTAACTTCAAAGGTGCTGCTGGTAATGGTGTTAACAGGGTTCTGTGCGTGGTGCATGCATCCTGTCTGTCCAACACACACACACACACACACACACAGAGCATTTGGCTTATGAAGAAGGCATGCAGCTATAATGTGCTTTAGCTGACTAATTCTCTCCACTTCTTCCATGATCTCTCTTTCATCTGAGCCTGTTTCCTTCTAGTGTGAAATACACTGGCCAGCCACAAACAGGCCTGTAACACACACACACATACACACACACACACACAATTTCACATATACACATACGGGTGATAGAGCATGTCTCTGACACTGTCAGGTCAAACCTTTCTACTACAGGTATTCCGCATACTTAGCCGTGTGAGGCAAGGGTGCATGCTTGGCCCTAAGCTGTTTGGTATAATTTTCTCGCTCCTTTCTCACAAATATTCTGCACCCCAAATGGCACCCAAACATGCTCAGTGTGTGACATGTCTGGTGAGTATGTAGGCCATGGAAGAACTGGGACATTTTCAGATTCCAGGAATTGTGTACAGATCCTTGCGACATGGATCTGTACACGCCTCGGCTTATGGTAGATAAATTAATATTAAATTATCTGGCCACAGCTCTGGTAAACATTTCTGCAGTCAGCATGCCTATTGTACGCTCCCACAAAACTGCAGTGGCCATTTATTGTCCCCAGCACAAGGTGCACCTGTGTAATGAGCATTCTGTTTAATCAGCTTCTTGATATGCCACACCAGTCAGGTGGATGGATTATCTTGGCAAAGGAGAAATGCTCACTAACAGGGATGTACATTTGAGAGAAATCAGCTTTTTGTGCCCATGAACAATTTATGGGATCTTTTATTTCAGCTCATGAAGCATGGGATCAACACTTTACATTTTGCCTTTATATTTTTGTTTAGTGTACATGCAAAAACACAGGTATTGAAACAAACAATTCTGAAAATCAACCTGCAATAGAGCAAGCTGGGAAATATGACAATGATGGGTTTTTGAGCAAACATTAATTTGTAGTTTTGCTCAACAAGCTTGTTCAAATTCAGCTGACTTCGAGCAGAGTTTGATGAGTAAGCTAACTTTAACTAGCTCAAATTCTAGTCCACTCAACTCACATAATAACACTGATTAAGCAATTTGTTAAATTGGCTCTGTAGGACGTTCCAGGAACTAGACATGGGCTGTAACAAACTCACCATCATCTCAGAAACACATGTTTCAGGGCCTGGCCTATCTCTATCCAGTGCTACACCTGGATAACAACCGAATCAAAACTACTGAGTCATTATCTTTTCAGTCTCTCTCAAGTTTACTGGTAGTGAACTTAGAAACAAAATACATAATCTAAATGCACCCGTCTTATATTTATCAAACTTGCAGGAATTGTAAACTAGTAGGAACAAATGTATCTCTTTTGAATAAAGGGAAATATCAAACACATCTATAGGGCTGATGGTGCTGTATGTATCCTGGAATCCATTGGAAAGGTTCAGCATCATAGCAGATGTCCTTCCTAACCTTAAAAATGTTAACCTCTCCTACTGTGGCCAAAATGGAAGAATGCAATTGGATGTCTGAGTGACATATACAAGCTTGACTTGAGCGGCATCCAGATGTCTTTGGAGGGTATAAGTATGGTGCTGCAAAGCCTGAACTCCTCGTTGGCCTCTGGCACGTTCTAACTTAGGGAAAGCTAAATACCCTTATATCAACCCATTGGGCACACCACATAATTTCAACGTGAAAATTTGGGTAATATTTGGTTGAGACATTTACAAATGTGTATATATATATAAAAAAATAATTACCTTATTTACATACTGTAAGTTTTCAGACTCGAAATTGAGCTCAGATGCATCCTGTTTCCATTGATCATCCTTTACCTGTGGTAAATTCAATTGATTGGACATGATTCGGCACACACCTGTCTATATAAGGTCCAACAGTTGACAGTGCATGTCAGAGCAAAAACCAAGCCATGAAATCAAAGAAATTGTCCGTAGAGCTCCGAGACACGATTTTGTCGAGGCACAGATCTGGGGAAAGGTACCAAAAATGTCTGCAGTATTGAAGGTCCCCAAGAACACAGTGGCCTCCATCATTCTTAAATGGAAGAAGTTTGGTAGCACCAAGACTCTTCCTAGAGCTGAAAGAAACCTCCCCACGGTGAAGAATGGTGGTGGCAGCATCATGCTGTGGGGATGTTTTTCAGCGGCAGGGTTGGGAGACTAGTCAGGATCAAGGGAAAAATTAATGGAGCAAAGTACAGTGAGATCCTTGATGAAAACCTGCTCCAGAGAGCTCATGACCTCAGACCGGGGCGAAGGTTCACCTTCCAACAGGACAACGACCCTAAGCACACAGCCAAGACAACGCAGGAGTCGCTTCCTTGAGTTGTCCAGACAGAGCCCGGACTTGAACCCGATCGAATATCTAATAGCCAAGCTTGTAGCATCATACCCAAGAAGACACAAGGCTGTAATCACTGCTAAAGGTGAACGAATAAGCTGTTTTCGCTTTGTCATTATCGGTCATTGTGTGTAGATTGATGAGGAAATAATTTAATTTAATACATTTTAAATTAAGGCTGTAACGTAGCAAAATGTGGAATAGGTCAAGGGGTCTGAAAAATGTGACTAAGTCAAATCATACTGTATTTAAAGTGAATTTAAAGGCAGCAGTCTCTAAGATGCAGGGTTGAGTACCGGATGGTAGCCGGCTAGTAACAGTCACTAAAGTTCAGGGCAGGGTACTGGGCGGAGGCCGGCCAGTGGTAACTATTTAACAGTCTAATGGCCTGGTGATAGAAGCTGTTTTTCAGTCTCTCGGTCCCAGCTTTGATGCACATGTACTGTCTCCGCCTTCTAGATGGTAGTGAGGTTAACAGGCCGTGGCTCGAGTGGCTGAGGTCCTTGATGATCTTCTTGGCCTTCCTGTGACACCGGGTGCTGTAGATGTCCTGGAAGGCAGTCAGTGTGCCCCCGGAGATGTGTTGGGCTGACCGCGCCACCCTCTGGAGAGCCTTGCCATACCAGGAGGGGATATAGCCCGACAGGATGGTCTCAATTGTGCATCTGTAGAAGTTCATGAGGGTCTTAGGGGCCAAGCTGAATTTCTTCGGCCTCCTTGGGTTGAAGAGGCGCTGTTGCATGGATGGACCCTTCGAGATTGTCAGTGATGTGCACGCAGAGGAACTCGAAGCTTTTCACCCTCTCCACTGCAGCCCCGTCAATGTGGATGGGGGCATGTTCTCTCAGCTATCTCCTGAAGTCCACGATCAGCTGCTTTGTTTTGTTGATTTTGTTCACCTCCTCCTTGTAGGCTGTCTCGTCGTTGGCGGTAATCAGGCCTACTACTGTTGTGTCCTCTGCAAACTTGATGATTAAGTTGAAGACTTGTGGCCACGCAGTCATGGGTGAACAGGGAGTACAGGAGGGGGCTGAGCATGCACCCTTGTGGGGCCCCCGTATTGAGGATCAGCATAGCGGTGTTGTTGCCTAACTTCACCACCTGGGGTCGGCCCGTCAAGAAGTCCAGGAACCAGTTGCACAGGGCGGGGCTTACTGATGAGCTTTGAGGGCACTATGGTGTTGAAGGCTGAGCTTTGATTTTATTGATTAGTATCCCCATTAACCAATGATGACAGCTGGTCTTACTTTACAATTTACATATATTTAAAAACATTAACATGTACTGTGTGTGTGTGTGTGTGTGTGTGTGTGTGTGTGTGTGTGTGTGTGTGTGTGTGTGTGTGTGTGTGTGTGTGTGTGTGTGTGTGTGTGTGTGTGTGTGTGTGTGTGTGTGTGTGTGTGTGTGTGTGTGTGTGTGTATCTATCAGTTACACATACATCAGTACATACACACAACAAGTAGGTCACATGGGGAAGAGGCCTTGTGCCGTGAGGTGTTGCTTTATTTGTTTTATGAAACCAGATTTGCTGTTCACTTGCACTATACAGTATAAAATGGAAGGGAGTTCCATGCACTCGTGTCTCTGTATAATACTGTATGTTTCCTTGAATTTGTTCTGGATGTGGGGACTGTGAAAAGACCCCTGATGGAAAGTCTGTTGGGGTAACTGTGAGTGTCAGTGCTGTGTATAAGTTGACTTAGCAAACAATTTGGAATTTCCAAATGTTTCTTATAAAAACAAGAAGTGAAGCAGCGCATGCACGTTGACGCAGTCGCCAGGTGGACGGTGGTTCCTCCGACACATTGGTGCGGCTGGCTTCCGGGTTAAGAGTTCATTGTGTCTAGAAGCAGTGCAGCTTGGTGGGTTGTGTTTCAGAGGACGCACGCCTCTCAACCTTCGCCTCTCCCGAGTCCGTACAGGAGTTGTAGCGATTGGACAAGACTGTAACTACCAATTGGATATGACAAAATTGGGGAGAAAATGGAAGGAAAAAAAAAATATATATATATATATATATATATAAAAAATAAAAAAAATAAAAGGTTCTATTTGACTCAACATCCCATGACATACAGTAATACAGGCAACATATTGTTATCAGGTTGTAAATCACAGCTGGCCTGGTACATTGTTTGCTGCCTCCATTCGGAATGCACTGTTTCAGTTTCATTGACTCTATATTTTGGACAAAAACAGACTAATGTAACTAAGGCTGGGAATGTCAATACAATCAAACTAGCAAGGGCAATGATCACAAGTCAGTCATAATGTGGCTAATATGCTAGGGTATCTATTTATGTAGCAAGCTAAAAACACAGAGCCTAACGTTAGCTAGATAGATAGCTAGCTAGCTACTAGGAGGACGTCATGTCATTGGAGGAGTGGGGGAGTGACTGACTTTTTCCCCTCATATCATTTTTCGGTGGCTACACAGCTAGAGATGCACGTGTAATTTGGTAAGAAATGTGAAATAGCATTCACTCTGGCTAGCTATCAACTTCGAATTCATAGCACTCTTGTCTGAGTGTACCAGAGCGCAGAATAACTGATGAGACCTGCTGAATATGACCGGTGTCAGTAAATATAGGCAACTGCTCTCTATGTATCCCCTCTCGATTGTGCATTCTTCTTATCTTATGTAGCAGGCATAAAAGAAAAACGGTCCGGACAGGTAGCCGCGCAATGGATTATGGTCATTGTAGTTAATTATTATGCTTTCTGCGCTAAACTATGTAGAACATTGGCCTGTTGGAAACTACAACTCCCTACTACACTGTACAGTTCGGGCAAAGATTGATTTATCTGTAGAGAATCTGCAATACAATGTATGTAATGTACAGAAAAAACCCTGAAAGAAATGGAATTCAAATAATTGAACCGACATCGGCCAATTAGTAAAAAAAATAAAAAGGTTAATTGCTCAGCGCTATCTCTTAATAAATAGTGTGATATCCTTTACATCTACATCACAGGAGCTTGGTGGCACCTTAATTGGGGAGGGAGGGCTTATGGGAATGGTTGGAGTGGAATAAGTGAAAGGGTATTAAATACATCAAACATGGTTTGATGCCATTCCATTCGCTCCGTTCCAGCCATTATTATGAGCCGTCCTCCCCTCAGCAGTTTCCACTGATTTACATGCATTGCATTGCTTGCCTTGGTGAGTGTGTGTGTGTGTGTGTGTGCTTGAGTGTGTCCGTGTGCACGCCTATGTGGGTTCATATATCCGTGTCTGTGCTTGCCTGCATGTGTTTACATATCTGTCTGTTCATTGACCATGATATCAGCTTTCTGTGGTGTACAGTAGTTTGGCCTGGTTAGGAGGTCCGTGTTGTAGTTTAATTATTAAGATATGGTGTTCCCTGTTAGCTACGGCTCACTGCCACACATTACACAGTTTGCGCATCTGATCATTGCGTGCTGGTATTAATCTGACTTTACAACACATGCACACACACATTCCCATTAACATACTTATACAAGTACGGCACACACACACACACCGCATAAATCATCATGTTATTATTGTTTGTATTAAAGGATGTGACAGGGTGCTGTGTTTCTTGCTCATGTTTATTGCGTTAACAATTTGTTTTAGATGGTTGAGCAAATCATAAGTACATAGAGCACTGTAACCGAAAGTTCACAACCTCACCCAGGCTCAACAACCCATTCTTACCACAATGTTTCTGGTGGCATCTGCATACCTGCAAATACAAACAACAAGTGACTTGGTTTAGAACAAATTCTTATTTACAATGACAGCCTACCTACAGGGTCAGCCCGGGAGCAAATGATGGTTAAGTGCCTTGCTCAAGGCCACATCGACAAGTTTCTCACCTTGGGTATTAGAACCAGCAACCTTTCAGTTACCGTTCCAGCGCTCTAACCACTAGGCTACCTGTTGCCCCTCAAAACTGCAGTCAGTGAACATAAGGACAAAGGGGAAAGAATTGACAATGAGCAATGTGCCGTAGTGTTGTGTTTTCACCACATCCGAAGACCTTGAGCAAAGCTCAGAGTTAGAGTGTGCGTGTGATTATTATACGCGTGCACAGGGAGCATGTACTGTTTATATCATTTCACTAATTACAGTGCTCTGCTGTAATTAAAATGCTATAGGGACACACTGCTCTCAGATCACAGATTATTTAAAGCCTTCACCCAGCTTGACACACAGATAGCTTTACTCATCTACACTCCTCCCTCTCTCCTTTCCCTCCTCTCCTCTCCACTTTCTGCTCCTCTCTTTTTTTCTTTGTCTGTCTGTCTCTCCGCTCTTCTCTCCTCTCTGTGTTGGCATCTCCTCTTCTCCATATCTCTTCTCTGCTCTCCCATCTCTCTCCTTGCCTCCTCTCTTCTCTCCACAGTCCATGTATCGCCTCTTCTCTCCTCCCCTCCCTCCTACTTCTCTGCCCTCATCTCTCTATCTCTCTCCTCACCTTTTCTTTTCTCTCCTCTCTTCAATCCTCTTTTCTCCACAATAACAAAACCATGTTTGATGTAGTAACAGCATATCTCTTCTCTGCTGAGAGGTAATGGCGATAATGAGATGATGGCGCTGGAGGGGATGGCTGCCGTTTTACGGGCTCCTAAACAACTGTGCTCTCAATCGCACTCCACACTGCCCTTTCCCACCTGGACAAAAGGAACACCAATGTGAGAATGGTGTTTATTGACTACAGCTCAGCGTTTAACACCATAGTGCCCTTACAGCTCATCACTAAGCTAAGGACCCTGGTACTAAACACCTACCTCTGCAACTGAATCCTTGGCTTCCTGACGGGCTGCCCCCAGGTGGTAAGGGTAGGCAACAACACATCTGCCACGCTGATCCTCAACACCAAGGCCCCACAAGAGTGCATGCTCAGCCCCCTCCTGTACTCTCTGTTCACCCATGTCCACGCACACCTCTAACTCAATCATCAAGTTTGCAGACAACACAACAGTAGTAGGCCTGATTACCAACAATGACAAGAGGTGATGGCGATGGGAGGAGGTGATGACCCTGGGAGTGTGGTTCCAGGAAAATAACCTCTCACTCAACGTCAACAAAACAAAGGAGCTGATTGTTGGCTTCAGGAAACAGCAGAGGGAGCACGCCCCTATCCACATCGGCGGGATCACAGTGCAGAAGGTGGAAAGCTTCAAGTTCCTCGGCGTACACATCACTGTACGATCTGAAATTGTCCACCCACACAGACAGTGTGGTGAAGAAGGCGCAACAGCGCCTGTTCAACCTCAGGAGGCTGAAGAAATTTGTCTTGGCACCTAAAACCCTCACAAACTTTTACAGATATACAATTGAGAGCATCCTGTCGGCCTGTATCACCGCCTGGTACGGAAACTGCACCATCCGCAACCGTAGGGCTCTCCAGAGGGTGGTGCGGTCTGCCCAACGCATCACCGGGGGCACACTACCTGCCCTCCAGGACACCTACAGCACTCGATGTCACAGGAAGGCCAAAAAGATCAAGGACATCAACCACCCGAGCCACTGCCTGTTCACCCCGCTGTCATCCAGAAGGCGAGGTCAGTACAGGTGCATCATAGCTGGGACCGAGAGACTGAAAAACAGCTTCTATCTCAAGGCCATCAGACTGTTAAATAGCCATCACTAGCCGGCTACCACCCGGTTATGTAACCCTGCACCTTAGAGGCTGCTGCCCTATATACGTAGACTTTAAATCACTGGCCACTTTAATAAATGGAACACTAGTCACATTAATAATGTTTACATATTTTTGCTTTACTTATCTCATATGTACAGTTGAAGTCGGAAGTTTACATACACTTTAGCCAGATACATTTAAACTCAGTTTTTCACAATTCCTGACATTTAATCCTAGTATAAATTCCCTGTTTTAGGTCAGTTAGGATCACCACTTTATTTGAAGAATGTGAAATGTCAGAATAATAGTAGAGAGAATGATTTATTTCAGCTTTTGTTTCTTTCATCACATTCCCAGTGGGTCAGAAGTTTACTTACACTCAATTAGTATTTAGCCTTCTACAGGCTTCACACAATAAGTTGGGTGAATTTTGGCCCATTCCTCCTGACAGAACTGGTGTAACTGAGTCAGGTTTGTAGGCATCCTTGCTCGCACACACTTTTTCAGATCTGCCCACAAATCTTCCATAGGATTGAGGTCAGGGCTTTGTGATGGCCACTCCAATACCTTGACTTTGTTGTCCTTAAGCCATTTTGCAACAACTTTGGAAGTATGCTTTGGGTCATTGTTCATTTGGAAGACCCATTTGAGACCAAGCTTTAACTTCCTGACTGATGTCTTGATGTTGCTTCACTATATCCACATAATTTTCCTTCCTCATGATGCCATCTATTTTGTGAAGTGCACCAGACCCTCCTGCAGCAAAGCACCCCCACAACTTGATGCTGCCACACGATTGTCATTATGGCCAAACAGTTCTATTTTTGTTTCATCAGACCAGAGGACATTTCTCCAAAAAGTATGATCATTGTCCCCATGTGCAGTTGCAAACCGTAGTCTGGGTTTTTTATGGCGGTTTAGGAGCAGTGGCTTCTTCCTTGCTTAGCTGCCTTTGAGGTTATGTCGATATAGGACTTGTTTTGCTGTGGATATAGATACTTTTGTACCTGTTTCCTGCAGAATCTTCACAATGTCCTTTGCTGTTGTTCTGGGATTGATTTGCACTTTTTGCACCAAAGTACGTATGACGGCTGCGTGGTCCCATGGTGTTTATACTTGCGTACTATTGTTTGTACAGATGAACGTGGTACCTTCAGTCATTTGGAAATTGCTCCCAATGATGAACCAGACTTGTGGAGGTCTACAATTATTTTTCTGAGTTCTTGGCTGATTTCTTTTGATTTTTCCATGATGTCGAGCAAAGAGGCACTGAGTTTGAATCAAATTATGTAAATTAGCCTATCAGAAGCTTTTTCTGGAATTTTTCAAGCTGTTTAAAGGCACAGTCAACTTAGTGTATGTAAACTTCTGACCCAATGGAATTGTGATATAGTGAATTATAAGTTAAATAATCTGTCTGTAAACAATTGTTGGAAGAATTACT
Organism: Thymallus thymallus; assembly: GCA_023634145.1. NCBI lineage: Eukaryota > Metazoa > Chordata > Actinopteri > Salmoniformes > Salmonidae > Thymallus > Thymallus thymallus. The sequence goes on along the minus strand of CM042388.1, from coordinate 23,028,926 downwards.
TGTGTCATGCACAAAGTAGATGTGCTAACCGACTTCCCAAAACTATAGTTTGTTAACATGAAATCTGTGGAGTGGTTAAAAAATGAGTTATGACTTCAACCTAAGTGTATGTAAACTTCCGACTTCAACTGTATGTATATACTGTATTCTATTCTACTGTATTTAGTCAATGCCACTCCTATATTGCTCATCCTAATATTTATATATACCTTAATTCCATTCTTTTACGTTTAGGTGTGTGTGTATTTTGTATATTGTTGTGAATTGTTAGATATTACTGCACTGTAGGAGATAGAAACACAAGCATTTCGCTACACCCACAATAACATCTATGTGAATTTGAGCAGGTCGCCCAAAAAGTTACATATTGCAGCTTTAAGACATGAAAAACAACAATATTCACAATTCTTAAGGTTTCAGAAGAAGTTGTTAAACAAGCACCAAGAAACCTCTTTGTCAGAGTGGCAAATAAATGGTTGATCTACAAGGAGACAAACTTGCAGTAAAACAAATGTACTATAAATGTCAGTTAAAATTTGACATTTGAAATTAAAACCTTATAATGGTCAACTGAGTAGACATAACTGCTGCTATAATTCTGGGGTTAATAAGGTCCATTGTGACTTTAAAGATGGCTGAGCGGAGGAGACTTATAGTCTGAGAGTTTATGGGTGAGAGTTGTTACGAGAGAGAGAAAGAGAGAGAGAGAGAGAGAGAGAGAGAGAGGGAGAGGGAGAGAGAGAGAGCCTCAGGACTGTGGGTACATAACTGACTGGTAACAAAACCCTATCTTAAGGCGCCCACACTCCAAAATCAAGCATAGATAGACATAGAAAAACCAAGGTACTCCTTATAATTGAATAAACTAATCAGAGCTTGGACTAGTCATTTAGGACATTATACTGAAGCTTGAATACACTACTTTATCCACTGGTTGTGAGCCTTAGCTTTCTCTCACCTTCCAACCTTGGTTCAGACGACCACAGAGGGCCAAGTTCAACACATACAAGGGCACATTTACAAGTGGATTAAACTGATTAATCAATCAAAAATCTTTCCGTTGCCATTTAACTCTTGACAGTTATGATGATGTGTAGTGTTATCTGGTCTCTCAATTGCTCTATCGTCCTTCACAACGCAGCTGTCCTTAGAATAAATTAATGTAGGCCTAGAAGTGATGTACCATCTTGAAAGCTCTGATGCCATCTTATGGACATCTAGTGGATTTGCATTTGAGACTTGCCGTTGACCGGGGCGTTGACCCAGGTTGCTTCTGTTGGTCGCTCTGGATGGGAGTCTGTTGGATAACTGGATGTGATGTGGATGTTAAGAGGCTTCACTGCAAGTAGATTGTATGTTTTGATGTTCAATAATAAAATACAAAAATTAAAACACCAATCCAATACTTTTACATTTGTGGGGAGTGGTGAACAGGAGGAAAGAGAGATTATTGGGACGCAAACCTTGAATCACTTTTCAATGCCTGCCTATAGGTGGCAGTACAGTATCTCTAGAAAGACCACTGCGACCCAAAGCTGTCAGGGCAAGAGAGGACTTTGTGTACTCAATTTAGTGTCTCTTACTGCTAGGACATGATGTTCAATAATGACTAGAAGTTGCCATTAGGCACATGTATAGAATCAGCTTCCCCTCTCTGAATACAAACGTTAACAAGTGGAGGGGAAAACCTAAAACTGACAGTAGATCAGTGTCTGGGAGCAACGTTCATCCAAATGGCTTTGACTATTGGAATCAATCATTACTGAATGTGCATGTTTAAATCCTAACCCTCAGAGAGAGAGAGAGAGAGAGAGAGAGAGAGAGAGTGAATGTACATGCAGTTGTACTTGTACTTAAGTAAACATATTTTTAAGTACAACTTAAGTAACTTGTTGTACTTTACTATCAGGTCATCTATAAGTCTTTATTAGGTAAATCCCCGCCCTATCTCAGCTCACTGGTCACGATAGCAACACCCACCCGTAGCATGCGCTCCAGCAGGTATATCTTACTGGTCACCCCCAAAGCCAACACCTCCTTTGGCCGCCATTCCTTCCAGTTCGCTGCTGCCAATGACTGGAACGAATTGCAAAAATCATTGAAGCTAGAGGTTCCTATCTCCCTCAATAACTTTAAGCATCAGTTGTCAAAGCTGCTTATCGATCACTGCACCTGTATATAGCCCTTCTGTAAATAGCCCACACTACTACCTCATCCCCATATTTATATTTATTTTTGTTATTTTCACAAATCTTGCACTCCAGTATATCTATTTGCACATCATAATTTGCACATCCTTCATTCCTGTGTTAATGATGATAATCTGTCATTTATTTCACCACTATGGTCTATTTATTGTCCTACCTCCTAACCTTACTGCATTTTGCACTACATTTTGCACTCTGTATATACAGTGGGGAGAACAAGTATTTGATACACTGACGATTTTGCAGGTTTTCCTACTTACAAAGCATGTAGAGGTCTGTAATTGTTATCATAGGTACACTTCAACTGTGAGAGACGGAATCTAAAACAAAAATCCTGAAAATCACATTGTATGATTTTTAAATAATTAATTTGCATTTTATTGCATGACATAAGTATTTGATCACCTACCAACCAGTAAGAATTCCGGCTCTCACAGACCTGTTAGTTTTTCTTTAAGAAGCCCTCGTGTTCTCCACTCATTACCTGTATTAACTGCACCTGTTTGAACTCGTTACCTGTATAAAAGACACCTGTCCACACACTCAATCAAACAGACTCCAACCTCTCCACAATGGCCAAGACCAGAGAGCTGTGTAAGGACATCAGGGATAAAATTGTAGACCTGCACAAGGCTGGGATGGGCTACAGGACAATAGGCAAGCAGCTTGGTGAGAAGGCAACAACGGTTGGCGCAATTATTAGAAAATGGAAGAAGTTCAAGATGACGGTCAATCTCCCTCGGTCTGGGGCACCATGCAAGATCTCACCTCGTGGGGCATCAATGATCATGAGGAAGGTGAGGGATCAGCCCAGAACTACATGGCACGACCTGGTCAATGACCTGAAGAGAGCTGGGACCACAGTCTCAAAGAAAACCATTAGTAACACACTACGCCGTCATGGATTAAAATCCTGCAGCGCATGCAAGGTCCCCCTGCTCAAGCCAGCGCATGTCCAGGCCCGTCTGAAGTTTGCCAATGACCATCTGGATGATCCAGAGGAGGAATGGGAGAAGGTCATGTGGTCTGATGAGTCAAAAATAGAGCTTTTTTGTCTAAACTCCACTCGCCGTGTTTGGAGGAAGAAGGATGAGTACAACCCCAAGAACACCATCCCAACTGTGAAGCATGGAGGTGGAAACATCATTCTTTGGGGATGCTTTTCTGCAAAGGGGACAGGACGACTGCACCGTATTGAGGGGAGGATGGATGGGGCCATGTATCGCGAGATCTTGGCCAACAACCTCCTTCCCTCAGTAAGAGCATTGAAGATGGGTTGTGGCTGGGTCTTCCACCATGACAATGACCCGAAACACACAGCCAGGGCAACTAGGGAGTGGCTCCGTAAGAAGCATCTCAAGGTCCTGGAGTGGCCTAGCCAGTCTCCAGACCTGAACCCAATAGAAAATCTTTGGAGGGAGCTGAAAGTCCGTATTGCCCAGCGACAGCCCCGAAACCTGAAGGATCTGTATGGAGGAGTGGGCCAATATCCCTGCTGCAGTGTGTGCAAACCTGGTCAAGAACTACAGGAAACGTATGATCTCTGTAATTGCAAACAAAGGTTTCTGTACCAAATATTAAGTTCTGCTTTTCTGATGTATCAAATACTTATGTCATGCAATAAAATGCAAATCAATTACTTAAAAATCATACAATGTGATTTTCTGAATTTTTGTTTTAGATTCCGTCACTCACAGTTAAAGAGTACCTATGATAAAAATGACAGACTTCTACATGCTTTGTAAGTGGGAAAACCTGCAAAATCGGCAGTGTATCAAATACTTGCTCTCCCCACTGTAGATTTTCTATTGTGTTTTTGACTATGTTTGTTTACTGTGTAACTCTGTGTTGTTTTTGTCGCACTGCTTTGCTTTGTCTTGGCCAGGTCGCAGTTGCAAATGAGAACTTGTTCTCAACTGACCTACCTGGTTAAATAAAGGTGAAATAAATAAATAAATAAAAACTATACTATTTATATTTTTTGACAACTTTTACTTCACTACATTCCCAAAAGAAAATAATGTACTTTTCAATCCATACATTTTCCCTGACACCCAAAAGTGCTCATTACATTTTGAAAGCTTAGCAGGACAGGAAGATTGTCCAATTCACACACTTATAAAGAGAACATCTCTGGTCATCTGCCTCTGATCTGGCGGACTCACTAAACACACATGCTTCGTTTTGTAAATGATGTCTCAGTGTTGGAGTGTGTCCCTGGCTATCTCTAAATAAACTAAAACAAGAAAATTGTTCCACCTGGTTTGCTTAATATAAGGAATTTGAAAATATTTATGCTTTTACTTTGACTTTTGATACTTAAGTATATTTTAGCAATTACATTTACTTTGATACTTAAGTATATCTTCAACCAAATACTTTTAGACTTTTACTCAAGTAGTATTTTACTGGGTGACTTTTACTTCTACTTGAGTAATTTTCTATGATGGTATCTTTACTTTTACTCAAATATGACAATTGTGTACTTTTCCCACCACTGTGTACATGTATGATAGACAGAGTGTGAGAGGTAGAAAGAGAGAGAATGGAGAAGTAGAATAGAAAAGAGAGAAAGAGAAAATACACTGGGTTGTGGGTTACTCTGAAAAGATAAGCCTGTGGATCCACAGTCTTGTAAGACATAATCCAATGTGTACCAGTGAGTCAAACTACGACTTCATATTAAACCTTACAGTCAGGTCCAATGGTAAATGACATCACAAGTGACATCATCACATCCTGTCTTGTCGAGCTGGGGGATTGGCGAGTAGAATGAAGTTTCCTCTAGAAACTGATCAGAAACTGTTCCTAGATCTGTGCCTTAGGGAATCTGAATGGTTCCATTGTGTGAAGTGATAGAGGTTAGTGACTGACCGACTGACTGACCGGCAGACTGAGACTGACTGACTGGATGACTGGCTAACTGACTGACTGTGACATATGGGCTATTTATAGAAAACTTGGAAATACCACAGCTTCCTCCTCCCTGCCTGCCTGCCTGCCTGCCAGCCAGCCCCAACGGATGGTAGGAATGTGTTACAGACTGGAGGAAAGACACTGCCAAACTCAATCTGGTCAACAGAGAAAGAGAGACAGAGAGAGTGTAATATTTACTCTCCACTTGTTATTGTTTATTTCACCTTTGTTTATCCATTTCACTTGCTTTGGCAATGTAAACATATGTTTCCCATGCCAATAAAGACCCTTGAATTGAAATTGAATTGAGAGGGGAGGGGGTGTAGGGGGGGGGGGGTGGGGGGGTGTATCAAGAGAAGTTGAGAGAGGGAAGGAGGGGGGCAGAGAGAAAGAGAGAAAGAGAAAGAGACAGCCAAACTCTCTCTTGAAGCTAACGTTGACATGCTTTTTCACACTTTCCTCTGCTCTGGTTGTTGTTTACCTTGGGTGGGTAACACTTTACAATAATGTTCATTAATAAACCATTTATAAGGCATTTACAAACATGTATTAATCATTATTCCTACATTTGTAAATATTAGTAAGCTTGTTATTCACACATTTATAAACAACTTTAAATGATGTATTAATGATTTAGAAGATCATTCATTAGATGTTTAATACAGGTTCTTATAAATCATTTACTAATCATTAGTAAAGTGCTTTTGCAGTCCCTAATCTAAAATGAGGGCTATTTATACTTTATATATACTTGATCAATGTTTTGAGTGACCAGTGTAATTTCGCACAAAAAGATGAACATACCATGGGTAGACATCTCAGCAGTAGGCTACGTGATGCTCCTAGAACATATCAATGGTAAAAGACTAAGCACTCAACACAGAATGTTTAAAGAAATATATTGAACATTTCATAAAACAACTGTAAAACAACTGTTGCCAGGATGTGAGTAAGTGTTGAATTGCAAATGTTTTGCTAATGTTCTCAACCTAGCAAACACAAACTAATCATAACAGCAGGGAGATGTAGCTTACACACAACCGGACAGTTTTTCTCTAGTGGATTTGTATTATTATGTTTTCTCTCTAGGCAGAAGAGTTGCCTGCATTGGGTCCAGAGATTGATACGTTTTTGCCCTGGAGTGAACATCCTCACCAGACCCAAAACGGTAGCTAGCTAGAGCTCATGGAGGATATTTTCAATGAGTGTATTTCGCAAGTGAGTAGTTTGCATATGCCATGACAGCTAATATTAGCATAACAAGCTTACAAACACTGACTGTCAGTGGCAAAAATTTGCCTCGCTATCTGCGTCCACCTCTGTGATGTTTTCAAGGGGATTATTTTCCACAAGCACATTTCCCGCCCGCATTTTAACCCCTGCCTACTCACACTTGTGATTTGATGGGTGAGTTGTCTGTCAGAAGAGCATTTATTTCTGCCCTTTCAAAGTGCCCAAGAAAATCTCACATTATCCCAATGTATGAGTTCTGCTTGCTAGATAATACAGAAAGTGGTGCGGCGGGCCAACAACGCACCCTAGTGCTGTCTGGGATTTCCGAGGCTAACTGATATGTGATTGTCATTTAGAGGTATTTGCAGATAGAAATGTTAGATGTACAGTGCATTCGGAAAGTATTCAGACCCCTTGACTTTTTCCACATTTTGTTACGTTACAGCCTTATTCTAAAATGGCAAAAAAAACATGTTTTTAGACATTTTTGCAAATGTATTCAAAATTGGAAACAGAAATACAGAAATAATTTACATAAGTATTCAGACCCTTTGCTAAGAGATTCGATATTGAGCTCAGGTGCATCCTGTTTCCATTGATCATCCTTTACCTGTGGTAAATTCAATTGATTGGACATGATTTGGAAAGGCACACACCTGTCTATATAAGGCCCCACAGTTGACAGTGCATGTCAGAGCAAAATCCAAGCCATGAGGTCAAAGGAATTGTCCGTAGAGCTCCGAGACAGGATTGTGTCGAGGCACAGATCTGGGGAAGGGTACCAAAACATTTATGCAGCATTGAAGGTCTCCAAGAACACAGTGGCATTCTTAAATGGAAGTTTGGAACCACCAAGAATCTTCCTAGTGCAGGCCGCCCGGCCAAACTGAGCAATCGGGGAAGAAGGGCCTACACACAATACCCCATAATTTCAAAGTGGAATTGTGTTTTTCTAAACATTTTCCAATTAATTAAAAATGAAAAGCTGAAATGTCTTAATTGAGTCAATAAGTATTCAACCACTTTGTTATGGCAAGCCTAATTAAGTTCAGGTGTAAAAATGTGCTTAACAAATCACATAATAAGTTGCATGGAGTCACTCTGTGTGCAATAATAGTGTTTAACATGATTTAAGAATGACTACCTCATCTCATCACCCCACAGATACAATTATCTGTAAGGTCCCTCAGTCGAGCAATTTCAAACACATATTCAACCACAAATTCAACCAATGCCTTCTACCTATTCCAATGCCTTCTACCTATTGGTAGAAATAAAAAAGCAGACATTGAGTTATTACTTACACTTTGGATGTTGTATAAATACATACAGTCACTACAAAGATACAGACATCCTTCCTAACTCAGTTGCCAGAGAGGAAGGAAACTGCTCAGGGATTTCACCATGAGGCTAATGGTGACTTTAAAACAGTTACAAAGTTTAATGGCTGTGATAGGAGAAAACTGAGTATTGATCAACAACATTGTAGTTACAGTCGTATGAAAAAGTTTGGGCACCCCTGACAATTTCCATGATTTCCATTTATAAATAATTGGGTGTTTGGATGAGCAATTTCATTTTGATCTATCAAATAACTGATGGACACAGTAATATTTCAGTAGTGAAATGAGGTTTATTGGATTAACAGAAAATGTGCAATATGCATCAAAACGAAATTAGACAGGTACATAAATTTGGGCACCCCAACAGAAAAATCACATCAATATTTAGTAGAGCCTCCTTTTGCTAAAATAACAGCCTCTAGACGCTTCCTATAGTCTCTAATGAGTGTCTGGATTCTGGATGAAGGTATTTTGGACCATTCCTCCTTACAAAACATCTCCAGTTCAGTTAGGTTTGATGGTTGCCGAGCATGGACAGCCCGCTTCAAATCATCCCACAGATTCTCAATGATATTCAGGTCTGGGGACTGGGATGGCCATTCCAGAACATTGTACTTGTTCCTCTGCATAAATGCCCAGGTAGATTTTGAGCAGTGTTTTGGGTCATTGTCTTGTTAAAATATCCAGCCCCGGCGTAACTTCAACTTTGTGACTGATTCTTCAACATTATTCCCAAGAATCTGCTGATATTGAGTGGAATCCATGCGACCCTCAACTTTAACAAGATTCCCAGTACCGGCACTGGCTACACAGCCCCACAGCATGATGGAACCCCCACCAAATTTTACTGTGGGTAGCAAGTGTTTTTCTTGGAACGCTGTGTTCTTTTGCCGCCATTCATAACGCCCCTTGTTATGACCAAATAACTCAACATTCGTTTCATCAGTCCACAGCACCTTATTCCAAAATGAAGCTGGCTTGTCCAAATGTGCGTTTGCATACCTCAAGCGACTCTGTTTGTGGTGTGTGTGCAGAAAAGGCTTCTTCTGCATCACTCTCCCATACAGCTTCTCCTTGTGCAAAGTGCTCTGAATTGTTGAACGATGCACAGTGACACCATCTGCAGCAAGATGATGTTGTAGGTCTTTAGAGGTGGTCTGTGGGCTGTTTTTGACCGTTCTCACCATCCTTCGACTTTGCCTCCGATATTTTACTTGGCCTGCCACTTCTGGTCTTAACAAGAACTATGCCTGTGGTCTTCCATTTCCTCACTATGTTCCTCACAGTGGACACTGACAGCTTACATCTCTGCGATAGCTTTTTGTAGCCTTCCCCTAAACCATAATGTTGAACAATCTTTGTTTTCAGGTCATTTGAGAGTTGTTTTGAGGCCCCCATGTTGCCACTCTTCAGAGGAAAGTCAAAGAGAACAACAACTTGCAATTGGCCACCTTAAATACCTTTTCTCATGATTGGATGCACTTGTCTATGAAGTTCAAGGCTTAATGAGCTCACCAAACCAATTGTGTGTTCCAATTAATCAGTGCTAAGTAGTTACAGGTATTCAAATCAACAGAATGACAAGGGTGCCCACATTTTTGCATAGCCTATTTTTCACATCTGGTTTAATTTCATACAACTTAATATTGCTACACTAAAACTCTTTGTCTGGACAATACCCCAGTACTCAGCTTTTATTAGAAAATGAATGGCATACCACTGTGATCATTTTCAGTGATGACAGAGTAAATTATTATGCAGCCTCAGAGGGGTGCCCAAACTTTTTCATACGTGTCACGAGAGGGTGCATACACAGACCAAGGCGCAGCGCAGGGATTGTAGTTCGACATATTTATTAATACTATGTATAAAATAAACGCAATGACGAACTACTACACAAAAAACAAACACGATGTACAAACGTCACTTTCAAAATTGACACACGATATACAAACGTTACAACGCACACTTACTGTCACCGTGACTTGCGAACTATATACGATAATGACCCACACCCCCGGTGTGGAACATACAAACCTATGTAGGATCCCTAATTAGAGACGATGCACTACAGCTGCCTCTAATTAGGGATCCAACACAAACCACCACCATTAACAGAAAGAAAATAACTGTCAGGCTCTGACCATGGCTACATAGAGAAGCAAATAGGTTTCTCTATGGCCAGAGCCTGACAATACGACTGTAATTCACAATACTAAACTAAATGAGTGAAAAGAAGGAAGCATGTACAGAATAAAAATATTCCAAAACATGCATCCTGTTTGCAACAAAGTACCAAAGTAATACTGCAAAAAATGTGGCAAAGCAATTAACTGTTTGTCCTGAATACAAAGTGTTATGTTTGGGGCGCTTTCCAATACAACCACTCTCCATATTTTCAAGCATAGTGGTGGCTGCATTATGTTATGGGTATGCTTGTAATCGTTAAGGACAGGGGAGTTTTACAGGATAAACAAATAAACTTTCAGCAGGACAATAACCTAAAACACAAGGCCAAAAATACACTGGAGTTGCTTACCAAGAAGACAGTGAATGTTGTGGCCGACTTACAGTTTTGAATTAAATATGCTTGAAAATCTATGGTAAGATCTGAAAATGGTTTTCTAGAAATGATCAACAACCAATTTGACAGAGCTTGAAGAATTTTGAAAAGTATAGTGGGAAAATGTTGCACATATAAAAACACGCTTGAAATTAGATCCCCTACACACTGGTCTTGACGAGTTGGGGGAGGTCCTCTTCTGCACTGTTCAACCAATCCAGTAAATGTGAAGGAGGAGTTAGGAGGAGTTAAGATGGAGTGTCATCTTGTTAACGTCCAATAGCGGAAGTCGTGTCACAGGCTGTCTTTCCATTTCCCCTGAAAACCAGAACATCTGGTTGTTGGGCTCGGCAGAGGCTAGCTTCAGGTAACACAAAATCAGAAAATGAGACTGAAAATGTGTAAGACATCAAAATGTGTAAGACATCACTAAATTCAAAAATATAATAACAATCCAAATGTTAATTTGGGTGAAATTGCCCTTTAGCCCAGTATAGCAGCTTTGCGTTTGATACATTGTTTCCCCCTTACTCTACATAGTGTGCAGCCATGGAAAAAAAACATTGTTCGTGATCATTCTGCTATCAGGTCCGTAAAGGAATAATAAAATTATAATGTCTTCCATTTCGTACTTATTGTAAAAAAATATGTATTTATTTTGTCGAATTAATTGAATACAAAAGTTTTCTTTTGACAATATAAACCATTGTTTACACCTGTTTCAATTGTTATTTTCAGGGCTGTGCACCTTCTACTCATGCAACGGAACCTGCTATTACCCAACCCTAAACAACAAAGCTCCCTACTGCAGGTTGTAGGCCTGATGAGAAAAACTGGTGCAAACGCAATACTTAGTAAATCTGGTTTGTGAATCTGTGTAATGTTAAACTGCCCCAGCAAATCTCTACTCTCTGACAAGAATAGCATCCTCTCATGTCCTAATTTTAGTGAATGTTAGCAGAGCGAGTGTGGTCTGCAATGAGACCAGCGTGACAGTGGCTGTGGAGAAGGCCTCCTTTGTGGGTCTCAGTGAGGACCAGTCCTGCAGCCTGAACTCCAACAGCAGCCACGTCTTCAGGACCCCTGGCCCTCAACGCCTGTGGCACCCAGCTGGAGGTCACAAAGAGGAGTGCCTATCCTCATTCAGGTTCCCCCTGTCCCAATAATCATATTAATTATGATCTCAAATGGAAATCTGATTCTATATCAGCACAGTATTACATACTTTTTTATTTTATTTTACATACAACCAGATCTTTGCCTTTTCTGTCACTCTGACACCGATCATCAACTCTTATTTTCACTGCTCATCTAAAGCAAAATGTGTTGTTTTTCAGGAGGAAGGGACTGTCCCCCCCACCCCCTCTTTTACGCTGCTGCTACTCTCTGTTTATTAACTATGCATAGTCACATTAGCTCTACCTACATGTACATATTACCTCAATTACCTCGACTAACCAGTGCCCCCGCACACTGTACCGGTAGCCCCTGTATATAGCCTCGCTACTGTTATTTTACTGCTGCTATATAATTATTTGTTTTTTTTATTTTTTGCTTATCTATTTTTTATGCATTGTTGGTTAAGGGCTTGTAAGTAAGCATTTCACTGTAAGGTCTACACCTGTTGTATTCGGTGCATGTGACAAGTAAAATGTGATTTGATTGTATGTAATGTGCTACGTAGCCTGAAACCTTAAGTTTGGAACATCCAGACCAACTAGGTTTTAGTTCAGTGGGCTAAGACAGTCTTGATTCATGCAGACAACCCAGCATCATTGAACAAGACATTGTATATTTTTTACTGTTGTACTTTCACTGTGGAGCTAGCCAATGTACAGGCTAATTGGTTACTGTATGTCACAGCTCTAGGATCAGCTTAGGGAGTAAAACCATTGGGGCCCAGTGCAGTCAAAAGCTGTGTAATTTATATACTTCCACACTATGAGGTAGGAATAATACTGTGACATTTTGAAAATGATGATAATGCCCTTTTAGTGTAAGAGCTGTTTGGTGGGAATGAGTTTTGGCCTTTCACGGTGACATCACCACGCTGTAAATTAGTTAATAGCCCAATAAGACTGAGAGTTCCAAACCTCTCTGCCAAAAACCGCTAATTTTCAGTTTTCCTCTCCCCACTCAGACCACTCCCAGACAGTCCTTGCAAAATTCTTGCTTGAGAAATGGCTCTTTGTTAAGAAGCTATTTTTGTTTATTTTTTTGCATTTTAATTGAAAACAGTCACGGTAATGTACTTAATTGTTACCCAGAAATAATTTGATATTGATACAAAAACAGCTGCATTGGACCTAACTATTAGCAGAAGAAAACTGGCAAACTGGAACTCATCACAGCCTGTTTGATGCTCTAGTGGTTTTTACGTTTAGTGGAATACCTTTTTGGTCAAAACATTAGAGAAAGAGAGTCCTGAATTGACCCCGTTGATTCAAGCAGCGAATAGAATGGCTACTGTTCCAACAAGGGGGAAATTAACTATGGGCTTAAGGCCTATGACTGTGTATTAACCACACCTGTTAAATAACATAGATGTAGGCTGTGATGATTGCGAGATGAACTAGGTTTTGGGAACACAGAACCAGGGCCCGTATTCACAAAGTGTCTCAGAGTAGTAGGGCCTGTACTTATAAAGCATCCCTTGTTCAATAAAAAGTGCAAAACTGATCCTAGAACAGCACTTTTACGGGCCCAAAAATTCCCAAATAGAGAGAGACAGATGGCACTTTGTTCATGTTCTTGAAGAAAGCCTGCCAGTGATGTAGTTATAGCTGTGAATCATAGTTGAGAGAGAGAGAGAGAGAGAGAGAGAGAGAGAGAGAGAGAGAGAGAGAGAGAGAGAGAGAGAGAAGTGGTAGCTGGTCTCTCCCAGTCTAGTCCAGTCCAGTTTGAGTCCATGCAGGAAATGTCTCTCTGGTTAAGTAGCCAGAGTAAATATCACTGGGCTGGCACTCTAACGTCTGCCTGGCTTTATATGTGTTGAAGTGTCCTTTTCCCAGGGTTTCTCTTTGTCACACTCTCTCGCTTGCTCATTCTCTCTCTCTCTATTTCTCTCTCTATATCACACTCTGTCACTCCTTCGTCCCCCCCTCTTTGTCCCTTTCTTTCTGGCTTAGCTAAGACGGAAAACACCATCTCAGAAAAAAACATCTCACATCTGTCCAATGCCACTCCCTCTCTCTCTCTCTCTCTCTCTCACATGTTCTTATAGGGCAAAAACACTTTTTCATTAGTCCACTGTTGATACAGTCCCAATATGTTTTGCATGTCAGCAATCAAGCTTTCGAGGTATTGGTCACCGGCCACATCAGCAGCAGCACCGACACACGTTACATTTAGTTCCTTAGCAGACGCTCTTAGGCACAGTGTCTTGCACTTGCAGTCAGTCCATACACAGCTGAGTCAAAATATCTGGTTCTGACGAGAGAGACATTTTGAAAAATAGACAAATAACGCCTTAATGCAACCCAAGAAAAGCTGTCAGTTTCCCCACAAACAAATCAGCTGCAAATAACTTTAATTTTGGGAAGAGGTATTTGTCACTAATTGAAGTTGTGAGTTAGGGAGGCCTAGAGTTAGCAGGTCTTATTGAAAAGGAAGGTTCTTCTATCTGAGCTGTTTGCTTGGATTGTGCTGCAGATGGTTCACTCACACACACACTGTGGTAGATTTACAGTCTAGTGCAGTGCATCTGTTCAACATTAGCCTCACCATTCCATTCCTGCGTTTACATATCCTGCGTTACTCATCTCATATGTATATACTGTTTTCAATACTCTTCTACTGTATCTTAGTCCATGCCGCTCGTCCATATGTATATAGGCCTAATTCATTCCTTACTTAGATTTGTGTGTATTGGGTATATGTTGTGTATCTGTTAGATATTACTGTTAGATATAACTGCACTGTCGGAACTAGAGACACAAGCATTTCGCTACACCCGCATTAACATCTGCTAAACATGTGTATGTGACCAATAACATTTGATTTGATTTGTGTTTGGTGTCCTCCAGTCTACTCAGGGCTCAGCACAGAACATGGGTCCTGTGCCAACATTTTCACAATGCTTCCTTCCTTCCCCCCTTGCGTCATGTCTCTGGCTCAACACAGAACATGGGTCCTGTCCCAACATTTTCACATCGCTCGGTTTAGGCTTTGACATACACTCTGTGGCTGGATTTATTTCTGCTTATTCCAACTCTATTGTCGTCGTCGTGCCAAGCATGATTGTCTTTTTGCTCTCTAAGTTAGCAGGACATGTGTGTTTGCCGGGAATAGACCACTACTCATCTCATCTCCCTGCAGACCACTTATCATCAACACACACACCCTCAACCCCCACTGTTAATTCCTGTAAGAACGTCCCTTTCCCAGTCAGTATCATCTCTCTCTCACTCTCTCTCTCTTCTATCGCTCTCTCTCTCTCACACACACACACACACACACACACACACACACACACACACACACACACACACACACACACACACACTTACTCAGATATAACAATCACATAAATACATACCCACACACACAGTTCCAGTCACAGAGATTACAGAGTAAAAGCACACACTCTTTCATGTCTTTCATGTGGCATCCCAGAGACCCCTGCTGATTGGTTAAGCATGTTTGTCTCAGACAGGAAGTAGCTGAGGGCTCCCACCCCAAAATGGCTCTCGTTTTGGAAAGCCACCGACACCATAATCTGCACACGAACACAGACACCCACACACACATTCACAACAGGTGCAAACACACACAGAGTCTGCAGAGGTATACTTTTCAGATTTGAAATAACTCTGGAAATAGTTATTAATGAAAACAAACAGGCCTAGGCCTATCCAGAGGGAAGTTGCGGATTGCTGAGAGGAAGAGAGGGTATAAGGAGAAGATGGAGGACAAGCTGAGGCAGAGCCAGGTGAGAGAGGTGTGGAAGGGTATGAGAAATATCACTGGCTTCAAAAATTCGAACAGTGGGCAGACGGAGGGGACCCAGGACAGAGCCAATGAGCTGAACCAATTTTTTAACATGTTCTATACTGGCCCTGTCCACCTCCCCTCCAGCTCCACAGGCCACACACCATCACGGCTGTCACACCCCCACTCTGCTCACAGCACCTCTGTTGAGACAGTCAGTGACCCCACCTCCGCCCCTGCTCCCTCTGGACTGATCCTCAACACCCCCCTTCCCCCCACCTCCCCACCTGGCTGGCTTTCACCACCAACCAAGTGAAGAGAGAGCTGGAGAGACTACATCAGTGGAAAGCGGCGGGCCCTGATGGCATCAGCCCAAGGGTGCTTAGGGTATGTGCTGACCAACTGTGTGGAATACTCCAGCGACGCTTCAACCTTAGCCTGAGCCTAGAAAGGGTCCCTGTGCTGTGGAAAACATCCTGCCTTGTCCCAGTGCCCAAGAAGGCACACCCCACTGTCCTGAATGACTTCAGACCTGTAGCGCTAACATCCCACATCATGAATACCCTGGAAAGGTTAGTCCTCACTCACCTCAGACCTCTGGTGTGTACATCACTGGACCCCCTGCAGTTCGCATATCAGCGCAACATCGGGGTGGATGATGCAATCATCTACCTTCTGCAGAGGGCCTACTCTCACCTGGACAACGCAGGTTGCACTGTGAGGGTTATGTTTTTTGACTTCTCCAGTGCCTTCAACACCATTCAGCCCCTGCTACTGGGTGAGAAGATGAAGAGGATGAAAGTGGAAGCACCCTTAGTTTCCTGGGTCATGGACTACCCGAACGGTAGGCCACAATTTGTGCGACAACAGAGCTGTGTGTCAGAACGGGCAGTGAGCAACACAGGGGCCCCCAGGGAACAGTCCTGTCCCCCTTCCTGTTCACCCTCTACAACTCGGACTTCAGATATAACTCTGAAACATGCCATCTACAGACGTTCTCGGATGACTCCGCAATTGTAGGGTGTATCAGGGGTGGGCAGGAGGAGGAGTACAGGAGCGCAATCAATTACTTTGTGTTGTGGTGTGAGCAGAACCACCTTCAGCTCAACATCAGCAAAACAAAGGAGATGGTGGTGGACTTCAGGAGAACCAAGGCTCAACTGACTGCAGTCCCTATAAAGGGGATGGATGTTTATCTATTTAAGTCTCTTCCTGTCATTTACCTGTACAGTTAATGTAACCATGCAAATATTCACTTACCTGTAAATTGAACTGTATATTTACCTGTACAGTTCATTTAACCATGCAAAATATTCACTTACCTGTTCATTTAACCAGTCTGTATATTAAGTAAACTATTATTGCCCTCACTTATATCATACACACTTTTAACTATTTAAGTATTTCTCTGCCATCAACCTGTATAGTATAGTTAACCATGCACCATCCACCAATGTATAGTGTACATATTCAGCCATCCACCCATACTATGCAATGTCTTTTTATAGCTTTTTTGCACTCCAGACTTCTTGTATTTTGATACTTTTTGATACTTTTTCATAGAGTATCTATCTATCTATCTATCTATCTATATACTGCAAAATAATGATAATAATAGTGCTAGCAATAGGCTACTTCTGTAAATTATATCTGGCCCTACATGCAGAAGGTGTTATTACCAAAGAAGAGAACCCTGTCTCTGGTGTTCAGTGACATTGGTTTTAATTCATCAACATTTGGTTTTAACATGAAGGACACTTCAGGGATAATTAGAAACAGATGTGGTTTTGTTTTTGATATAGATATAAAAGGATACTAAAAAAAACATTGGCAACAAAAATGAAAAAAAAAAAGTTATTTTCATATCAAATGCATGTCATATCATGTCCCTTCTATTACAGCTTGTTGTAGGGTGCAACGCATAAGAGTTGTGCTTTTAAAGGCATAGATAAAAAGTCCATGTCCGGACTGGACTACTCAGAGTTTTGGAATGTTGTTGTCAGTCAAAACAAAAACACTGTAACGTTAGTAGGCGTACCCAAAAAGTATCGTAGCCTAAGTTGATAAACTACTAAAATGATACTGACATTAAATTGCGGAACAAAATATGGACAAACCTGTAGGAGTTTGAGCCAAGATGACACTCTCTGCTTTCGGGGACTGAAAATACCCCATCTCCTCTCCCCTATCCCGGGAGAGCTCTTGCCTCCCTCCCCAGTCCTCCCACTCATCCCTTACTCCTTTGTCCCCTTCTCTCTCGATCTCTCAGTCTCTCTATCGCTCTCAAACCACTGTCTGCTCTCCCCGACACTTCCTACAGCCCACATACACCGACGAGACAAGATACACCACAGCGCCCAGACATGCGAACACGGCGGCAGCCAGGTAGACTTTATACAGGCATGAGTGTTTGTATTGCTCAAGGTTGCAGTACTCGTACCGCTCGGTCTTGTAGATCATGACGCCGATCGCCGGTAGATACAGCACCGCTGCAGCGATGTCGTGAACTAGGTTGCTAAGCAACCACCGGTCCCCACCCAATATGGGGACAAGGTCCTTCTTGTCCAAGAGGGTGATAAAAAAGGCGATGAGGGTGAGGAGCCAGAAGAGCACGGCCACGAACAGGACGAAGTGGATGGCGCCTTCGTATTTGTTGGCGGCGATTGTGACCCATAGTCCTGCTCCGAATAGGATTTGGAGGATTCGGATGATGCCGAGAAAACTCTTTAGGAAGTCCCAGAAATGTTTGTTCACCTCCGGCTGGGGGGGCATCTCTGCTCCGGCGAACACTGGGTCCTTTTACTGAACAGAGCGGGTGCTTTCAATCTGCCACAGAATGAAAAGAAAAACAGCAACAAAAAAACGACAAAAAAGTGAGGGTGGAGTGATAAATATGTGATTAGACGTTTGCCAGAGAGTTGTCTTTTCTTCTGCACAGCCCCGGGGTTTTAAAATGAGTCTTTCGTCTCTTCCGTTTCCTTCGGAGGGCTACAGCACTCCCCTCTCACCCAGGGGTTGGGGGAGGGAGACGGACTGATATTCACAGGCTGCTCCTCCCTCTCTCTGCCTTCTATCTTGTGTGTGTGTCTGTGTGTGTGTGTGTGTGTGGGGTGTGGGGGGGGGGGGGGGGGGGTCTTCTTTAAAAACATATATCTCTGTTTCTCTCCTCTATAATGAGATACAATCAGTTGTTTGCATAATTTCTTGTTTTGTAACTTTTTAGGGGATTAATCTTTATTATTTAAACTGGATTAATATAATACATCGTAAATTACATTACATTTACATTATATACACTGGGGGCCAAAAGTTTGGAATATTACTCATTCAAGGGTTTTTCCTTATTTGCGCTATTTTTTACATTGTAGAATAAAAGTGAAGACATCAAAACTATGACATAACACATGGAATCATGTAGTAACCAAAAGTGTTAAACAAGATTCTTCAAAGTAGCCACCCTTTGCCTTGATGACAGCTTTGCACACTCAGGTTCTGATATTCACAGGGATTTGGTGTTGGGTTTTGGTTGATCCCCAATTAGAGGTAGCTGAGTCTTGAGTTGTCTCTAATTGGGGATTCTGTTTATGTTCACATTTTGTCCACCTGCGTCATGGATCATTGTATGTGTAGTGCGTTGTCTGTGAGTCACGGTTCTGCTTATTACGTTTGTTGTTTTGTATTCTGAGTGAGTAAACTATGATTGCACCCACCTCTCGCTCTGCACCATCGTTCCATTACAACTAACCGTGACAGAGTGGTCCAGATGTACATTTACTATGTTACATCTAGTCTATGAGATCAGGCTGCATTCCATACTGTCACAGACCTCAGTTCAAGTGTATTTTAGATTTACAGTTGAAGTCGGAAGTTTACATACACTTAGGTTGAAGTCATTAAAACTCATTTTTCAACCACCCCACAGATTTCGTGTTAAAAAACTAAAGTTGGCACATCTACTTGGTGCATGACACAAGTAATTCTTCCAACAATTGTTTACAGACAGATTATTTCACTTATAATTCACTATATCACAATTCCAGTGGGTCAGAAGTTTACATACACTAAGTTGACTGCCTTTAAACAGCTTGGAAAATTCCAGAAAATGATGCCATGGCTATCAGCTTCTGATAGGCTAATTGACATAATTTCAGTAAATTGGAGGTGTACCTGTGGATGTATTTCAAGGCCTACCTTCAAACTCAGTGCCTCTTTGCTTGACATCATGGGAAAATCTAAAGAAATCAGCCAAGACCTCAGAAAAATTAATTGTAGACCTCCACAAGTCTGGTTAATCCTTGGGAGCAATTTCCAAACACCTGAAGGTACCACGTTCATCTGTACAAACAATAGTACGCAAGTATAACCACCATGGGACCACGCAGCCATCATACCGTTCAGGAAGGAGACGCGTTCAGTCTCCTAGAGATGAACGTACTTTGGTGCGAAAAGTGCGAATCAATCCCAGAACAACAGCAAAGGACCCTGTGAAGATGCTGGAGGAAACAGGTACAAAAGTATCTACAGTGGGGAGAACAAGTATTTGATACACTGCCGATTTTGCAGGTTTTCCCACTTACAAAGCATGTAGAAGTCTGTAATTTTTATCATAGGTACTCTTCAACTGTGAGTGACGGAATCTAAAACAAAGATCCAGAAAATCACATTGTATGATTTTTAAGTAATTAATTTGCATTTTAATGCATGACATAAGTATTTGATACATCAGAAAAGCAGAACTTAATATTTGGTACAGAAACCTTTGTTTGCAATTACAGAGATCATACGTTTCCTGTAGTTCTTGACCAGGTTTGCACACACTGCAGCAGGGATTTTGGCCCACTCCTCCATACAGACCTTCTCCAGATCCTTCAGGTTTCGGGGCTGTCGCTGGGCAATACGGACTTTCAGCTCCCTCCAAAGATTTTCTATTGGGTTCAGGTCTGGAGACTGGCTAGGCCACTCCAGGACCTTGAGATGCTTCTTACAGAGCCACTCCTTAGTTGCCCTGGCTGTGTGTTTCGGGTCGTTGTCATGCTGGAAGACCCAGCCACGACCCATCTTCAATGCTCTTACTGAGGGAAGGAGGTTGTTGGCCAAGATCTCGCGATACATGGTCCCATCCATCCTCCCCTCAATACGGTGCAGTCGTCCTGTCCCCTTTGCAGAAAAGCATCCCCAAAGAATGATGTTTCCACCTCCATGCTTCACGGTTGGGATGATGTTCTTGGGGTTGTACTCATCCTTCTTCTTCCTCCAAACACGTCGAGTGGAGTTTAGACCAAAAAGCTCTATTTTTGTCTCATCAGACCACATTACCTTTTCCCATTCCTCCTCTGGATCATCCAGATGGTCATTGGCAAACTTCAGACGGGCCTGGACATGCGCTGGCTTGAGCAGGGGGACCTTGCGTGCGCTGCAGGATTTTAATCCATGATGGCGTAGTGTGTTACTAATGGTTTTCTTTGAGACTGTGGTCCCAGCTCTCTTCAGGTCATTGACCAGGTCCTGCCGTGTAGTTCTGGACTGATCCCTCACCTTCCTCATGATCATTGATGCCCCAGGAGGTGAGATCTTGCATGGTGCCCCAGACCGAGGGAGATTGAACGTCATCTTGAACTTCTTCCATTTTCTAATAATTGCGCCAACAGTTGTTGCCTTCTCACCAAGCTGCTTGCCTATTGTCCTGTAGCCCATCCCAGCCTTGTGCAGGTCTACAATTTTATCCCTGATGTCCTTACACAACTCTCTGGTCTTGGCCATAGTGGAGAGGTTGGAGTCTGTTTGATTGAGTGTGTGGACAGGCGTCTTTTATACAGGTAACGAGTTCAAACAGGTGCAGTTAATACAGGTAATGAGTGGAGAACAGGAGGGCTTCTTAAAGAAAAACTAACAGGTCTGTGAGAGCCGGAATTCTTACTGGTTGGTAGGTGATCAAATACTTATGTCATGCAATAAAATGCAAATTAATTATTTAAAAATCATACAATGTGATTTTCTGGATTTTTGTTTTAGATTCCGTCTCTCACAGTTGAAGTGTACCTATGATAAAAATTACAGACTTCTACATGCTTTATAAGTAGGAAAACCTGCCAAATCGGCAGTGTATCAAATACTTGTTCTCCCCACTGTATATCCACAGTAAAATTAGTCCTATATCGACATAACCTGAAAGGCCGCTCAGCAAGAAAGAAGCCACTGCTCCAAAACCGCCATAAAAAAAGTCAGACTACGGTTTGCAACTCCATTTTTTGGAGAAATGCATCATGAGGAAGGAAAATTATGTGGATATATTGAAGCAACATCTCAAGACATCAGTCAGGAAGTTAAAGCTTGGTCGCAAATGGGTCTTCCAAATGGACAATGACCCCAAGCATACTTCCATAGTTGTGGCAAAATGGCTTAAGGACAACAAAGTCAAGGTATTGGAGTGACCATCACAAAGCCCTGACCTCAATCCTATAGAAAATGTGTTGGCAGAACTGAAAAAGCGGCCTACAAACCTGACTCAGTTACACCAGTTCTGTCAGGAGGAATGGGCCAAAATTCACCCAACTTATTGCGGGAAGCTTGTGGAAGGCTACCCGAAATGTTTGGCCCAAGATAAACAATTTAAAGGCAATGCTACCAAATACTAATTGAGTGTATGTAAACTTCTGACCCACTGGGAATGTGATGAAAGAAATCAAAGCTGAAATAAATCATTCTCTCTACTATTTTTCTGACATTTCACATTCTTAAAATAAAGTGGTGATCCTAACTGCCCAAAGACAGGGAACTTTTACTAGGATTAAATGTCAGGAATTGTGAAAAACTGAGTTTAAATGTATTTGTCTAAGGTGTATGTAAACTTCCGACTTCAACTGTACATTTGGTTGAGTAGTCAAATAATGTGAATTCAACGTGAAATCCACAAAAAATGGCACCATCTGTTTTATCATTTGGCTTAGGTTTTTATGTTTTTATTAGCCTAGCATTATTATAATTCCAGTGCATCAAAACCTCCCATTTCTCCCAAATGAACAATACGCATATTTGCTTGCAGTACAGTTGATCAACCTTCTTGGTGTAAACATGGGAAGAGAGTTTCCTTTCACCATATATCTTACACTAGTCTAGGCGCTTATCCATTAAATCCAAGTCACATTTGAATTGATTTATAATTTAAACCTCACCAAACCTATGTCCTGGCCTTAGAGTTGTATGGAGTCCTCTAGTGGCCAAAAGTCTGTGTTAACATGGGCAGCGCCATTAAGGACTTACACCATTTTGATTTTGTTAACTGGGCGGGACTTCCAACTTCATTGCCTGATCCCTCCTATATGACCCGGTTGGAGTAGTGACAGGAAGGAAGGCTCATCCAATTAATTTTACTTGTGAAGAAGAAAATCAAATCACATTTTATTTGTCACATGTGCCGAATACAACAGGTGTAGACCTTACCATGAAACTTAACCAACAATGCAGTTTTAAGAAAATAGAGTTAAGAAAATATTTAATAAAAAACAGTGAGTAGCAGCAGTGTAAATAGTCCAGGTGGCCATTTGATTAATTGTTCTGCGGTCTTATGGCTTGAGGGTAGATGCTGTTAAGGAGCCTTTTGGACCTAGATTTTGCTCTCGGGTACCGCTTGCCGTGCGATAACAGAGAGAACATTCTATGACTTGGGTGACTGGAGATGGAGATGGCCTTAATGGTGATGCCCATGCTCTCACAGACGCAGTCATGACACAGATACAGATCAATTGTGGATGGTGCCGTTTAAGACGAGGTAGGACAATATTTTTTTTTATGACCCTGGTCTTATTTCTATTACAGCATATTGGACGACTGTCATTCATATTCCATTCATTCAGCTCAATGTAACATTGATAGGTTTAGGCTACTGCATGATATTCAAATGTTCCCTATACCCATCATGAGGTTGCTCCAACCTAACCTATGAATTAAAGTTTACAACGTAGGTGCACAGCTCAAGAGAGAAATGTGAGTAATCAAGGTGACAGACAGTGACACGTTCGATACTGCCTTGCAAACTCTCCTTGCTTGTATCTAGCTGATCTAGGGTGTTATCATTAGTTGCAAACTAGAGTTTCTATTGGACAAATTCAGGTATGTTTAACCCCGTTCAAACCTTTTTCAACAGAATCTGCAGAATGAATACACCACTGATCACACAGTTCACTTTCAAAGCAGCCACATACAAACAGAATAACCATTTTGCTTGTTGTATAATTCCTTCTAATTTGCTCTCCTCCTCTCACCTTTTCCCTTCACTTGTGGACTTCAGTGCACAACACATCAGCTGTCTGTGACGAGGCGAAAAAAATAGTTGCAAGCCAAACCTTCAAATCATAACCGCTACACACAGCCTACATCGTTGTCACCATATTAGCTAATGTTATAGTCAACATAGCTACTAGAACTAATGCGTTAGTAAACCCTCCACAGTTTAGCAGTTACACCGGTCGGCCCCGGTGGCAATAAAGTAATAAAACCAAAAGCTTACCTTGACTTGGAAGAGTTTCAGTGTTGGAAAGCCATAGCCAGCTAGCTAACATACAGTAGCATCCTTCTCTGTTTGAGCCTGGTGTGTGAGTAAGCTAAACTAGCTAAAAGAAATACAACGAAATATAGCTAACTCGCCCTCTCTCTCTTTTGCTTCTCCTTCATTTTTAAAGAAATGGATTTGTTCAAAATTGTTATTATTGTCTCTCTCTCTCTTTGAGTCAACTAGTCACCACATTTTATGCACCACAGTGCGAGCTATCTGTAGCTTATTCTTTAAGTACTAGATTAATTATCTGATCCTTTGATTGGGTGCATAACATTCTGCAAGAGCTTTGATAGGTTAGAGGATGTCCTCCAGAAGCTGTCATAATTACTGGGTAAGTCTATGGAAGGGGGTGAGAACCATGATCCTGTATTGAAGTCAATATACCCATTGGAGGATGGAAACTAGCTGTCCTCCAGCTACACCATGGTGCTACTCTAGAGAGTGCTGTTGAGGCTACCTTAATTGCAAAACAGTTTTAATCAATTATTTGGTGACATGTGAATATATTCTGAAATTTTTCTGAGAAGGATGGTTCTCCCCTTCCTCCTCTGAGGAGCCACCACTGATACAGAGATGTTTTGTCTATCCAAGTCCATGGTCCTGGCCCATCACCTTATGTATTACTGCCCCCAGTGGCAAGAAGTGACATTCCAAGAAACTAACTATAGGCCTACAACCGAAATGGCTCCTGATTCTCAAATCAACTCCAGCAGTAGACTACTTCCTATAGAGGTAACTCATTCTTCTAAAACACTCTGTGCCCCTTGGTGGCCTTCACACACACACACACACACACACACACACAGACATTTAGCCTATGTGCATGTGCACGCACACACACACATTTGAATTTACATACATATTCACGTGCACACGCATGCACAGTTAGCCTTTTATATATTATGCTGTATTCTTCAAAGAAATTATGCAACATGTGACTTTCCATCCGGTCTGGTCTGATCATTGTATATATGATTAGGTCAGGTCAGGTCAATGGCTGGGGGGCATGGAAGCTAAAAACCATGCAGTGATCAATAGTATACCATCAGTGACTGAGTGCATTGACTTCAGGGCAAAACACACATAACGGCAATCATATGGGTTCACGTGGGTCTTGTTACCAATAGTATCAGCTCTGAAAAAGAGCTGATGTGAAAAGATCTGATGTGATTGGTCAAAACACAAATGAGTGGAAAAAATATCAGAATTGGGCAGCCTGTGTAAACATAGCCTTTATTCTTAGCATGATGTCAAGTCCCGTCTAGATAACGCACAGTTGTACCTTTATGTCATGAGTACGTTCAACTCTTGCAACCCCCTGTGATTTGTGAAGTTAGTGAGCACAGGGAGATGCTGTACACATGCAGGCAAACACACACAGAGACACAATCGGCGAGTGATCTTTTCTCGCTCATATAATCATGAATCCTCTCACACGCTTTACACAGCTTCGTGCTAGCAGCATTGACTTGGATTATCTACGCGGCCGAGAGGCGGAACTTCAAACATGGCCCCGCCCACTAACCCTCTGATTGCTCGAGAAAAAGTTCCAGTGCCTCTATAAACTGGGAGTAATTACCATATGCGCTGTCATTGGTGTATAGACTACCACTTGACAGCAACGCCGAGTGGACAGAGCTATCAATTAATCAAAGGTCTTTTATTAGTCATATTGACAAAATAAACCGCAGCACAGAACAAAAGTACTTGGAAAAAGCATAAGAACGAAAGTCGCTATTATCTTGGGGTAAGAACATGTTACCTATAGGCTAATCTTTGTTATTCCAGAGTTGTTGATTCAACTTTCATTTATGAGACTAACCTTGATTTGCCAAGTAGATAGACTAACGTTACTAATATTCGAAGTCATTTGTTTGCATCTGAAATGCACCGTGGCTCTGGCCTTGTACCTTTTACAGAAAATGAGTCCGTTTATTTTGACGCAGACTAACAAACAAACACAATAACGTTATTTTTCAGACCTTGCATTACAGCATAGGCTAATTGACTTTGAACGTCACATCTGTATGAAAACTAAATGTACGTCCGCCTTGCCTAAACCATGTTTACCCCATATATTTTAAATTTGTCAACGTTTTCTCGACATGTAATACATCTGTCTGTTAGGTTAATGTACTCTTGTTTGTATGTGTATATATATTTTTTGTTTGTTTTGTTGTTCATAACAAACAAATGAAGGTTTACCCCATGGATATTCAGTCTGAAAGAAGTGATCTTAAAGTTTAAAAATCGTTATACAGACCAGTGTACTGATTGTCGTGTTGATAAAGCTTCCCTGTGGGTATTTTGTCTCAGATTAGCTCCGACATGGGGGCAAAATCGTCTGGCAAATTGAAATGACGTTTGGTTCAACATTCTGACTCGAAATGGGACTTCATGAATTCTTAGCCTACACATTAGACCAGAAAGTAAATATTTCACATAGGGTTGAATGATTCTGTCCATTCTTTATCTCCCTTTAATGCAATTACTTAAGTTAGATTCATTTCAAATACATTATTGGTGTGCGTCATCTTCAGTGCATAACATTTTAGTGGCTTTCTCATGTTGCCTTATATTATTATTGAACCTAAACATAATCGCACTAGATACCATAAAATTGTAATTTAATCAAGTGAGTTCTAATTCCATATGGTTGGGGGGAGAGAGAAAATACGTAATTTATAAATATCCACACTAGCATGCATGCATACCACTTACAATGGAGCAATGTATTGTGCATACATTCCAAGTGGAAGTCTAGTGTGGATATTGGAGCAGAGTCCTTCTTTCCTCCAGTACAGTTGATCTAGTGACACAGCCAGGTAACTACCCTATATAACTATGCTAATACCATTACACGTCCTGTCACTGTACCACTTCCTCATGCATGTGTGACCAAGCAGCCTTAGTTACTAGGCGGACTGGTTCTTACCAGAGTTACTGTATAGCTAGACTAGTTCTTACCATCTGCAGTGTAATGGGATTTAAAACGGGACAGATTGGGTTACGCTCTCTGCACCTTTAAAGCAGGATTAAACAATCAAGGACAGGTAGACTGGCAGGAGCTTGCCTTGCATCCTACAGTGTGCCCTCACAGAGGCCCAGGGGTTTTTCCTAAACTATAACCTGGCCAGGACAAAAATAAGCACCCAGGGTTTCCCTTGGCCAGGACATGCTTCAGTCACACCATCCTAAGTCTGTAACTAGCACAATCATTCCTCTGAGAGATCAAGTTGCCCCTAGAAACAGACTAACATGAAATACAATGCAGTTTCAACAAGTGAGTTCTAGCCCTTAACCATAACCTTTTCATATCCTCCACAGGAAGGCCCATCTCGCAGCATCTTCTACCCGCTCTCGCGGCCTCTCACCTGGGGAGGATGAATGCGGAGGCAGCCTCTCCGTCTCCCTCCTCCATGGTGGCAGGGCCCTCCACACTTTGGCGTCTCGCTGAGCAGAGGAGTAGGAAGGCTGGCTCTGGGAACATATTTGGTGGGGTGAGTTTGGTATTAATTAGGAAGTGGATATTCAGTCGGCAGATCCAAAGGTATAGGTTGGGGATTGATTAAGGTAAAGGGATGGGGTTAAGGTAAGGAACAACGGCCAGGGATCGTTCAAAATCTGCCGGATTTATATAGGTTGTTAATGTAAAAATGTGTTCTCAATTACTTACACCCCCCTCCCCCCAAGGTGAACCTGCGTCAGCTGCAGAGGTTGTTCATGGCAGCTGGGGACCAGGATGCAGAGCAGAGGGCCCAGCTGGTGTGGGGCCACGGGGACGAGGCTGAGCTGGCCCAGGCCCTGATAGGACTAAGGGCGAGGGGCCGACAGAGAGGACTCAGGGTGGAGGGGCGAGACACACTGGGGCCGCGTTGGCTCCGGGCGTTTAATCATCTGAGGTGGGTTGGAATTATGTAATATGCGGTTATAATATTATTATTTAGAAAAATAATATTTTGATATAAATATACAGTTTAATAATGATGTATATTTACACACACACTGTGAGGAGGGGAGGGGAGAGACACTGGTTATTGGTGTTCAATTGTCTGGTCTGAGGTGGGTCAGTCTGACACACCCAATGCCCTCCCATTCTCCACACTCATGTACTGACACGCCACACACACATTAAAATCTGATTTAATCCTTCATAAGATTAAACTTTTTCCAAGTCCACACACAGCACAATAACTCCCTGAACTTTGTGGCTTTTTAGTAATTTGACAAAGGCGTCCTCCGTGGCTTGTTTCTACAGGATTGGTAAGAGTTCAGCGAGTGGCCAGCAGAGCAAAGAGCAGTTGTCAGGAGCAACACACAGCAGCCCAGACACACAGCCACTGACTTCTAAGGGCCCCAGAGAAGCTACAGGAGTCACAGAGGAAATAACTGAGGGCCAAGGGCCTGCAGGGGCCTCTGAGAGACCAGCCAGACCAGGAGCACTACTGAAGAAGGGAGTGGAGAGCGACCCGGAGAGGTACCTCCACCGCATCCTCCACTGACGGACACACAGAGGACTAGGATGACATTGTTGCCCCTAGATGCTGATCTTGGATCAGTTTTGCCCTTTACCCCCACTAATAATTAAGGTAAGGATTGTAAACTGGTCCTAGATCTGTGGTTGTGGACAACTTCTACGTGGCGTACTGACCAACCCTAGCTCCGAGCAGGAAAGAGTCAAAGATGCTGTATATTTTTACCTCTGTCCAACCAAGATCAGATGCATGAAGAACATATTGGATCTACAAGATGGGGAACACTTGGAGATTTGATATTCTCATAACATTTCATCCTCTCTCAGGAACTAACTGATCTGTTCTTCCAAATATGTTTATGTTGGGCTCATGTGACTGAGCATCACATATTAAACCTTGGATTTATACAAAGGATCAAGGAAAGAGGTTACTGACTGGGGATATGGACTTCCATCTGGACTTGTTTTTGAATTAAGGATTTTGGTCATTTGGTTCTCCAAATTAGACATGTGCCAAGGTGCATCCACAAAAAGAAAGGAAAAGGAGTTGATTTCAACTGGAAAGGAGATATTTTGAAGAAATCAACATATAGACCAGGGGTGTCCAAACTCATTCCATAGAGGACCAAGTGTCTGCTAGTATTGTCATTTCCTTTCAATGTGTCCAATTTAAGACCTACACAACCAGGTGAGGGAAGTTCCTGACTAATCAGTGACCTTAATTGAGCTGCTGTTTCCCAGTTTGCAGAGAAGGGGGGTTTGTACAAACACTATCTGGCTCTATGTAAGTCTATAGAACAGTGGGCAAACTCCTTATTCTTCTAAAGATGATATATTGGTGCTGAATCGTCCTCGTTCAATTATCCCATGAGTAGAGCTAGGAGTCTTTCCTGAGAATGTGGCCCCGACCAGAGAAACTCTAGGCCCTAGATCAGGGGTCTCCAGCATATGAGTAGCTCACCAAACAATTCCGAAAGTACATGCAATTTTCACATGCTCCATTGCAAACTGTCAGAAACAAATATCAGACATCGCAGGCTCCCAACTACTATCTAATCAACGCAACGTTGACATTATCCCACCCCTGGTTAGCCACTATTGGCTTAAAGACAAACCTAACACTATTTTGCAAATGAATTTCCAGCAATATTGCGCCTGTCTGTGTGGTGCGCGCCTTTGGTCTATCACGCCGTGTGTAGCCAATTGATGTGATAACCATCTTGTGGGTTGACAGAAATACTTTCCCCAAAACCTTCTCAATGAAATGTTAACTGCTAAGTAGGCTCACCTGGCAGAAGTATATCATTTGTAGCTCTTATTTGCAGCGGCAGTACAGAACCAGGACATTACACAGCAAATTTATCACGGTCTAAATACGCAATTAAAGGGCCAGATGCACAATTTAAAGGGGAATTACTCAAATGAGTTTCCTTCCAGACCGACTTTATTATTCTGAATTAATTTAACATGGCTCATGCTAGGAAAGGTTGCCAATAACTACTGTATAACTGTGGGCCCTAGATGTAGCCTATAGTTAGGACACAGATTTTCTTGGTCAGGTGACACGCTCAGGATAGTCATGGCCCAACTCATACCTGGTCAATGTACAAGGAAAGAGAAACTTGAAAAAAGTTATCACTTCAATATGTTAATGTACACTTTAATTTGACACTACAGAACATGGTCTTCCTCACGTATTGGTAATTTGTTGTATATTTCTATTAATAATTTTGTGATTGCATAGTTTGATTAAAGAAGGTTTTGAATAATATTGTGTCTGGATTGTTTATAGACCAATAGTAGAACACTTCTGAGAGTATGTATGTTCAAACTAAGAATTGATGTTGGAATTTTATGGGCTGCTGCATTTGGGTAGTGTTCTGAGTTTTGTCTCAGACCTTGACTAGTAAACCATGTGAGATAAGAGAGATTATGTGCAGGAAGGATAAAGGGATGAATGGATGGAGGGAGGGGATTGAGAGAGTGAGAAAGATAGCCAGAGGGTTACCAGGTCATTCTACTTATCTTTTGACATGTGCTGCTGACTAATGGGATAAATCGCAACACCCTTGTCACATGACTCCAGTGATCCTTTGCTGACCTCAGACAGTTGAGCTAGTCATCACCAACAGCAGCCCTTGGTCACCTGACTGCATCTCGCAACATTTAGAATTGCGTAAATGTAGAAGGATGTAACAGAATTGTCAGACTGAAATGTATAATGTAGATACAGATATGATTGTCTGTCAAATAGTCTGCGTTTAGACATGCAGCCCAATTCTGATTTGACATGTGCACAAGTACAGAGAAATGCCTTTCTTGCTGGCTCTTTCCCAATTCAGTAATTAAAATCAGTAGTACTATTAATATACTGTATGTATGTGTAATTTATATAAAACAAGAAATGTGAGCATGAGAAAGGCAATAAGATATCAGGGAGGTGCATGCGCGTACCAATAAGTCACCCAATGTTGTACTGATAACTGTGATTATACTGTACACTACTGTTCAAAAGTTTGGGGTCACTTAGAAATGTCCTTGTTTTTGAAAGAAAAGCAATTTTTGTCGATTAAAATAATTGATCAGAAATAGCGTAGACATTGTTAATGTTGTAAATGACTATTGTAGCTGGAAACGGCAGATTTTTTTTAATGGAATATCTACATAGGCGTACAGAGGCCCATTATCAGCAACCATCACTACTGTGTTCCAATGGCACGTTGTGTTAGCTAATCCAAGTTTATTATTTGAATAGGCTAATTGATCATTAGAAATTTTGCAATTATGTTAGCACAGCAGAACTGTTCTGCTGATTTAAAGAAACAAAACTGGCCTTCTTTAGACTAGTTGAGTATCTGGAGCATCAGCATTTGTGGGTTCAATTACAGGCTCAAAATGTCCAGAAACAAATAACTTTTTCATCTGAAACTCGTCAGTCTATTCTTGTTATGAGAAATGAAGGCTATTCCATGCGAAGAAACTGAAGATCTCGTACAACTCTGTGTACTACTCCCGTCACAGAACAGCACAAACGGGCTCTAAAAAGAGTGGGAGGCCCCGGTGCACAACTGAGCAAGAGGACAAGTACATTAGTGTCTAGCTTTAGAAACAGACGCCTCACAAGTCCTCAAGTGACCGCTTCATTAAATAGTACCCGCAAAACACCAGTCTCACTCCGGGATGCTGTGCTTCTAGGCAGAGTTGCAAAGAAAAAGCCATATCTCTGGCCAATAAAAAGATTAAGATGGGCAAAAGAACAGACACTGGACAGAGGAAGATATGGCGAGCGACGAAGGACATAGTCAATAACTATTTGTTTAGCACCTTTGAAATGTACAGCAACATAATTTAGAACATGGGCCCTTCTTACAGTGTACTCCCAAGTCAGAACCGTAGGATAAATAAAGGGGGCATATAAGCAGACAATGAAAGCTACAATATTAGATGATTACATTTCTCTAAAACAGGTTATAGGCTACATGTGCACCACCAAGTCAGAACAGTAGGCAAAATTAAGAGGTAAAAATAGACCAAATCATTAGGGTGAGGGCTACTAACAACTTACTACACAACATTCACTTAGTATTACCTAGCTACAGTATACATATCTCTCTGGCATCCTACAAACTATGAAGCAGTGTAACAGTTTTGCTTCAGTCCCTCTCCAGGCCCCTACCTGGGCTCGAGCCAGGGACCCTTTGCACACATTGACAACAGTCACCCTCTAAGCATCGTTAACCATCGCTCCACAAATTGTCCTCACAGAGAAAGATGCCGGATTTTACAGTTCCGAGTAGAATGACCGTTCCCAGTGAGAGTTTGAGCTGTTCATTCCTGACTTCCCAGTTGCAATGCTTGCAGTTAGCCACTGTCACCGATTCGTTACAAACCATTCATTGTTGTGCATAGTGTCAGTGTCTGTGTTGGAGTGTGTGTTGAAGTGTCAGTGTGAGTGTGCAACAATAAAATAGAAGTGTCAATGCAGATAGTCTGTGTAGCCATTTTGTTAGCTATTTACCAGTCTTATGGCTTAGGGACAGAAGCTTTTCAGGAGGCTGTTGGTGTCAGACTTGATGCTCCAGTACGGCTGTGGTATAACAACTTTCCGGGCCATCCTTTCACACCGCCTGATATAGGTCCTGGATGGCAGGGATGCTTTTTCAGAGCAAAAGACCAAATAGTGAAAAATAAAACATGTAAAAGAGGAAATTGTGTCAGCCCTGTTCTTTCTTTTTCTATCTACAACATTCAGAATGTTTCACACCACTGAATACAGTTGTACAATAAAGCCTCTAACACAGAAGGCTGTTGAGGGGAGGACAGCTCATAATAATGGCTGGAAAGGAGTGAATTAAATGGTATCAAACACATGCTTTCCATGAGTTTGATAGCGTTCCATTTATTCCGTTCCAGCCATTACTATGAGCCCATCCTCTCGTAGGATGCAGCCTACGAGACAAGAAAAGTACAAGAGACCCTGATAATGGAATAGTACAATTATTTATGCATTTCATTCTACAATACATTACATACAATTTGTACAGTGCATTGTCATCATAATACATTAGTAGAACAGTTTGGTTGCTACAGCAGGAAATATCAATTTAAAAAACAAACACATAAACCAAAACATCAACGTAACAAAGACATTTAAAGAGATGTGGGGAAACAGCCATGACAGGCAATGTGCGTGTTTGAGACCGACTGCATTGCAGTCTTCCCCTAGGTGGTGCCACAGAGCTGCCATCACATGCCCATAACACAACAGGTACTGTTTCCTGGTTTATGTTCAGTAGGCACGAAATGGAAGAAAAGTGTCAGAAAAGGAGTGCAATAGGACGATTTTCTGTTGCGAAACATTCTGCTACAGTGTGCCCTAATGAACATGGCCCAGTTCAATCCTAGTGGGCTACAACACGAGTAGTGAGTACCAACTATAAATCAGGCTCTAAAGTCAGCCTGGTTAACCCAGACTTAACACTGCTCTCATGAAGTAAAACAATGGGGAGTGCAGTGTTCAGGCTGGTTCAACCAGCCTACTGCAGTCGGGTTCTTCTGGATCAAAGAAAGAGACTCATTCAAATAAGGCCCCAAACTCTGAATGTTTGACCACAGCATTCATACACCATAAGGTTGCAAAATTACAGTAACTTCTGGTTGAAGGATTCCTGGAATCAGAAGGGCATAAACAGGAAATCTGTAATTTTCCAACCAGCATTTCTGGAAAACCTAGGAATTTGGGGAAAGTTACCGGAATTTAGCAAAACGAATAGACCCTAAAAAATAGATATACAAATGTCAGGACACGACTGCTTGCTAGCTACAGGCCATACATTTCAAGGTAATGCCGTGCTTCCATAAGAGATGCTACTAAAGCTGTAACTTGGTAAGGATGTTTAGCCTTAGGTAAATACTTTTTCTGTGCACTTGGATGGATTGGATTGGACTACCATATATTGAAATGTTGTACATTCTGTCACTGAAGGAGAATGCTACAATGGAACCATCAATTGGCAATAGGGAACATCTGCTATAGTTGGAGCCTTTCACAGTTTTTGGTCTTTATAATCATCTTTCATCCAGCTACCAGTGTAAGGCTACCCAACTTAACATACCATACTTTTCTTTCTTTTATTTTTATTGTATTTTTTAATAAGAGCATTTGTAAGAGACATTCATTTGGAATATTGACACCAGGGAAAGTATAAACATACCTGGCTTCCTATTGGCTATGGAGCAAGAGAGGGGAAAGAGCTTTCCTGGCTGATGAAACAGGAGTAAGGCAGAGGTTTTTGGACGATGCTCTTCTCCTCCTCTTTCTCTCCTCTTATACTCTTATACTTGGCCTTTGTCTCTCCACTCTTTAGTCTCTCAATCTGGTTAATTCCTCCTATCAATTCTTCCCGTCTCCTCTTCCCCTCTTCTCCTCCTCCCGAGTCTCCTTCACTCCCCCTCTTGCCTCCTCTTCTACTTGGCCTCCTCCTCTCCTCTACCACCAGGTAAAGAAGGGTCTCCTACTCTGGAAGCTCTGTGTGTAGGACTCACTGTTGGCTCTCTGTGGTGCTCTGGCTGTCTCCACTATGACTGGGGGCATCTGAACCAGGTGTAGCGGGGTCTTACTCTCCTTCAGGGCCTGGCTCAGGTTCAGGATCTGGTGGAAGAGACCTAGAGTTTCAGCATAGGTTTACACAAACAGACAGACACAAACACATTTACATAACTAAGATCTGGTGACAGACACATACAGAGCTTCAGCATAACTTAGCATACACCCACACACGTACAATTTCACACACACTCAGGGTAACAGTCTGACAATATAAAGGCAAATACTGACACTGTCCAGGTATTCCTCGAACAACGCACCTGTCCTCTCATCACAGCTATCTGTTTGTGGAACTGCCCTCTGTCAAAGCCTGGATCCTTCTGTAGGATGCACACAACACAACTTCACTACAATAACGCTGGCATGATGCATTCAGTGTTGTGAGGATGACAGAAGAGAGTATAATATAACTTTGTTGTGACGTCAAGGCCATTAAAAAAAAACTTTGGTTCCAGATATGTTTGTGCTGTCCATAGGAATTGGTAGAACTGCATAAACAGATTTGCGACCAGGCAAATTAAACCCCCTGGTAACCTTAAAGAGTTCGTAGAGGTCTTCCTCCAGGTCTTTGATGAAGTTGGGGTCGGCCAGTTTGGGCAGAACCAGGTCCCTAATCTCCTGAGAGAAAGGAACCTTAGCCTGGGACAGCCACACCCAGTAGAATGGATCTACACAGAGGAGGAATACAGTTGTTTGTTAGTCTCTGTCTCTCTCCCTCTCCCTCTTTCTCTCGGTCTCTCTCTCTGTGTGCATGCGTGCGTGCGTTCGTGGTTTGTGTGACTCACAGGCTCTCCAGGAGTCGGGGTGTTTGATTGGGAAGGCCAAGCCGTTGTCTATGGCTGCCAGTCGGATGATAGGCTCCTTTACCACCACCCAGTCTGTGTCCTACACAAACAAACACAGAGAGAAAGAAAGAAAGAAAGAAAGAAAGAAAGAAAGAAAGAAAGAAAGAAAGAAAGAAAGAAAGAAAGAAAGAAAGAAAGAAAGAAAGAAAGAAAGAAAGAAAGAAAGAAAGAAAGAAAGAAAGAAAGAAAGAAAGAAAGAAAGAAAGAAACAGGGTAATAATGTGACATTCTAGTTTTTTTTTTAGTTCCTATAAAACTAAAGCAGGTTGAACTCTCTAGGTTTAAATAATATTTTATAAGTCTACTCACCCGTTTCCCTTCCGTGTCCATTGGACAGTCATATTTTAACAGCCAGTTGTCATTCCCCCGATCTGCAAGCATCAACAGCATCAGCATTAAGCTACAATAAATCAAATTCAGTCATACATCCTCCCCACCACACACACACACCTGTGTTCCTGATTATGTAATCGAGGACCACCAGTCTCTCGAACTGAAGCTGCAGCTGCCGATTGGTGTTCTCTGGAAGAGGCTCCGCCTCAAACCGTCTCAGCCAATAGTCTGCGTCTTTGTAGCCCTCCACAAACAACTGGAATGATCCCACCTAAGCCATGTGTGAAATGTATTATGAATAAGCATTATTCTAAAACATTACAAAGGCTCATACATGCTTATAAGAAGTTTTAAATGATTATACCTGCATGCTTTAAGTGTTACAATATTATTTACTTTCAGGGTAGTGTTCTTCAACTCTGGTCCTGGGGACCCATGGCGTGTGCAGGCTTTTGTTCTAGCCCAGCACTAACACACCTGATTCAATTAATCAACAGGGTCGTGTTCATTAAAGCACACTGTAGCAAAACCTTTTTTTAAACGTTATACAATTGAAAACGAAATGAGTGTTCATGTAGTACCTTACTGTTTTTGACTGTTTTCTCCAGGATCATGCCTAATGTACAGGACCCAGTTGTAGGTTCTGAACCCCAGGCAGAAGTCGTACCTACCTTAGGAGGGAGGCCTATTCTGTGGAAGCGCTGTCCCACTTTGGGAACTTTCTCCAGAGCTAGCCTCTTTCCCCGAGACTTGACTCTGTCTATAGCGTTGTAGTTAAACGTATCACTGGCCAGGTACACCACCTAGAGGAGAGAAAGGGAGAGGGAGAGAGAGAGAGATGGTGGTGAGAGGGAGATCGAGAGGCAGGGAGGTGGGAGAGATAAGATAAGAGTCAGAGAGATCAGTCAATTATTAGTACATACCCTTTGTATGCGTGTGCTAGAGCAGGGCGATGTGGACAAAAATCCACATCACAATAAATTGTCTGAATTGTCACGATAACGATACATTGAACGATACTTTCATGAAATGAATAAGCACCAGTTACTTGTTTATATTACCCTCAAAACTACTCCTACTACTTTGAATGTTATTATTATTGTCCTGTTAGAAATAACTCATATTAGCAGACTTTGGCCTACTTCATCTCAAACTTTACATTCTTCTAGTCAAGGCTACTTGACTACGTTATTAGTCTATAATTGTTGGTTTATCATCACAACTCTAATGTCTGCCAGTAACGCTTCCTACCTTGGTCCGGGGCACGATATTGAGCTCAAGTTTTTGGTCGACCAGACTGGCCCCGGCCTCAGACAGATAACCCTGGTTCAGGACCAGACAGTCCCGTCCGAAGCAACAGGGACAACACAGCTTCTGGAGCCACTTGGTCCACTTTGGGTTCAGCTGACCGTACGGCTCCTCAGTCTTAGGCTTGAACACGCCAATGACCTTCTACACACACACGAAAGAGAGAGAGAGAGCGAGAGAGAATTATTGGTACTTGTTACACAGTACTAATATTCTTTACTTGTAGCGTGAGAGAGAATAAATGCCTCTAACATTATCTTATAGCTATGAGTTATGAAAAATTACATAACCTATAACTCATTAGGTTATGTTTTACTGTCTCCCTTTTTTATGGAGTATTTGATGCAAAGCATATTTCTGCAAAATATAAAATACAATC
This sequence comes from Thymallus thymallus, assembly GCA_023634145.1. Taxonomy (NCBI): domain Eukaryota; kingdom Metazoa; phylum Chordata; class Actinopteri; order Salmoniformes; family Salmonidae; genus Thymallus; species Thymallus thymallus. Next base: position 22,991,736 of record CM042388.1, on the reverse strand, counting down.
TCACCTGAAACCACACTGCAGTTTGCAACCACACTGCAAGTTCGACAGAATACAGTGGCTCACTCTCACTCTACTATTTTTTGATTTTAACCTCAATCTTCACGACACTCGATGATGTTGGTTCATCTAACACTGTTACTGTGTACAATGACTGCTCAGGAGGATCATATCATATAATAAAACAAAGCATTTGCTTGATAGAAACCTAGGTATCAAAATACTGCCTGTGCTTCACTGATTACCTGAGGCCCACTGATGGCACAGAGTACCTACCAGACACTGATCTAAGATGTTTTTTTGCATCTTCAGTTTTGCATTTTCTCTCTAATGGTTAAGTTTAAGGTGAAGGAAGGAAAATCTGACTCTAGATCTGTGCTTACAAGCAACGTCTACCCTTTCCCTCTTCTAACCATGACTCAGCTCCCTCAGTCCTTATAATCCATAAAATGTGAGCGGTGATGTCAGAGGAAGTGACATCACACAACATCTGCCATCAGAGGGTGATTCATGGTACAACAGAACCTGCAGGCTGGGGCTAACGAGCTGGAATGGGAATGGTTTCGCAACCCATTAAAGTCAATCAGATTAACTTAAGTTCCTCACATGATTGACTGTGGCTAAGCACAGAGCAGCACAGGAGGCTAAGCACAGAGACTGAGGCTAGCTTTTTATTCTATGGGCACGTTCCAGGTCATCTTTAATGTAGTCTTGCTTGCTGTGCCAGATGATCAGATCTCACAACACCTGGATAAGTGTTTAGCATCTCTGGAACAACATTTATATGGTTTAGCAATCTTGTCATATGTGTTAAGAGTGGGATCTGAACCCCGGTCTCCCACAACGTCTTAACTATTAGACCAAGAGTAAATTCCCTCTTGGGCTGAGGGTGACACTGATTTGTGAAAGGCAGGCAGTGCTACCTCAACACGAAAGCGCAAGTCCGTCTTGCCTCCGCTACATATGGGTGATTCCTCACAAACAAGATTTAATCCATAGAATGGTCCTTTGGAGGAAGGACTGTTGACATATGTATCTTAAAGCAGAACTGAGAAATAATGAATTGAAGTTGGAATATTTGTGACATTTTGGCAGAATGGGAAATCATAGTAGTCACAAGACCCCAGTTGGGTCACCTCCTACTATTCTCCCTTCCACTGGCATACTGTTATGTTCAACTCATCAATATTCTTTCTCTATCTGTCGTCTGGTGGTCAAAGCAAGACTGTGAAAACAGTCTGGACAACCCCTCCCTCTCATTTTCTCCAGTTAATCCTCCAGGCTCATTCTGACAACTACCATCTTTCCATTTACTATACTGAACAAAAATATAAAATCAACAATTTCAAGTATTTTACTGAATTACAGTTCACATAAGTCATAAATAAATCAGTCTAGGCTAATTGATTCATTGTACATAGAGTTGTATGGTTTGTTAATCTTGGGAATCAATGGTTTTTGTTTGGCATACATTTTAAAAGTAAATTATCTAAGCGCAAATCCATTACTGTGGAATTGCCCATGACCATTTAAGTTGACCTTCAACAGTGAGTGGACTTGTGGTCATCGTTGTGGTAGTAATTAGAAGTAAACATGTTTAATTAAATTAAAATGTCAATGGTGTACTAGCTAAATTGCAGGCTTCTGAAGGGGTAGGTCCATTTTTTTTTTTTTTTACCTTTATTTTACTAGGCAAGTCAGTTAAGAACATATTCTTATTTTCAATGACGGCCTAGGAACAGTGGGTTAACTGCCTTGTTCAGGGGCAGAACGACAGATTTTTACCTTGTCAGCTCGGGGATTTGATCCAGCAACCTTTCGGTTATGGGCCCAACACTCTAACCACTGGGCTACCTGCCGCCCCATTCTATGAAATCTATTTCTATGATTGAAATGAAACCACCCTGTATTCAATAGCATGCTGTGTCTCAACCGATGGTGGGCACAACACAAAAACCTCAGATGTGAAATTGGGTCTGAGCTACAACATATGCGAATATGGTGAAAACATTTTTTGGGGGGATTTTATACGTTTTTAGATCATTGAAGTTCAAAGTAAAAATTGTACAACTTAATAAAACTGTTTGACAACACTGTTTGTAATGATATCAAACTCAACCCTTTATCTTTTCCAGTGATGAAGACATGTACACTACATGGCCAAAAGTATGTGGACACCTGCTCGTCGAACATCTCATTCCAAAATCATGGGCATTAATATGGAGTTGGTTTCCCCCTTTGCTGCTAACAACCTCCATTCTTCTGGAAAGGCTTTCCACTAGATGTTGGAACATTGCTGCGGGGACTTGCTTCCATTCAGCCACAAGAGCATTAGTGATGTTGAGCATTGATATTGGGCGACTAGGCCTGGCTCACAGACGGCGTTCCAATTCATCCTAAAGGCGTTTGATGGGGTTGAGGTCAGGGCTCTGTGCAGGCCAGTCAAGTTCTTACACACCAATCTCAAAAACCTATTTCTGTATGGACCTCTCTTTGTGCACGGGGGCATTGTCATGCTTAAACAGGAAAGGGCCTTCCCCAAACTGTCACAATATTGGAAGAACAGAATCTTCTAGAATGTCAATGTACAGTAGAGTTAAGATTTCCCTTCACTGGAACTAAGGGGCCTAGTCCGAACCAAAAACAGCCTCAGACCATAATTCCTCCTCCAACAAAATGTACAGTTGGCACTATGCTTTCGGCCAGGTAGCGTTCTCCTGGCACCCGTCAAACCCAGATTTGTCCGTCGGACTGCCGTCTAATGGTGGCGAACTTTACACATTTGACGAACTAACTTGTTGGAAAGGTGGCATCCTTTGACAGTGCCACGCTGAAAGTCACTGAGCTCTTCAGTAAGGCCAATCTACTGCCAATGTTTGTCTATGGAGATTGCATGGCTGTATGCTGGATTTTATACACCTGTCAGCAACAGGTGTGGCTGAAATAGCCAAATCCCCTAATTTAAAGGGGTGTCCACATACTTTTGGCCATGTACAGTGGGGAGAACAAGTATTTGATACACTGCCGATTTTGCAGGTTTTCCCACTTACAAAGCATGTAGAAGTCTGTAATTTTTATCATAGGTACTCTTCAACTGTGAGTGACGGAATCTAAAACAAAAATCCATAAAATCACATTGTATGATTTTTAAGTAATTAATTTTGATTTTATTGCATGACATAAGTATTTGATACATCAGAAAAGCAGAACTTAATATTTGGTACAGAAACCTGTGTTTGCAATTACAGAGATCATACGTTTCCTGTAGTTCTTGACCAGGTTTGCACACACTGCAGCAGGGATTTTGGCCCACTCCTCCATACAGCTTCTCCAGATCCTTCAGGTTTCGGGGCTGTCGCTGGGCAATACGGACTTTCAGCTCCCTCCAAAGATTTTCTATTGGGTTCAGGTCTGGAGACTGGCTAGGCCACTCCAGGACCTTGAGATGCTTCTTACGGAGCCACTCCTTAGTTGCCCTGGCTGTGTGTTTCGGGTCGTTGTCATGCTGGAAGATGCAGCCACGACCCATCTTCAATGCTCTTACTGAAGGAAGGAGGTTGTTGGCCAAGATCTCGCGATACATGGCCCCATCCATCCTCCCCTCAATACGGTACAGTCGTCCTGTCCCCTTTGCAGAAAAGCATCCCCAAAGAATGATGTTTCCACCTCCATGCTTCACGGTTGGGATGGTGTTCTTGGGGTTGTACTCATCCTTCTTCTTCCTCCAAACACGTCGAGTGGAGTTTAGACCAAAAAGCTCTATTTTTGTCTCATCAGACCACATGACCTTCTCCCATTCCTCCTCTGGATCATCCAGATGGTCATTGGCAAACTTCAGACGGGCCTGGACATGCGCTGGCTTGAACAGGGGGACCTTGCGTGCGTTGCAGGATTTTAATCCATGACGGCGTAGTGTGTTACTAATGGTTTTCTTTGAGACTGTGGTCCCAGCTCTCTTCAGGTCATTGACCAGGTCCTGCTGTGTAGTTCTGGGCTGATCCCTCACCTTCCTCATGATCATTGATGCCCCACAAGGTGATATCTTGCATGGTGCCCCAGACCGAGGGAGATTGACCGTCATCTTGAACTTCTTCCATTTTCTAATAATTGCGCCAACAGTTGTTGCCTTCTCACCAAGCTGCTTGCCAATTGTCCTGTAGCCCATCCCAGCCTTGTGCAGGTCTACAATTTTATCCCTGATGTCCTTACACAGCTCTCTGGTCTTGGCCATTGTGGAGAGGTTGGAGAAATTACAGAGCTCTACATGCTTTGTAAGTAGGAAAACCTGCAAAATCGGCAGTGTATCAAATACTTGTTCTCCCCACTGTATGTCTCATGGTATGGTGGGGTGGGGTATGAAAAATGGGTAAACTTTGATGTTTTGGCATTCATGCCCGAAAAGTCACTTTCTAACCACTTCTTCCATGGGCAAACATGTATGGAAAGTTCTGTCTAAGAGATGCTGTCAAAAAGTCAGTGAATTCAAATGGATTTACCCCGAGGAAACATTATGTTAAAGGAGGCCTGGATAAGGACAAAATGTCACAAATATTCAAAATTATATTAATTATTAAATAATTACAAATAAAATGTCAATAATCCTTCCTCCAAAGAACCATCCACGGAATACATTTTGTGAAAATCCCCAAAACCATTGTATTGTTTTGTCCTAGTTCCATGAGGAAACACCCATGACAGCAGTAAAGACGTCCTGGAACGCAGCTTATGTAACCTTGACAGTGCCTGGTAATAAGGTTATATCTGTTGCCTTTAATAGTTCACTGGTCCATAGGAGAGTAATAGAACTGTGTTTATTGAGCATATTAAATTGAGAGAACGGAGCGAGAGAAGGAAAGAGTGAGATATAGGCTACATAATTCAGAGAGAGACAGAGACAGACACAGAGAGAGAGAGAGACAGAGACAGAGAGAGACAGAGACAGAGACAGAGACAGAGAGAGGGGCTAGGGAATGGAAATGTGGCCATCTTCATCAAAGAGTGTGAGGATGCTTATTACTAGGCGAGAAAATAGAGTGCTCTACCTTTTAGTCATTCGGATTGCTAGTACAGGACTCCTGAGTTACGACATCTTCACACAGACAGTATGCTAGTACAGGACTCCTGAGTTACGACATCTTCACACAGACAGTATGCTAGTACAGGACTCCTGAGCTACGACATCTTCACACAGACAGTATGACTCAACCTTTTCTCTACAGGGATGGCAGCAAATTACAATGTGCTTAGTTCTGAGAACTGATAGAGACAGCTAATCTCTTTGAGATATTGGGCCTGTGTGCACTTTGCACCAAACTTGTGTTAGATGTTGCCCCAAGGCACTTCTAGGATCTAACAATGTCTCTATCCTTAGACCAGTGTCTGGGGGCAACTTCTTTCTATTCCATGCATTACACAGGGCTGGCAGCCCACACATTTGTTTATCCCTACCCTGACTGCCACTGTGCCAACGACTCTGGGCTTTGAGATGCCGCCAGGTCACACCCCCAGCCTGGCATTGTTCAACTACACTGAACAAAAATATAAATGCAACATGAAACAATTTCAACGAGTTACAGTTCATATTGGGAAATCAGTCAATCGAAATAAATTCATTAGGCCTTAATCTATGGATTTCACATGACTGGGAATACAGATATGCATGTGTTGGTCACAGATAATAAAGGTAGGGGCCTGGATCAGAAAACATCTCAGACATATCTCCTTTGCATTTAACTTGCCTAGTTAAATAAAAAGGTAAAAAAAAAGAAATGGCTGCGAAGCTGCTGGATATTGACAGGAACTGGAACACGCTGGTGTACACGTTGATCCAGAGCATTCCAAACATGCTCAATGGGTGACATGTCTAGTGAGTATGCAGGCCATGGAAGAATTGGGACATTTTCAGCTTCCAGGAATTGTGTACAGATCCTTGCGACATGGGACCATGCATTATCATGCTGAAATATGAGGTGATGGCGGCAGATGAATGGCACGACAATGGGCCTCAGGATCTCGTATCTCTGTTCAAATTGGCATTGATAAAAATGCAATTGTGTTCGTTGTCTGTAGCTTACGCCTGGTCATACCATAACCCCACCATCAACCCGGGGCACTTTATTCACAACTTTGATATCAGCAAACCAGTCGCCCACACAACGTCATAAACGTTGTCTGCCATCTGCCCGGTACAGTTGAAACCAGGATTAATCCGTGAAGAGCACACCAGTGGCCATCAAATCAGTCAGTTACGACACCGAACTGCAGTCAGGTCAAGACCCTGGTGAGGACGACGAGCACGCAGACGAGCTTCCCTGAGACTGTTTCTGACAGTTTGTGCAGAAACTCTTCGGTTGTGCAAACCCACAGTTTCATCAGCTGTCTGGGTGGCTGGTCTAAGAAGATCCTGCAGGTAAAGAAGCTGGATGTGGAGGTCCTGGGCTGGCGTGGTTACACATGGTCTGTGGTTGTGAGGCTGGTTAGATGATGTTGGAGACGGCTTTTGGTAAAGAAATTAACATTACATTCTCTGGCAACAGCTCTGGTGGACATACCTGCAGTCAGCATGCCAATTGCACGCTCCCTCAACTTGAGACATCTGTGTCATTGTGTTGTGTGACAAAACTGCCCATTTAGAGAGTGGCCTTTTATTGTCCCCAGATAAAGGTGCACCTGTGTAATGATCATGCTGTTTAATCAGCTTCTTGATATGCCGCACCTGTAAAATGGATGGATTATCTTGGCAAAGGAGAAATGCTCACTAACAGGGATGTAAACAAATTTGTGCACAACATTTGAGAAAATTGAACATTTCTGGGATATTTTATTTCAGCTCATGGGAACAACACATTACATGTTGCATTAATATTCTGTTCAGTATACATATCGTATCAACTATATGGCAAGATCTACCATGTCTAAAAACAAACCACCATGTGTAAATTGCTCACCTCAACTGCCACATCACCCAAAAATCAACACTGCAGATACATGCTGGAACTCAATACAGAACATGATGACATCACTGCACAGTCAGGTCTAGAATCAGCAACAGCTGGTTGCCAGAGCAGACAGACAGTAAGCAAAATCATGTGATGTGTTGGTGCATGAAACTGAATTATATTACTTACTTGAAAACAAAGGGCATTTTAAAACATGACAGAGATGGCATCATATCCCTATCGGTCTCCCTCTCTGTTTATGTCTGTATTTTTACATTTCTCTCTCCCTCTAGAAAGAAATATCATAATAGCTAGAAGCTTGTCTGTCTCACCCCTTGAGAGTCTTTGACGAAGTAGCTACCACTGGATCCTTGGCAGATCCTCTCTGGAAAGATCTCTTCTTCTATGGCTTGTTCTGCTTTCCTCACGATCTCCCTAAACTCCGGGTCGTCCGGAAACTCATTCCTGTGTGGATCCCGCGGAGAATTCCCTCTGTCCCGGTCCAGAAGCGGCTGTCTCTCCCGGCTGCGTCCGGGGCTCCCAGCCGACACTCGCACAACAGAACCCGGCGTTCTCGGACCGGTGGCTTCGCTCTGGCAGTAGTTGTAATCTATGGAGTCCTGGAGAGGGGAGACGAGGGGCGTCGTTTCGTCCATCCCGAAGTGGGATGTGGGGTATTACAAGGGTCGGCGAATGGACAGATAGGAGCCAGGATGATGGACTCAGACGAGTTGTTTCTACGCTGTTGTTTCAACGCTGCCGATTCTGGCCTTCGGCTATCTTTCTATCAAAATAGTGTTGTCTTCCGCGTAAAGACACGCCCACTTGGGATAGAAACTCGCGATTGGCGCTTTCCCTGCCCAGCCTCCTAGATGTACCGCCCACGTCTAATGCTGCGTTTATAACCAAGTGAAAAGGTGACAATTGTGAAGTCTTAAATAACAGCTGGATGCATTCACATGCTTTGAACTCGTTGAGAAACGCTGCGTCAACCATAAACTAAAAGCACAGCTTTCATGCTTGTAAAAAAAAGTGTTCAAAAACCATATTAATAAAGTTTTATAAATCATGTTTTGTAGTTGCAATTAACTGCCGAAAATGCTGTTATCGAGGTCCTTTCCTTAGTAGGTGACCTCAGAGATCAGCATGTGGTAGAAGTCAAAGCTCAGGGGTGATACAGGAGTTTCCCCCTGGTAATTGCCAGTTGGAGGGGCGTGGATTTTCCCCAGTCTTATGTGGTTATCAACCAAGTATGTTGAAGTGTGGTGGGGAGGGGGCAATCTGATAATAGTGAACTTTTACAACCTGTGAAAACTGTCATAAAAAGACTACCTTGCTGTAGCTGTTGGTTTTAGTTAGGGCTATCGTGGTGGTGTGTCCATTCAAACACAGATGGTGGTTAGCTGTTCAAAGGGCTGTTGCCCGGTTTATTATTTCAGTTGAACTGTTGAAAATAATGACGACAAGGTTGAGGATATAAGGATGGGATGGTTAACTAGGAAACAAAAACATATATGGTAGTGATTTCATATAAACCAAATGCAGATAAACAAATATACTCATGAATTGCAATAATATTACAGTGAAGAAACTTAGGCTATAAGTTTAAACATGAGTAAAGGAAATGCATGAAATAAACAGTAAATGTTCTCTGTTTGGTAAAATATAAATGAAGAAATACAAATGCTCATAAACACATCCAAAATACACAAAGGGAAGGGTGGCAAGAGAAAAGGTGTCTTGTAATAAACCACTTGCAAACTGAAACAGTAAGGTCTGCCACACTGATTAGTGACGGGTAAGGGTATTTAAAGGTGGTGAAGGAGCTGGGGTCCTGGCTCTGCTGGAGGGGGATTGGACACAACTTGTGTAAGAGGGTTGATGGCCTTTGGGAGTGTAGAAAGTCAAAATAGGAGACGGGTGATGTGGTGGGGGGATTTTAATGCCCACTGTATTTGTATATGTATTTGTATTTATTATGTATACCCATTAGCTCTTCCTACTCTTACTGGGGTCAAGCAAAATTAAGGCAGTTATAAATTGTTTAAAACATTACAATATATTCACAACAGATTTCATTACACATTAAGTGTGTCTGTGCCTATGTTTGTGTTGCTTGACAGTCCCTGCTGTTCCGTAAGGTGTATTTTTATGTTTTTTCTAATTGTACTGCTTACATGAGTTATTTGATGTGGAATAGAGTTCCATGTAGTCATGGCTCTATGTAGTACTGTGAGCTTCTCATAGTCTGTTCTGGACTTGGGGACTGTGGCATGTCTTATGGGGTATGCATGGGTGTCCGAGCTGTGTGCCAGTAGTTCAAACAGACAGCTCGGTGCATTCAACATGCCAAATACCTCTCACAAGTAGTGATGAAGTCAATCTCTCCTCCACTTTGAGCCAGGAGAGATTGACATGCATATTATTCATTTTAGCTCTCTGTGTACTTCCAAGGGCCAGCCATGCAATTTTCCATTGCAATTTTCCTAAGTCCATCTTTGTGGCACCTGTATCACAACTCAGACAGAGACCCAAGTGCAGATGCAGGAGACAGGTAGAATGTCAAGTAGTTATTGTACAAAATTGGAAGGTTATGTCGTTGTCGTAGGCAGGCAAAGGATTTGGCACACAGGAGTTCAGAGGTACAGAGACGGCAGGCAGGAATTTGGGTCGTAAACAAGCAAGGGTACGGTAACGGGAGAACTAAACAGATAGCAGGTATTCCAAGAACGCGGGCACGACCTGGTGAAACACACAAGACGAACTGGCAACAGAACAATGAACAGATACGGTTAAATACACAAGGGATAAGGGAACATAGGAAACACCTGGTAGAGGAGGAGCACAGGGAGAACAGGTGAACGGAATTAGGGTATGACAACCTGACCACATGACTGAACAGTAGTCAAGGTGTGACAAAACTAGGGCCTGTAGGACCTGCCTTGTTGATAGTGCAGTTAAGAATGCAGAGCAGCACTTTATTATGGACAGACTTCTCCCCATCCTAGCTACTGTTGTATCAATATGTTTTGATCATGACAGTTTACAATCCAGGGTTACTCCAAGCAATTTAGTCTCCTCAACTTGCTCAATTACCACATTATTAATTACAAGATTTAGTTGAGGTTTAGGGTTTAGTGAATGATTTGTCCCAAAAACAATGCTTTTAGTTTTAGAAATATTTAGGACTCTTATTCCTTGCCACCCATTCTGAAACTATCTGCAGCTCTTTGATAAGTGTTGCAGTCATTTCAGCCGCTGTGGTAGCTGACGTGTATGGTGTTGAGTCATCCGCATACATAGATACACTGGCTTTACTTAAATCCAGTGGCATGTCATTAGTAAAGATTGAAAAAAGTAAGGGGCCTAGACAGCTGCCCTAGGGAATTCCTGATTCTACCTAGATTTTGTTGGAGAGGCTTCCATTAAAGAACACCCTCTGTGTTCTGTTAGACAGGTAACTCCCTATCCACAATATAGCATGGGGTGTAAAGCCATAACACAGCAACAGACTAGGATCGATAATGTCAAAAGTCGCACTGAAGTCTAATTAAACAGCCCCCACAATCTTTTTTATCATCAATTTCTCTCAGCCAATCATCAGTCATTTTTGTAAGTACTGTGCTGATTGAATGTCCTTCCCTATAAGCATGCTGAAAGTCTGTTGTCAATTTGATTACTGTAAAATAGCATTGTATCTGGTCAAACACAATTTTTTCCAAAAGTTTACTAAGGGTTGGTAACAGGGTGATTGGTTGGCTATTTGAGCCAATAAAGGGGGCTTTACTATTCTTAGGTAGGGGAATAAGTTTTGTTTCCCACCAGGCCAGAGGGCACACACTTTATAGTAGGCTTAAACTGAATATATGGCAAATAGGAGTGGCAATATCGCATGCTATTATCCTCAGTCATTTTCCATCCAAGTTGACAGACCCCGGTGGCTTTACCAACATTTCATCATTTTTTTACCTCTTCCACACTTACTTTACAGAATTCAAAATGGCAATCCTTGTCTTTCATAATTTGTTCTGATATACTTGGATGTGTAGTGTCAGCATTTGTTGCCCTTTGCTTATCTATAATAGTTCAGGATAGTTCAGGAATATGGAGTGCTACAATTTTACGAAGGTTTTAACGGTCCTTTTTACCACTGAGGCACTTTTTATTTTTCTCAGCGCTGAACGTCTACGGGAGTCCTCAATTATTTACAACAGAGCCCAGCTCCTGGATTTAGCACACGCAGCTCTGCTGCACCCCAGGGAAAAGTTAGATTTTCCGGAATGAGTTGAAAAGGCGACAGCGTGGACTTGGGGCGGGATTGAAGTGTAAGGCAAAGCTGAGGAAGTACAAGCCGGCTATACCGTCTATCATTATGGGCAACGTGGGATCACTACAGAACAAGATGGACGAGCTTCAGGGCTTGGTTCTTGGACAAAGAGGCTATCAGGAAGCGAGCCTAATGTTTTTTACTGAGACTTGGCTGAACGAAAACATCCCCATAGAGAACGTCACTATCGGCGGGTTCCGGACCATCAGAGCGGACAGGGATAGCGTTTCTTCCGGTAAGAGCAAGGGAGGGGGGCTGGCTTTATTAGTTAACAACAGATGGTGTAATCCAAGCTATATTACTCTTAAGGTACAGCTTTGTAGCCCGGACATTAAGCTGTTAGCCGTTAGCCTGAGACCCTACTATTTGTAGAGGGAATTCACGGCGGCCATTGCTGTTACTGTTTACATTCCGCCCTCCGCTGACGCAAACACAGCATGTGACGTCATCCACTCTGTTATCGCGAGGTTACAGACAGCGCATCCCAGTGCTTTCTTTGCCATTTCGGGGGATTTTAACCATGCATCTCTCTCTTCAACGCTGCCCACGTTCAAACAGTTCAAACTCCCCTCGGTAGATCGGATCACAACCTTGTCCACCTCACCCCACTCTACAGGCCTATGGTCCAACAGCGGCCTGCGACCACTAGGACCATTAGGAGATGGTCTCCGGAGGCGAATGAGGCCCTACAGGACTGCTTTGAAACAACAGACTGGGATGTGCTTGGTGAGGACATCGATGGACTTACTGACTGCATAACGGACTATATCAATTTTTGTGTAGACAACACTGTACCCACCAGGAAGGTACTCTGTTTTCCAAATAATAAACCCTGGGTCACCAGCGACCTGAAGGCCCTGCTGAATGAGAAGAAGAGGGCATTCAAGGAGGGGGACAAGGACAAATTTGCTGAATTTGTGGATTGCTGAGGGGAAGAGAGGGTATAAGGAGAAGATGGAGGACAAGCTGAGGCAGAGCCAGGTGAGAGAGGTGTGGAAGGGTATGAGAAATATCACTGGCTTCAAAAAGTCAAACAGTGGGCAGACGGAGGGGACCCAGGACAGAGCCAATGAGCTGAACCAATTTTTTAACATTTTTTAGCTGGCCCTGTCCACCTCCCCTCCAGCTCCCCAGGCCACACACCCTCACGGTTGTCCCACCCCCACTTTGCTCACAACACCTCTGTTGAGACAATTAGCAACCCCACCTCCGCCCCTGCTCCCTCTGGACTGATCCGCAACATCCCCCTTCCCCCTACCTCCCCAGCTGGGCTGGCTTTCACCACCAACCACGTGAAGAGAGAGCTGGAGAGACTACATCAGAGGAAAGCGGCGGGCCCTGATGGCATAAGCCCAAGGGTGCTTAGGGTCTGTGCTGACCAACCGTGTGGAATACTCCAGCGACCCTTCAACCTTAGCCTGAGCCTAGAAAGGGTCCCTGTGCTGTGGAAAACATCCTGCCTCGTCCCAGTGCCCAAGAAGGCGCACCCCACTGTCCTGAATGACTTCAGACCTGTAGCGCTAGCATCCCACATCATGAAAACCCTGGAAAGGTTAGTCCTCGCTCACCTCAGACCCCTGGTGTGTACATCACTGGACCCCCTGCAGTTCGCATACCAGCGCAACATCGGGGTGGATGATGCTATAATCTTGCTTCTGCAGAGGGCCTACTCTCACCTGGACAATGCAGGTTGCACTGTGAGGGTTATGTTTTTTGACTTCTCCAGTGCCTTCAACACCATTCAGCCCCTGCTACTGGGTGAGAAGATGAAGAGGATGAAAGTGGAAGCACCCTTAGTCTCCTGGGTCACGGACTACCTGACCGGTAGGCCACAATTTGTGCGACTACAGAGCTGTGTGTCAGAACGGGCAGTGAGCAACACAGGGAACCCCCAGGGAACGGTCCTGTCCCCCTTCCTGTTCACCCTCTACACCTCGGACTTCAGATATAACTCTGAAACATGCCACCTACAGAAGTTCTCGGATTACTCCGCAATTGTAGGGTACACCAGGGGTGGGCAGGAGGAGGAGTATGGGAGCACAATCAGTGACTTTGTGTTGTGGTGTAAGCAGAACCACCTTCAGCTCAACATCAGCAAAACAAACGAGATGGTGGTGGACTTCAGGAGAACCAAGGCACAACTGACTGCAATCCTTATACAGGGGATGGATGTGGAAATGGTTGGGTCATACAAGTTCCTGGGAGCCATATGGACAACAGGCTGGAATGGGCTGGTAACACCGGGGCTCTGTACAAAAAGGGCCAGAGCCAACTCTACTTTCTGAGGAGGCTCAGGTCCTTCAACGTGTGCATCTTTTTTGCAGTGGTGTGCTGGGGAGCCAACATAAAAACCGGTGATGCTTCTCGGGTAAATAAGCTGATCAGGAAGGCTAGCTCTGTTCTGGGGATTAGCCTTGACACTCTAGAGGAGGTGGCGGAGAGACGGATCCTGGCCAAACTGCTGGCCATCATGGACAACGTCACCCACCCTCTGCATTCCATGGTTATGACGCAGAGGAGCACCTTCAGTCCCAGACTAATCCCACCATGGTGTGCCAGAGAGCGCTACTGGAGGTCCTTCCTGCCGGCGGCTATTAGACTATTTAATGCCTCACCGGAGTGCCGTGCCGTTGGCAACATAGACCTGGAACTGTTGGGGTGTTAGGACCTAGTTTAACAATTATGCATCCATCTGTGAGTAACTCTGGTCCGTAATCACTCATTCACTCAGGACTTATTTATTAATTCAGGTCTGTATATACATACTCATGTACAGTTGTTATATCATATCACGTGCAATATTGTAAGTAATTCTTGGACTTAACTTACGTAGTCATTCACTCAGGAATTCATATTAGTATCCTGTCAGTTGTATCTTTTTTCATTGCTTTTAGTATATCGAATGTGCAATACGTGCAGTTATCTGTAATTAAACTCTGCGCACTAAGGACTGTATTTTAAGGGAATTACTATTATTACCCTAAATTATATCATACACAAATTTAGCTATTTAAGTATCTCTTCCTGTCATTTACCTGTACAGTTAATGTAACCATGCAAATATTCACTTACCTGTAAATGTAACTGTATATTTACCTGTACAGTTAATTTAACCATGCAAAATATTCACTTACTATCAGGCCCTATTGCTTCTCTATGTATCCATGGTCAGAGTCTGACAGGTCTATTATTTCTGTTTCTGTGTGGTGTTTTGTGTTGGATCCCTAATTAGAGGCAGCTGCACTGCATTGTCTCTAATTAGGGATCCTACATATGTTTGTATGTCCCACACCTTGGTGTGGGTCGTTATATTTCCATGTCAAGCAAAGTAAGTGTGTTTCACGTTATTTGTTATCATTTTTCATTTGTATAGTTCGTCATTTGAGTTTATATCATTGAGTGTGTACTCAAATAAAAAACCATGTCGAACTATTACTGCGCTGCGCCTTGGTCTCTCTATGCACCCATGCGTGACACTTACCTGTTCATTTAACCAGACTGTCTATTAAGTAAACTATTATTACCCTCACTCATATCATACACATTTTTAGCTATTGAAGTTTTTCTCTGCCATCGACCTGTATAGTATAGTTAACCATGCACCATCCACCAATGTATAATGTACATATTCAGCCAACCACCCATTCTATGCAATGTCTTTTTATAGCTTTTTGCACTCCAGACTTCTTGTATTTCTATACTTTTTCATACTGCCGCTCTATGTATCATGTATCGTGTCTCTGTCTTTTGTGTATTTTCGTTCTGGCATTTTGCACCTACCCTATGTTTTGTTGTAGCTGCTTGACAAAGAAATGTCCCCTCTGGGATCAATAAAGTATCTATCTATCTATCTATCTATCTATCTATCTATCTATCTATCTATCTATCTATCTATCTATCTATCTATCTTGCCAATGGAAAAATCATTAAGGTATTTCACACGTTATCCAGATACTGACTGTTAGCACTTCGTGGTCTATAGCAGCTTCCCACCAGAATGGTCTTTAGGTGAGGCAGATGAACCTGTAGCTATATTACCTTAATAGTATTTAACATGAGATCCTCTATTTAACTGACTTGCCTAGTTAAATAAAATAACTTGACCATTGGTTGATTTCCTAGTCTTATTTTATTTCAATTTACTGATTACCTTATATGAACTATAACTCAGTAGTCTTTACATTTTTTCATGGTGCGTTTATATTTTTTCTTCAGTGTAAAACGGCTTTATAAATGAAAACAATGTACCAACCTATGTGACATCAAAGATTGTTGAGAATTCAGTGATGATTACTAAAACTGTCGCGATGATTCTGAATGATCCATGTTCTGATCACCCCCGCTGATCAAAGCAATGTGATAAATCAGGTAAGATTGGGGCGCTAGTAGTTAAGCGATCTCTCAAGTGTTCTATCATAACATTTGCAACCCTTCATCACTTTCAGTTCAAATTCAGTGGTTGCTTTTGATGCCACTTAAATATGGTAATAGTCACATTGTAACTATAAAACGTTATAATACATCTATAAAGTACTTGTTCCCCATGAAGGTCATGGGCCCATGTGCCCGCCTAACTTTATTTAATTGGTCGAGAAATATGCAGGAAGTAGACCTACCGCAACGGGATGCTATTGGATTGGTGTGACACACAGAGTGAGAAAATGACCAATTGCATCGCTCGTATCTTCTAGCGATCTAGCATCAAAAGTACCTTCCTGGGTCCAGCCATTGTATTGCTCTTTTCAACTTGAACAGCGGCGTTTCCTCCTTATATTTGGAGCTTATTCAAAGCAATATACATATATTACTATGGCAGCCTACAAGCTGGTGTTGATCCGCCACGGAGAGAGCAACTGGAACCAGGAGAATCGATTTTGCGGCTGGTTCGACGCCGATCTGAGCGAGACTGGAGAACGGGAGGCGAGGAGAGGAGGACAGGCCCTGAAAGGTGGAATCTTGTTCTATTTTATTTGACCAACTAGTTACTTACATTGTAGGCTAATACCATACACAACACATCGAATGCGACATCACTAATGCACCTGACTTTGATTGTAGATTTTCATTCTGTTTTGATCTGTGGCATCAGCGACTACAGCAATTTCGAAGGCTGAGTGCAGACACGTTTTGCAATTTTTTTTTAGCTTGAAGGGATCTCAACTATCTTATTGCTGATTTACAATAGAAATTGTAGTTGTGAAACCACTTGTTACCAATACCAGCAACGTTACGCGATTACTCCATCGATTTCACATAGGATGGAGGTGTGTTTTGGTGGTGTCTCCCCGTTGTCAATCACGCCCTCATTTCCACTTTGACCATGCCCCATTCTAATGAGGGAGTTCGATTAAGTGCACCGGGCCATGACCCATTACGTGAACTGGCAAAAGCGGAGAAGGGAGGAGCGCCCTTCTCAATTCGAACAGTAATCTTCGGCGCACGGTCATGTTGTCAACAAGGCAGCATGATTCATTGGGAAGGCATATAAAGACTTGTATCAAAAGCAATCACTTCTACATGAGTAAACACAAAAGTCCTACTCATTACTCCACGTGCTGGTGGCCAAAACGGTGACACCTGGCTCACACGTGGGACGCATCTCTGTTCCAAATAGAATGCAATCAACGCTAAACCGGTTCACTGGGTGCATTAATAGAATCCCCTCATTGTCCTCTATGGTGGGGCGCCATTGGTGGGGCTCCGCCTATTAGTTCAGCCCCTTTTCACTGTGGACAAATGAGCAACGGAGATCCCGTCTCCACCGCTTTTGACGTCACAGTTTTTCCAAAGTATGTGAACGTGCAGTTCTAGACGTGCTGTTTTGTACAATGTGTTGGTTAGGGAAATGTCTGGTGTTTCTGACAGAATAATAATATTTGGCCCAATATGCATATTTGGCCCGACGTTGCTTATCTGACTGAAGTATGTATAAAGAGTATAAAGCAGTGTTGTGCTCTCCATTGACAGTAAACTCCACTCCTGGTTCTGTAGAACTAGCATAAGTTTTTGTCCAAACTCAGAGCGTAAATAAGAATTTGTTCTTAACTGACTTGCATAAGTTAAATGAAATAACTTGACCATTGATTGATTTCCTAGTCTTACTCTATGTTGATCCGTCCATCCGTCCGTCCACCCACAAACCATCCTGGATCAAACCGATCACATCTCTTTTCTTTCTCAGATGCTGGATATGAGTTTGATGTGTGCTACACCTCAGTCCTGAAGAGGGCCATCCGCACTCTTTGGCTGTGTCTGGACAGCATTGACCAGATGTGGCTTCCTGTCCACCGGACCTGGCGCCTCAACGAACGCCATTACGGTGGCCTGACGGGGTTAAACAAGTCAGAGACTGCTGCCAAGCACGGAGAGGCTCAGGTGAAGATCTGGAGGCGGAGCTTCGATATCCCTCCTCCCACCATGGACCCGGACCATGACTTCTACACTATCATCAGCAAGGTGAGGGACACACAGAGACAGAGCCATTCACACACACATACATTCTCTTTTATGGGTAAGTATTTGCCTGATATATGACATCAGACAACAACAGAACATAAATATTTATTTGGGCAAACTCACTCACTCACATTGGGAAGAGCCTATAGTGGAAGTCTTGGCAGATTTAAATATTGGGCTATATTGACGATTGGGCTTCTCCCTGTACTAGTGTGTCTCTGAGGGCTATAGTAAAGCAAGTCTCAAAGTATCATCATGTGTTTTCCCCAGTTAATTGATGCAACGACCCCTTAACAGCAGGAATGATCAGAGTATGGGCTCTCTGATTACTAGATGCCCAGTTTTCTTCTGCCTTATCTGGTCATACACTACATGGCCAAGCATCGGCTGGAGTGGTGTAAAGCTCGCTGCCATTGGACTCTGGAGCAATGGAAACCTGTTTTCTGGAGTGATGAATCACGCTTCACCATCTGGCAGTCCGACGGATGAATCTGGGTTTGCTTGATGCCAGGAGAACATAGTGCCAACTGTACAGTTTGGTGGAGGAAGAATAATGGTCTGGGGCTGTTTTTCATGGTTCGGTCTAGGCCCCTTAGTTCCAGTGAAGGGAAATCTTAACGCTACAGCATACAATTACATTCTAGACTATTCTGTTCTTCCAACATTGTGGCCCTTTCCTGTTTTAGCATGACAATGCTCCCGTGCACAAAGCAAGGTCCATACAGAAAGGGTTTGTTGACATTGGTGTGGAAGAACTTGAATGACCTGTACAGAGCCCTGACCTCAACCCTATCAAACACCTTTTGGATGAATTGGAACGCAGACTGTGAGCCAAGCCTAATCACCCAATATCAGTGCCCGACCTCACTAATGCTCTTGTGGCTGAATGGAAGCAAGTCCCCCCAACATCTAGGGAAAAGCCTTCCCAGAAGAGTGGAGGTTGTTATAGCAACAAAGGGGGATCAACTCCATATTAATGCCCATGATTTTGGAATGAGATGTTCAGTGTACATGCATACATACAGTGCATTCGGAAAGTATTCAGACCCCTTTACTTTTTCCACATTTTGTTACGTTACAGCCTTATTCTAAAATGGATTCAACATGCACTGTCAACTGTGGGACCTTATATAGACAGGTGTGTGCCTTTCACTGTCCAATCACTTGAATTTACCACAGGTGGACTCCAATCAAGTTGTAGAAACATCTCAAGGATGATCAATGGAAACAGGGTGCATCTGAGCTCAATTTCGAGTCTCATAGCAAAGGGTCTGACTACTTATGTAAATAAATATATCAGTTATTTTTTATATATGTTTCTAAACACCTGTTTTCACGTTGTCATTATGAGGTATTGTGTGTAGATTGAGGGGTAAAATAATATTTTATCCATTTTAGAACAAGGCTGTAACGTAACAACATTTGGAAAAAGTCAAGGGGTCTGAATACTTTCCGAATGCACTGTACATACACACATATGTTAAAGGCCCAATGCAGCCGCTTTTATCTCAATATCAAATAATTTATGGGTAACAATTACCTTACTGTGATTTGTTTTCATAGTGTGGAAATATACACAGTTTATTAGGTACTGGTACAGGGTTGGACCCCCCTTTGCCTCCAGAACAGCCTGAATTCTTTCGGAGCATGGAAACGTTGCTCAACTGGTGTCAATGGACCTAATGTGTACCAGGAAAACATTCCCCACACCATTACTCCACCGCCACCAGCCTGTACAGTTGACACCAAGCAGGATGGGGCCATGCGTCTTACCCAAATCCTGATTCTGCCATCATCATGACACAACAGGAAACAGGATTCGTCAGACCAGGCAATGTTTTTCCACTCTCAATTGTCCAGTGTTGGTGATCACGTGCCGACTGGAGCCGCTTCTTCTTGTTTTTAGCTGATCGGAGTGGAACCCGGTGTGGTCGTCTGCTGCAATAGCCCATCCGTGAGAAGGATGACGAGTTGTGCTTTGTGTGTTAGCTTGCACGATTCTTGCCATTCTCCTTCGACCTCTCAACAGGACTGCCGCTGACTGTATGTTTCTTGTTTGTCGCACCATTCTCGGTAAACCCTAGACACAGTTGGGCCGTTTCTGAGATACTGGAACCGGCACGACTGGCACCGACAATGATACTACGCTCAAGGTCATTCGTTTTGCCCATTCTAACATTAAATCGAACAGTAACCGAATGCTTCAATGCCTTTATATAGCAATCAATGGCCACGTGACTGTCTGTAGGAGCAAACCATTTTCCTGAACGGGGCAATAAACTGGCTACGGAGTGTTTATAAAACACAGGAAAATCATGTTTTTGACTGCACTGGGCTTTAAAAAAATGTATTTGTTTTCATGGTGCTCTTGTAATAGCACAAGGTCTTTTGGTGTTGTTTCAACTCTCTGGTGAGTTAATGTATTGCAGAGCAGTGCGATATAGTAGGGTAAAGTTCAAAGTTCAGCTGGGATCAGAATCGATTGGTGAAAGCGTAATTTGCACTGTTGGGTCGTGATGGGTTTAAAAGTCGCCAATTAGGACTAGCAAATATGTACAGTACAGAGGCATAGGCCTACTTGTCTTTATAGGTTAAACGTGGAAATACGCAAAGACTTCAATGTAGAACCAAAAGCAGTGGACAGTTGAAGGCGTCCCCCCCCCCCCCCCCCCCCCCCAAAAAAAAACATTTTTTGTTACATTTGTTGGTTCTCTGTCATTCTTTATTTTTATTGTACCCAGGTAAGTTGACTGAGAACACATTCTCATTTACAGCAACGACCTGAGGAATAGTTGCAGGGGAGGGGAGGGGAGGGGAGGGAGAGGAGGGGGGACGAATGAGCCAATTGGAAGCTAAAGATGATACTACTAGCCACCTAGCAACTTTATAACTACCAAGAAGCCGTTTCAGGTAGTCAATCAACTTAAGAGTAGCTAGCTTGTCTAACTATCTTAGCTGGAATGCCTGCTGGCAAGGTTGTCCCGTGTGGCTCAGTTGGTAGAGCATGGTACTTGCAATGCCAAGGTTGTGGGTTTGATTCCCACAGTGGACCATGATGAAAATAATTGGGCAAAATATCAGAATTGCGCTGCCTGTGTAAAAGCAGCCTATAGTGGCAACTGCTGATGTAAAAAGGGCTTTATAAATGATTGACTGAAAGCAATATGGTGGAATGATGATTTAGGCCCAGGTTGCTGTTAGGCATTTTTCTGTTTGTTGACATACTACATTCTATCTCCATCTTTTCTTTAGGACCGTCGTTATGGCGACCTGTCTGAGGAGCAGCTTCCATCCTGTGAGAGCCTGAAGGACACCATCGCCCGGGCACTGCCCTACTGGAACGACGAGATTGTGCCCCAGATCAAACAGGGCAAGAGGGTTCTCATCGCTGCCCACGGCAACAGCCTCAGGGGCATTGTCAAGCATCTCGAGGGTAAGTAGTAGGATCTGCCTAGAACAGTGATCTCTGACTGCTTGGCTCTGGAGACCCACAGGGTGTGCAGGATTTTGTTAAGGCCTTTCACTAATACATCTGTTTTTAAATCATCAACTGTCCATGGTCACAATTAGTCGGATCAGGTGTGTTAGCGCTTGTGCTGGGCTAAAACAGAAGCCTGTACACACAGTTTCTCCCCAGGACTGGAGTCAATACTGGTTGGTTTATAGGAAGTACCGGTCTGTGTTAATATCGTTTTACTTCCTACACATTCTAATCTGCACATATGAAATGTAAGTGTCCTTCTGTGTGCTCCTTATTTTTTTGTATACACTTTCTTTGTTATGATTGTATACAATTTACATGATTTATGTTGTCGTCATTGATCAACCATAACCCTTATATCCTGCTCTGTGCTGCCCTCTGCAGGTATGTCTGAGGAAGCCATCATGGAGCTGAACCTGCCCACAGGCATCCCCATCCTGTATGAGCTGGACAAGAACCTGAAGCCCGTCAAGCCCATGCAGTTCCTGGGGGACGAGGAGACTGTCAGGAAGGCTATGGAGGCCGTGGCAGCCCAGGGCAAAGCCAAGAAGTAGACAGAGAGAGGGGGGGCACTTTGTGCATCATGGAGTAGGAAGTTGCGCTTATTTACAGATCTAGGATCAGATTTTATATTAGCCTCCCATCAATTCCTAACCTTCCGGAGGAAGCATGTAAAACTGACCTTAGATTAGTGTCTCTGGGAAGCTTCATTCTACTCCATGTGGCACAGAGTAGGGGAAAAGGGATCTGGTCTGAAGGAGGGGGGTCAGTAATCCTACAGCTCTCAAAGGAGGTCACACACACACACTGTACTTGCAGTCCAAGAAACGGAGGCACTAAGAATGTGTGTTTGTATTCAACTCTACTGTGCATAGAAAGTCTAACAAATGTTGATTATAAAACAACTAATAAGTTAGTATAGATGGATATTGACCCAGACACTTTTATGAGGACCACTGACTACACTATCAAATCAGTCATCATTCCACCGGATTATTATTGTGTCTCTGTAAAACAAATAAAAGGTATGTTTCCGCTGTTTAACAATGGATCATTGAGATTACTAATGTGATGATAAAGCTTAATTAAATTTTTTGTTAGTTTGTTTTGCGTTACCATGCTTCCTAGTCTCGCTAGAAAAAAGTATATATTTGAGAAGTTATATATATTTATTTAAATACAGAAAGATATAATTAATATTTACACTAAACACGTAAGGTTGTACTGGTTATTTTATTTCCTACTGTGCTCTGTCTGTGGTCGTACAATTCACTGTAAAACCACTGTATCAATAGTTGGAAGACTGCTTCCATCTCCTTCGAGAGCTATGGCAGGGACAGAATACCTTTATTTCCTCTGCCCCCTTCCCTAGTCTTGGATGGTACTTCTGTGTGTTGTGTACATGTCTAGCTCCTAAGAAATGTATAGTACTGCTGTGTGTGACATTGTCTTTCTATCCCATTTCCTGTTGAGTATTGTGCCACATGGCTACTGTTTTGTCAATGAGATCAAATGTTTGGTACCTGCAATGTCAGTCTGTTTCTGCTTTAGCCAGCATCGTTGGCATTCAGGGCTAAACATTCCTAGATCGCAGATAGAAATAGATTGCACACAACAGGCCAACTCTCTTCTACATCCAATCGAGCTGATTCCATTCTATCTATTACATTTCTATCCTTCCCCACCCATTCCCAAGGCTTTCTCTTTTGACATTGTTGCCAATCTTGTGACTAAAAATAAGATCATTTGGAATAAATGTAATTAGGGTTCATTGCAATGCACTTTTTAGATATACAGCACTAAAGCCTGTGCTGAACCAATAAATATGTTGGGGGGAACATGGATTTGGTCAGTTTGTACCTTTTTTTTGTTATAGAAATTGAATCATTGGTTTAGTATGAACTTCCCACCAGGGGTTTATTCTATTGAACAAATTTAGGTGGGCCCCTCCCGGTTTCGCTCTGTTTGCTTCCATTTGGTTCCTAAACGCTCAACGGTTCTGTTGCAAGAGTTAATGAGTACACCCCATGGTCATGTTCAGCAGGACCATGCTTATTTGTAACGTTCAGATAGAACTATGTTTTGTAGAAAAAACACCTCCGATATGTCGAACAAGGAATCATGTATAGGCTCTATTCGACGTTTGGCTACTGAACGTGAACATTTATGTAATAATGCCCGAGAAGCCGGTGTTTTCAGGATATATTGGCACGGTTTGCCAGCCCTCGACAACAACACCCGTGCCAATATATCCTCCAAACACTGGCTTCGAGGGCATTATCACTTTTATACGGGTTACCAACATATTAAAATAATTATTTACATATTTTCATTAACATTATATTGAAAATTGAAGACTCAATGTGCTGGTCCCATTTTCCATACGCACAAAAAGCTTATTTATCTAAAATGTTGTGCACAAATTTGTTTACATCCCTGTTAGTGAACATTTTACCCTTTGCAAGATAATCCATCCACCTGATCAGTGTGGCATATCAAGAAGCTCATTAAACAGCATGATCATTACACAGGTGCACCTTGTGCTGGGGACAATAAAAGGCCACTAAAATGTTCTGTTTTTTCATGTAACACGATGCCACAGAGGGAGTGTACAATTGGCATGCTGAATACAGTAATGTCCACCAGAGCTGTTTCCAGATAATTAAATGTTAATTTCTCTACCATAGGCCGCCTCCAATGACATTTTAGAGAATTTCGCAGTATGTCCAACTGGCCTTAGAACTGCAGAATGTAACTACTCCTGCAAAGGACCTCCAAATCCGGCTTCTTCACCTGCAGGATCGTCAGAGGGGTAGGGCGGGGTGCTGAGGAGTATTTTTGTCTGTAATAAAGCACTTTTGTGGGTAACAAAACTCAATCTGATTGGCTGGATTTCACATGACTTGGCAGGGGTGCAGCCATGCCGCATAAGCCCACCCACTGGGATCCAGGCCCACCCATGGCTGCACCCCTGCCAAGTCATGTGAAATCCATAGATTAGGGGCTAATTAATTTATTTCAATTGACTGATTTCCTCAAAAAAACTATAACACAGCAACATCTTTGAAATTGTTGCATGCTGCGTTTATATTTTTGTTCAGTATATTGCATCCTTCCACAAGATAGTCCCGACACAAATCTAGGGTTGCTACCCAAGCCGGCTGGTCGTTCATTCTATCGGTTCAGTTGCCAGAGATGCGACCCAGTCGTCGAGTCTTTTTGTTCTGTATCTATGGACGTGACCCAGTCGTTCGTTTTAAATGTTCCATTGCCATACTGGCTAGCAACGTTCTTATCCCTTGCTTGCAAGGCAACTACGGCTAACTTACAGTCACGTCAAACAGTGCAGCCAGAATAACTACAAACCAGCTGCATTTTCATTTGTTTAAGCTGTTTCCTAGTGACATTTATTTGGAAACATCCATAACAATGCACGATTTCACCTGGCATATAGAATATGCTCTGTTGGTCAGAGGAGCTAGCCAACAAAACAGTTAACACAATCACTTGAAACAAGCTAGAAAGACTGCAAACTAGCTGCATTTGGTTTTACCTGTTTTCTATTGATATCTTTTTGTATATTTCCATAAAAATTATGCTGATTCATGATTTCTACTGGCTGATAAAAGCTGCCTGCCTGTCTGTATCATCCTGACTCCCAACACATTAATGACTATGCAACAGCTGGAGATCGAATTTGAATATTGAAGACAGACAGCAAGGTTTATACAAATCTTCTCTGGTGAAAACAACATTTTAGTCTAAAAGAAATGTGAGAATGCTTTTTATAGTGGAGATCAAGTTTATAAATTGCCTGGCTGGGCTGATAAGACAGTGGATTGCGCATGCAGATGGAACAGAGTAAATAGGCATTTTAACCTATATAGTATCGTGTCCCGCCCTCGGGATGGTTGAGCTAACGTGTGCTAATGTGATTAGCATGACGCTGTAAGTAACAAGAAAATGTCCCAGGACATAGACATACAGTGGGGAGAACAAGTATTTGATACACTGCCGATTTTGCAGTAGTGATGGGAAGTTCGGCTCTTTTCCGAGAGGCTCTTTCGACTCCTGAACGGCTCTTAATTTAGGATTTTTTTGTAGGCCTTTATTTTGCCCTAACTTTAAAAAAAAAATGGTTTGTGTGTTGAAAACCCTTTCATGTGCAGTGTTTTTATGCATTTATTTTGTTACAAAAGCATTATTTTGTTTTTAATCATTTTAATCAAACATTTTTTTGCACAAATTAACAACAAAAAAACAGCAAATAAACAGAATTGAACTAGAACAGAACTAGAACCAAACTCAAGCAAACAGTATTAATGTCCTCAGTGAAGATTGGCATTCAAAAAAATCAGATGCCTCAGCTTTGATGGACTGATCCTATTTCTTCTTTCTGAGATTATCTGCCCTGTTTTTGAGAAGATTCTCTCTGAAGGAACCGATGTTGCCACAATACACAGTCTCCCTTCCATCACCTTCGCCAGGCGTGGAAAGACTGAGGCCTTGGCCTGCCACCAGCTCAGTGGGTCTTCTGCTCGTTGGATGATGGGCTCCTCAAGATAAGACCTCACCTCCAGTATAGCATCAGCTGTAGGATTTCTTCTTGTAGCATCTCCTGTAGCTCTTTCATCAAAAAGCCTCCAAACAACAGAGGTTTGTGGTTCCTCATACACTTGGCCTTCTAATGGCGGAGCTGGCTGGCTGCTAGGGGTGCATCTTGCTGCTGCACTAATTCTCTGAAGTGCCTCATCAACAGCTCTGTTGTCATTGAATGCAAGTTTTTTAAACCTAGGATCCAATAATGTGGTTTCTGAGTGGACAGTGTTGTACTCCATACGCAGAAATTTCCGGTCCATGGCTGAACAAAGAGCTGCAACCAATTCTTTCCCTTTCTGCATGGTTACAGTCTGTTGGGCTGTCACACGCTGCAAACCTTTGCATAGCAGGAGCATTTTTGAGGCAGAAACATAGCTGAGGGAGAGAAACAGCAACTTTTAAAATGAAGCTTTTTTTAAAGTATGTGGCATATTATATGTGGCACATTATACTGTATTGTTTCTGCAATGTATAATAGTGACTGAATGGTAGTAGTGAAAAAAAATGGTCCAAGGTACCTGTCTGCACTTATTTCCACAGTCACCTCCTCAAATGGTTGCAGGACGGTGCAGACCTCTTTCACCAGCTCCCATTCCTCTTGACATAGAGCATCAACTGGTGCGTTGATGAGGGCCAGGGTGGAGATGATGGCATCTTTTGTTTCAAGAATTCGTTTCAACATATAAAATGTTGAGTTCCACCTGGTGGCACACTCTTGTTTGGGCCTCAGTTCAGGCATCCCCATCTGGCACTGTGTGGACTTTAGCCTCTGTGTTGCAACTGTGCTTTTGTGGAAAAACTCCACAACAGCCTTCACCTTATCCACGGTTGGTTTGACCACCTTTAGGGCATCTCTAATCATGAGGTTTAGTGTATGTGCCAGACATGGGTGATGGGTCCACTTAAGAATTTTTATGGCTTTGGTGATGTTTGCTGCATTGTCACTCACACAGCACACTACTTTGTCACTCACACAGCACACTACTTTGTCCTCTACTTGCCACTCTTTTGCCACTCTTACTAGCTCATCTGCTAGGTTTTCTGCAGTGTGTCTCTCTGTGAACTCAAAGCAGTCCAAAAGGCAAGATGTCATCTTGTAATTTTCAATTAAATGGCAAGTGACAGCCATGAAAGAGCAGGTTGTTCTGGAGGTCCAGCAGTCAGTTGTCAGGCAAACTGATGGAGCTTGTTTCACCCTTACTTGCCATAATGCCCGTTCTGTGTCATATAGTTTAGGTATTGTTGTTTGGGACAATGTTTTTCTACTGGGAAGAGTGTATGTGGGATTTAAAGTTTTGACAAAACTTTTAAAACCTCTGTCCTCCACAATTGAAAAGGGTTGGAAATCAGTAGCTATCATTTTAGCTAGCTCTACATCAATGCTGTGCTGTTTGGATGGGGTCATCACTTTGGGTATAAACTGGCTTATTTTGCTTTGAGCTGCAGTAGGAGAGGTTATACCTGCATGTGTGGGGAAGCCAGTAGATGCTGCTGCAGTTGCTGTTTTTTGGGGATGAGACACACCAGGATCTGTAGATGGGGTGCTAGCTTGCCCTCTCTCCTCTAACTGCACTGTAGGATGGACAGTTCTCATATGTCTATGCAGGTTTGTGGTGGAACCTGCTCTTAAAGTAATTTTCATCTTGCAGTGAACGCACTCTGCTTTGTTGTTTCCATTGTCTTTAAACTGGAGCCAGATGCTGCTTCTCTTTCGGGTGTCACTCATAGTTACGACTCACACACTCTCCTCACCGCTATCTGACAGAGAGTGTCGTTATTAACGTTGTTACGACTCATTAACTTGCAGTGGAGTGCCGCTTCACTTCACCCCCCTCTCTGTTTTTACATAATGGTATGATCCCATATCCTCACATCTGATTGGCCGCGATGCGATTGCTGACCAATCAAAAGAAAGTTCTGCCTGTAAGCACGCAGCGAAAGGAAAAAAACTGGGAGCCGGCTCTCACTCGATGCGAGCCGGCTCTTCTGATTCACTACAAAGCATCGGCTCTCAGAGCCGCATCTTTTGCGCATGACACATCACTATTTTGCAGGTTTTCCCACTTACAAAGCATGTAGAAGTCTGTCATTTTTATCATAGGTACTCTTCAACTGTGAGTGACGGAATCTAAAATCCAAAAATCCAGAAAATCACATTATATGATTTTTAAGTAATTAATTTGCATTTTATTGCATGACATAAGTATTTGATACATAGGAAAAGCAGAACTTAATATTTGGTACAGAAACCTTTGTTTGCAATTACAGAGATCACACGTTTCTTGTAGTTCTTGACTGTGTTATTGACTGTACGTTTGTTTATCCCATGTGTTTTGTCGCACTGCTTTGCTTTATCTTGGCCAGGTCGCAGTTGTAAATGAGAACTTGTTCTCAACTGGCCTACCTGGTTAAATAAAGGTGAAAAAAATATATAATAATCTAGTGGCCAGAATCTTTATTGCGCCTGGACTCCTAAGTAATATTATGGCCTTTCTCTTGCATTTCAAAGATGCATTTTTGCATTTTTTTTTTCTTGGTATAATCTTTTATCAGATCTAATGTGTTATATTTTCCTACATTAATTTCACATTTCCACAAACTTCAGAGTGTTTCCTGCCGTTTTAAAGAAGCTTAAGAAATCCTGCTATGCCCTCCAACAAACCATCAAACAGGCCAAGTGTCAATACAGGACTAAGATTTAATTGTACTACAGGTCAACATTCACAAGGCCGCTGGGCCAGACGGATTACCAGGACGTGTACTCCGAGCATGCTCTGACCAACTGGCAAGTGTCTTCACTGACATTTTCACCAAGTCCCTGACTGAGTTTGTATTACCAACATGTTTCAAGCAGACCACCATAGTCCCTGTGCCCAAGAACACTAAGGTAACCTGCCTAAATAACGACAGACCCGTAGCCCTCACGTCTGTAGCCATGAAGTGCTTTGAAAGGCTTGTCATAGGTCACATAAACACCATTGTCCCAGAAACCATAGACCCACTCCAATTTGCATACCGCTCAAACAGATCCATAGATGATGCAATCTCTATCACACTCCACACTGCCCTTTCCCACCTGGACAAAACGAACACCTACGTGAGAATGCTATTCATTGAAATACAGCTCAGCATTCAACACCATAGTGCCCTCAAAGCTAATCACCAAGCTAAGGATCCTAGGACTGAACACCTCACTCTGCAACTGGATCCTGGACTTCCTGACAGGCCGCCCACAGGTGGTAAGGGTAGGTCACACCACATCTGCCACGTTGATCCTCAACACTGGGGCCCCTCAGGGTTGCGTGCTCAGTCCCCTCCTGTACTCCCTGTTCACCCACGACTGCACGGCCAGGCACGACTCCACCACCATCATTAAGTTTGCAGATTACACAACATTGGTAGGCCTGATCACCGACAACAAGACAGCCTATAGGGAGGAGATCAGAGACCTGGCCGTGTGGTGCCAGGATAACAACCTCTCCCTCAACGTAATCAAGACAAAGGAGATGATTGTGAACTACAGGAAAAGGAGGAGGACCGAGTACGCCCCCATTCTCATCGACAGGGCTGCAGTGGAGCAGGTTGAGAGCTTCAAGTTCCTTGGTGTCCACATCACCAACAAACTAGAATAGTCCAAACACACCAAGAATGTCATGAAGAGGGCACGTCAAACGCCTATACTCCCTCAGGAGACTGAAAAGATTTTGCATGGGTCCACAGATCCTCAAAAGGTTCTTCAGCTGCAACATCGAGAGCATCCTGACTGGCTGCATCACTACCTGGTACCGGAGTGCCAAGTCTAGCTCCAAAAGACTTCTCAACAGCTTTTATCAAGCCATAAGACTCCTGAATAGCTAATCAAATTGCTACCCGGACTATTTGCACTGCCCCCCCCCCAACCCCTCTTCTTCACACTGCTGATACTCTCTGTTTAACATCTATGCATAGTCACTCTAACTATACCTGCATGTACACAGGGGCGCCGTATGGGGGGGAAAAGTTAGGATGATTCTAAGGGCCTGTGACTGACAGGGGCCCTAAAATATTATTCCAGCATTAAGTAAAAACATTTTGGAGCCCAATGTTATATATTTTCATGGGGCCCAAAATCCCTGGAGGCTCCCCTGCATGTATATATTACCTCAAATTAGCCCGCCTAACATGTGCTCCTGCACATTGACTCTGTACCGGTACCACCTGTATATATATTCTTTTTACTTTCACTTTACTGTTTTTTATTTCTTTACCTCTTGTTTACATATTACTTATTTTCTACTTAAATTGCACTGTTGGTTAGGGCTTGTAACTAAGCCTTTCACTGTAAGGTCTACACCTGTTGTATTCGGCACACGTGACAAATAAACTTTGATTTGATGAATATGCATATCCTTGCTTCAGGTCCTGAGCTACAGGCAGTTAGATTTGGGTATGCCATTTTAGGCGAAAATTGAAGGGGAAAAAAGGGTCCGATCCTTAAGAGGTTTCAAATAAGTATATTTAGCCGGTGGTAATTTGTGGAGCGGACTCCGGCTCCGGTTTTAACCAATCAGCATTCAGGTTTAGACCCACCGGTTGTGGTGTTGGCGGGTGTCACGATAACTAATCTGCTGGCGGGAGAGTGAAAGCAAGGACATTATCCTTATTGATAGTCTGATAGGGAAACAAATACATAGCGAAGTAAGTGTAAACGTTAACTTGTTCTGTCATAATGAGAAAAATACAATCTGAAGTAAATGGGAGGTAAGATACAAACTTAATTCCCGAAGACATAGCTAGCTACATAATGCAAGCTAATGCTTAACGGTACCAAAGATTGTTTATAACTAATAAAAGATAGACCACTACCTGTCATTTCTAGTGGGAGCACATGAATCATAGTGGGCAGAACCAAGCACGAGATAGCGAGATCCTATTGGCGCGCTTTATCTTATTTTTGCATATTTCCGTAAGGGGACGCTTACTCGGAAGTGCGCGTGTGCAATAACTTAATTGGAACGTGCACTCCTTCTAAACATCGCAATTCGTATAAACTTTGGAAAAGCTTAACGTCTACTAAACTTAGCCGACTGTGTTCGTAACAGGTAGTTTTGGGAACAGAAACTATATTGAGATCAAATGTTTCATCGATGAGAAAATGTGTAGAAGGTCGGCCAAAATCTATCTCGCTCCGTCTTCTCCCACTGTCGGCCAACGGGGTTCCCCTCATCACCATATTTGGTGCTGAGTGGAAACGCCAACCGGATGCTACAGATCTATACATCCGGTGAAACATCTGTGACGGTACTATGCATCAGAAACTAGCTACCAAGCTTAAGCTTGTCAACTCTTCTTGGCTTGTTAGCGATAACGAGGTACTACTAGCTGGGTTAGTCATATCACATACATATGTGTAAACCGCTAGCTAGGTGAAACTAATCTAGCTAGCTAGATGTTCGTGGCGTTAGTTTAATTAACGTTGGTAGCTATCTAACGTTAGCTAGTGAAACGCTAGATAGGTCTATTTTAACTACAAGTCGACATAATATTTGGTTGCTAGAGTAGCAAGCTAACAACCTATAAATGTGTTGCGTTGTAGACGATTAAAAAAAATGCTTTAGAAAGACTCATACAAGATCCAGGTAAATTAACGAGTGAGGCGAATTGCTTTGTAGACTTAATAAATATTTCAGAAAATGGACAGGTTGACGTGTGTGTGTCAATTAGGCCTAACTAGCCAACTTACTATCAGTGCCCTAGTTACTACACAAGTATGTGAGCGAGACACGTTTTACTGGTTCTGAGTACACAACCAGTGTATGATTGACAGGTGTAACCCATCTACTTTGACAAGGCCAAGTTGCTCTTTCTATTGTATGAATTATTTGTTGCATGCCATCTTTGTTTCATTGACTGAAACACAGCATAATGTTGAACCTGAGTTTTTTTGGGGATAATTTCTCGATTTACTTGTCTTTTGTTTACAGATCAATTGCAGACTACTTCTCTCCAAAAGCAGAACTGGTAAGTTTTATATCTTGACAACTGATGAAACACCAAGTTCTCTTTTATTTTTATTTTTTAGTATTTTTTTGGGCACAGATGGATATGTAATCTTCTCTTCAACACTATTGACAGATAAAGGTTACCCAATTTAACAAATCACACAACAACAACAAAAAAACGTTATGCAATTAAAATAAACAAAAATGCCTTTTCCAAACCAGATCAATTTTCTGATGGTGATGGTAAAGGTAGGGGTGTACTAACTTTTTCCCCATAAGGAAAAGGCATTTCTGTTTATTTCAATTGCATAACATTTTCAATTTGTTGTTGTGTGATTTGTTAAATTGGGTAACCTTTATCTGTCAATAGTGTTGAAGTTAAGATTACATATCCATCTGTCCAAATATGTTTGAAAAAATAAAAAGAGAACTTTCCAGGGGGTGTACTTACTTTTTCACATGACTGTACAAACACACTGAGATATTGATGGTAATCCCACATGATTTCACTACACACAGATGACTATGGAGTTTGCTGCTTCGTGTGACTGCCTCAGGCGTTGTCCCATGCTAATGCAACAGTGAGATCGTTCTTATATAAAATGATGAGTAGCCTTAGGCAGTACTTCGCCAATGCCGGTGAGAAACCGATTTTATGGATTTGTATTGGGTTGTGGCTTTGTAGCCTTTTAGTGCTCCAGCATGATGCTTCATTGTTGTGTAATTTGATGTTATGCTTATCCTAACCCTTGAACTGTGTCGACCCTGGCTGGTACTGCGTACTGCGTAGTGGGTGTGTCTTTCTTTGTCTCCCTGGCTGTCTCTCTGTGTGGATTTTTTTTTAACCGCTCGGCGCAGTAACCATAAACTATATAGCCTACATGATTCTTCTGGACTCAAAACTATTACTCGCCCACTTGCCCTGCATTCTGAAAATACCTTATTTGATTTATTATTAACCAATATATATATAGTATCTTGTTGCCTTTCGCATAATGCTTTCGGGCTGTTAACCTGCATTAATACAGTGTGTACTTTTCCTTTTGAGCAAACTTGTGCTGCAATGGAAGGGGATGGTTCATCCATATGGTGCTGGGTTATATCTCTGCTGGTTTATTTGCTCACACCTGTATCGTTCTTCCTCCTGTGTTGGCAGTCAAAGACGTCATCCCTCTGGGGTTGCCTAGTCCCAAACCCTCCCTGGTCGCCTCCTCCCTCCAGGAGACCCACATGAAACCCTCTCAGCCCCCTGGATGCCTGTCTAACCCCAACACGCACCCCCTGTCAAAATGGGTGCTACCCTTGACCAGCCCCAAACTGGACCTAATGAGGGCCAAGCCCACACCTGGACCCCATCCTCACCCTCCCCAACCGCCAGGGGTGCACCACAGAGCCTCTGGGGTTGGGGGTGAAGCCAAGGTTAGCCAGGCCAAGTTAACAAGGAAGATACAGCCTTCCCACAGCCCCTTGAGTATGACCTTTGACCCTAGGGGTGGTACGGCAACTGGCAACAGTGATGTTGGGAGCTCTAGACCTCTGTTTACTGTTGCCCAGCCCCTCCAGTCTACCCCCCAGTACACAGCAAGAGACGACAGGAAGGACACAATGAGGAATGGTGGTGCACTGTCTCACCCCATGCGCAGCCCTGTCACTCCACAGCAGGTAGATGGATAACGATTGATTGATACTTTTATTGATTCCAAAACGTGGTGTCAGCAGCAGATAAAAACACATATGCTATAATCTAAACTCTCACCTTACGCAGGTCAATAATTACAATTCAATAACCAGGTTTCTATCCAACCTTTTGTTATATGTTGGGTAAAAAAAAAACGACCTGACGGAAACGGCACATTTGTCGGTAAACTTTCCAAATGTTGATGAAAAAAAATATGCTAGACAATTTGGGATCTTTTTGTGAAATGGCGGTGGAAACCCTGTTATGCACTAATATTGATATAATAACCATCATATCGAAGTAACGCAATGACATTGTGTGGTCCTCCCACTACGACTCGGGAAAGTATGCAGTTTATTAGGCTACAGATGAAAAGTAATGAGCTTGATGCTCCTTTCCAATATATATTATTCTGGTGACATGATGATTGATGCTTTGCTGCCGTTTTAACAAATAAAAATAATCTCATGTAGGTAGCCTACCCGCACTGTATCTGCAAGCTGTTGGCTAGAGCAGGGGGTTCCCATACTTTTTCACTCGGTTCCCCCTTCCAGCGTTGGGGAACATCCCGCACCCCACATCTATTTCTATTGGCACAAGCACTGTCCATGACACAAACTGTGACCCCGCCCCACAGTTTTGGAACCACTTGGCTAGAGTGCACATGTCAAGACCAGAGTGGCCACATTTGCTATATAACTCAATATTTGTTGTGACAAAACCATCAATAGAGTTGAAAATGTGATGGAAACCCATTTAACTTAATTAATTAACTTAATTTAACTGTAAAAGTTATTTTATGTGCACT
This sequence comes from Thymallus thymallus, assembly GCA_023634145.1. Taxonomy (NCBI): domain Eukaryota; kingdom Metazoa; phylum Chordata; class Actinopteri; order Salmoniformes; family Salmonidae; genus Thymallus; species Thymallus thymallus. Next base: position 22,957,471 of record CM042388.1, on the reverse strand, counting down.
ACGTCATCACGCACAGCCTTTTATCGGCAACAAGTCCAATTAGATGGAAACAAAACTATGGTAAAATGGGCATACTGTTTTTATACAGATTTTAGAATGTTCACATAAATCTTTCGCCAATTGGATGGAAACCCAGCTACTGATGTTGCTAGTGGCTCAGTTGGTTGAGCATGGTGCTTGCACCGCCAGGGTTGTGGGTTCGATTCCCACGGGGGGCCAGTACAAAAAATGTATGCACTCACTACTGTAAGTCGCTTTGGATAAGAGTGTCTGCTAAAATGTAAAATGTTTGGTTCTGTTTTGTCTTTCCACAGAGTGGTGGTTCCCTGGACCACAGAGGAACCACTCCCACTAGCAAACCGTTCACTTCAGGTACAAATTATACCTAACTTAGATAGGTCCTTTATTGATCCCCGAGGGGGAAATTTCTTTGTCAAGCAGCTACAACAACAAAACACAGGGCAGGTGCAAAATGCCACAAGGAAGGTACACAAAAGACAGATACACGGTACATGATACATAGAGCGGCAGTATGAAAAAGTATAGAAATACAAGATATCTGGAGTGCAAAAAAAGCTATAAAAAGACATTGCATAGTATGGGTGGTTGGCTGAATATGTATACTATACATTGGTGGATGTTGGATGGTTAACTATACTATACAGGTCGATGGGTGGTTGGCTGAATACAGCGGTATTGAACACGTCACCATTTTTCTCAGTAAATAGATTTCCAAAGGTGCTATTGACAATCATTTCACCATAAATTTGCCTCGACCAAATTTATGGTGAAATGATTGTATTTCCACTTCCGTATTATGGCCCCAACAGTGCTCACTGGAACATTCAGAAGCTTAGAAATGCGCCTATAACCAATGCCATCATCACGTTTTGCAACAATTAGGTTGCGAATGTCTTGAGACAGCTCTTTGCTTTTACCCATCATGAGATGTGTCTTGTGTGACACCTTGGCAATGAGACCTTTTTGTAGGCCATCAGTTCGGACTGAACCAGCTGATATTAATTTGCACTGACGGGGCTGGATTGCTTTTTAATTACTGATAGTTTTCAGCTGTTGTCTTGGCTTTCCATGCCTTTTTGAACCTACCTTCATGTGTTCAATACTTTTTTTCCCTGTGTCATTTCACATTACTACACAACTTAATTTCTGAACTTATTTGTTTTGGTTTCTTTGTATGTATGGATTACTTGGGTTGTTACCAACATCTGGTGAAAAGTTCGTGTCAATAGCACCTTTGGAAATATATTTACTGAGAAAAATGGTGACGTGTTCAACTTGTTTCACCCGCTGTATGTACACAATACATTGTTGGATGGTTAACTATACGATAACGGTCGATGGCAGAGAAATACTTCAGTAGCTAAAAATCCATATGATATGAGCGAGGGTAATAGTTAATAGTACTTAATAGACAGACTGGCTAAATGAACAGGTAAGTGAATATTTTGCATGGTTACATAAACTGTAAAGGTAAATGACAGGAAGAGATACTTAAATAGCTAAATGTGTGTATGATCTAATTTGGGGTAATAATAGTAATTCCCTTAAAATACAGTCCTTAGTGCGCAGGGTTTAATTACAGACTGCACGTATTGCACATTCGATATACTAAAAGCAATGAAAAAGTTGCAACTGACAGGATACTAATATGCATTCCCGAGTGAATGACTACGTAAGTTAGGCCCAAGAATTACTTGCAATATTGCACGTGATATGATATAACAACTGTACATGAGTATGTATATACAGACCTGCATGAATAAATAGGTCCTGAGTGAATGAGTGATGACGGACCAGAGTTACTCACGGATGGATGCATAATTGTTAAACTAGGTCCTAGCACCCAAACAGTTCCATATCTATGTTGCTGACGTCATAACCATGGCGTGCAGAGGGTGGGTGACGTTGTCCATGATGGCCAGCAGTTTGGCCAGGATCCGTCTCTCCGCCAACTCCTCTAGAGTGTCATGGCTCATCCCCAGGACAGAGCTAGCCTTCCTGATCAGCTTATTTAGCCGAGAAGCATCACCGGCTTTAATGTTGGCTCCCCAGCACACCACAGACTGGTAGAAGGTATGTAGTAGTTTACTGCACATGTTGAAGGACCTGAGCTTCCTCAGAAAGTAGAGTCGGCTCTGGCCCTTTTTGTACAGGGCCCCGGTGTTACCAGCCCATTCCAGCCTGTTGTCCATATGGACTCCCAGGAACTTGTATGACCCAACCATTTCCACATCCATCCCCTGTACAGGGACTGCAGTCAGTTGTGCCTGGGTTCTCCTGAAGTCCACCACAATCTCCTTTGTTTTGCTGATGTTGAGCTGAAGGTGGTTCTGCTCACAACACAGTCACTGATTGTGCTCCTGTACTCCTACTGCGGAGTCATCCGAGAACTTCTGTAGGTGGCATATTTCAGAGTTATATCTGAAGTCCGAGGTGTAGAGGGTGAACAGGAAGGGGGACAGGACCGTTCCCTGGGGGTTCCCTGTGTTGCTCACTGCCCGTTCTGACACACAGCTCTGTAGTCGCACAAATTGTGGCCTACCGGTCAGTTAGTCCGTGACCCAGGAGACTAAGGGTGCTTCCACTTTCATCCTCCTCATCTTCTCACCCAGTAGCAGGGGCTGAATGGTGTGAAGGCACTGGAGAAGTCAAAAAACATAACCCTCACAGTGCAACCTGCGTTGTCCAGGTGAGAGTAGGCCCTCTGCAGAAGGTAGATGATTGCATCATCCACCCCGATGTTGCGCTGGTATGCAAACTGCAGGGGGTCCAGTGATGTACACACCAGGGGTCTGAGGTGAGCAAGGACTAACCTTTCCAGGGTCTTCGTGATGTGGGATGTTAGCGCTACATGTCTGAAGTCATTCAGGACAGTGGGGTGTGCCTTCTTGGGCACTGGGACGAGGCAGGATGTTTTCCACAGCACAGGGACCCTTTCTAGGCTCAGGCTAGGTTGAAGGGTCGCTGGAGTATTCCACACAGTTGGTCAGCACAGACCCTAAGCACCCTTGGGCTGATGCCATTAGGGCCCGCCGCTTTCCACTGATGTAGTCTCTCCAGCTCTCTCTTCACTTGGTTGGTGGTGAAAGCCAGCCCCGGTGGGGGGGGAAGTGGGGTGTTGAGGATCAGTCCAGGGGGAGCAGGGGCAGAGGAGGGGTCACTGATTGTCTCAGCAGAGGTGTTGTGAGCCAAGTGGTGGTGCGACAGCCGTGAGGGTGTGTGATCTGGGGAGCTGGAAGGGAGGTGGAAAGGGCCAGTATCAAACCTGTTAAATTGGTTCAGCTCATTGGCTCTGTCCTGGGTCCCCTCCGTCTGCCCACTGTTTGACTTTTTGAAGCCAGTGATATTTCTCATACCCTTCCACACCTCTCTCACCTGGCTCTGCCTCAGCTTGTCCTCCATCTTCTCCTTATACCCTCTCTTCCCCTCAGCAATCCGCAACTTCAGCTCCCTCTGGACGCATTTCAATTTGTCCTTGTCCCTCTCCTTGAAGGCCCTCTTCTTCTCATTCAGCAGGGCCTTCAGGTCGCTGGTGACCCAGGGTTTATTATTTGGAAAACAGGGTACCTTCCTGGTGGGTACAGTGAAATTAATATAGTCTGTTATGCAGTCAGTAAGTCCATTGATGTCCTCCCCATGAGCCTCACAGAGCACATTCCAGTCTGTTGTTTCAAAGCAGTCCTGTAGGGCCTCATTCGCCTCCGGGGACCATCTCCTGATGGTCCTGGTGGTTGCAGGCTGCTGTTGGACCAAAGGCCTGTAGAGTGGAGTGAGGTGGACAAGGTTGTGATCCGATCTACCGAGGGGAGGGAGTGCAGTGGAGTTGTATGCGTCCTTCACATTAGCATATAACAAGTCCAGAGTTGTATTATTCCTGGTTGGGCACTTCACAAACTGTTTGAACGATTGCAGCGTTGAAGAGAGAGATGCATGGTTAAAGTCCCCCTGAAATGGCAAAGAAAGCACTGGGATGCGCTGTCTGTAACCTCGCGATAACAGAGTGGATGACGTCACATGCTGTGTTTGCGTCCGTGGAGGGCGGGATGTAAACAATAACAGCAATGGCCGCCGTGAATTCCCTCGGCAAATAGTAGGGTCTCAGGTTGACAGCTAATAGTTCAATGTCAGGGCTACAAAACTCTTAAGAGTAATATGGTTCGGATTACACCATCTGTTGTTTACTAATAAAGCCAGCCCACCACCCTTGCTCTTACCGGAAGAGACGCTATCCCTGTCTGCTCTGATGGTCTGGAAACCGTCGATAGTGACTTTCTCTTTGGGGATTTTATCGTTCAGCCAAGTCTCAGTAAAAAACATTAGGCTTGTTTCCCGATAATCCCTTTGTCCACGGACAAGAGCCTCAAGCTCGTCCATTTTGTTATGTAGTGACCTCACATTGCCCATAATGATAGACTGTACTTGTACTTGTACTTCCTCCGCTTTGCCTTACATTTCAATCCCGCCCTACGTCCACGGCGTCGCCTTTTCAACTCGTCTGGAATTTCAAACTTTTCATTGGGTTGCAGCAGCGCTGCGTGTGCTAAATCCAGGAGCTGGGCTGTGTTGTAAATAATAATAGTTGACGACTCCTGTCGACGTTCAGCTGCGAGAGAATTCATAATCCTTAACTATTATAGTTCAACTGTAGCAAAAAAACTAAAGAAAAGAGACTATAAAACGAACTAAAACAACAATTTATGCACGGACAACGGGAGCTGCTTAACAGGCGACCACTCAGGGTGGCGCCAAACAAAGAGAAAAATAATGAGCACATCCTAGACCCATTAATTTTGATTTACTGAACCTTTGTAAATGTAGTCTATAACCAAATAGGGTAACCCTCTCCAAATTATGTTTCAATTTTGTTTTATACAGTACCAATGCTGATGCAGGCATGTGTAGTAGTTTCTGATACCCCCTCTGTCATTTGACTAATGACTTGTTGAGAGTAGTAAACCATGCAAATTCTGGCTAACTTCGCATGAAGTGCACCAGTTAGCTGCTGAAAAGTTAGAGATCTAGTGGGCTTCTGTTTATTGTAATGTGTGTTAAAAGGACTTTCAAACTTCACAATTTTCCTCGTTTGATGAAAATGTCATTTTGGCGTTTTCACATCTATTGAAGGAACTTGCAAAATCCACTTACTCTCATTCTATAGTATTTTACTTTAACTATTCTATTCATTGTGAATGTAGTTGATGATGCTGCTGCTACTGCTGTTTTCTCCCACCAGGAGGCACCACATCCCTGTCTCCTAAGAAACGCAAACACCCCGACTCAGGGGAGAGAAACGGTGGTGGAAGAGGAGAGGAAATGGCTAGTAAGAGACTGCGTCCAAAGGACTATAGCCCAGGCACAGGCCCAGACCCTACCTGTAACAGTCACCCATCCTATGGAACAGCCAGGTGAGAGGGGTAGACAAGTTATATCATTGTACTAACTATGCTCATAAGGCATTTCTAAATTATGTTTTTACAAGAATTAATTAATATATAATCAATTGAAATAACCATTAAAAGATGGAAATCTTACTGATTGTGATATTTTGTTGTCTGGTTTGTGATGGCTAAATGCTCTGTTTTAAACCCCCAGCCCCAACCCCAACCCATCCTACCTGAAGAAAGTATTCATGAAAAACAGTCCGAACTCGGGTACTATTCTGAGTTTGAAGGAGCGTCTCACCCCTAAGAAGACTGAGGGAGGGATGGAGACGGCCCCTACCTCTCCACTCCCCACAACCAAGCCTGCGAGGCAGCTCTTTAACAACCAAGGACAAACGCCATGCAGTAACAGTGTGAGGGAGAATAGCAACCCTCGGTGTAGATACAGTGTAATGAATCACCAATCTGGCAACCCCCAGTCTGTTTATAGTGGTAGTAATCTCCAATCCGGCCGCCTAGCGAACCTGCACGTCAAAAGCGCTAGTAGAGGAGAATGCAGCAGAGAGAAAGAGGGCAGAGCAAGAGCGCGAGAGGGTAGAGGAGAAGAACCGACAGGTCGCACCGACAGAAGAACCCCCAAACACGTCTCAAGGTCTCAAAGCTCATACTCAAGCTGCTCTAGTTCTCTGCATCATCTTGGATTGGCACAGAACCGAAACATCACTCGCCCCCGGGGAACGTCGGCCTTGTTGGATGACCTTTTCACCCCTGACCCCATAACCTCTAGAGCAGCGATGACCTTTTCCCCTAGTCCCCAGAGAGGAGATGGGTCACCCTCTGTACACGACAAGGTTCCTGTGTCTGGTGTGTCAGCTACAGTCTGTGGTGCTACTAAACGACTGCGGCCCACCTCTGTAACAAGCCCCAGAGAAACTCCCCAAATCTCCCCCTCGGAGCGAATCTCTGGCCCCAATATCTTTCCCTGTAAGGTAGCAGCAGTGGACCCCTTTTGCTGCAGTGGACCCCCACCACTCCTAAGCCCTAACATCTACTCTTCCTCTTTTTTAAGGCTGGAGTCGTGCGGTACTGACTTGACTAAATTAGAGACTGGCTCGTACAGGACCAGCACCAGCACTACCTCAGGGAACCTCAGGGAAGCCCTCATCAAGGATGAGTCTGTTACGATGGAGGATGTCGCGTCAGAACTGAAAATGAGTCCTGCTTTTCTAGCTTTGAGACTGTTTGTGGATCAGTCAGAGGCAGGACCCAGATCTCCTGGTATTCCTTCAGCAGGGTTGGAGTCACCTATGGATAAGCATGCCAACCTCAAGAATGAGTCCTCCGGCCTGAAAACTATCCCCCTCTCAGCCTCTGCAAAGTCCTCATCCTTGTATAAGGATGAGTCGTTTAACATGGAGACTGCAGTCTTCAAAGCCAGCCCCACCTCTCCCCTGGACCGAAAAGAAAAGGAGGGTGAAAAGAGGAAGGAAGGAGACCAGAAGAGTTTGTTGTTCCTTGAAGAAGGAGAAAAAAGAAGCAAGATAGACAATTCCCAGGAGAGTCTGACATTTATGGAGGAGGACCCTCTGGACGTGGAGCTGGGCCTAGGCTTCGACCTGGGGCTAGAGTTGGGGCTATCCCAGGCCAGCAGCAGCAGCAGCAGCAGTGATGACGAGCTGCCGTCCCTGCAGCAGATCCTGGACCGTACCGCTCGGCCCCCAGACACTCCAGAGAAAGGAACGTTCACTGCACCCAGTACCCCTGTGGGGCCCCGACACCACAGCCAGCTGGTAATAGGCTACTTTTTTTTAGAGCTGTTCTACAAATGGTGTCCCTATGGACCCTGGTCAAAACTAATGCTCTACATGGGGAATAGGGTGCCATTTGGGATTACAACTTTTTTACTGTTTAAATGTGTATTTACTTATTGTAATTTTCCAGTTTTGATGTAGGCCTAAATGTGCAGTGTAGCAATTATAACCCGTCTGTCAGCAGCTACTTTCTAGCATGTAATTTGTTTGGTTGTATTTAGTTGTACCCAACAGTAGAAGGTTGTAAAAATTCAACTCACTAATTTGAGGTGCCGTTAAATAGTGTACTACAAATTCCAAGTCGTCACTAACAATGCGACAGCGTGTTACACTGAACTCAGTCTAAATTAGTGTTCTCTCTGGCAGCCTGTGTCGTTTAAAGCCAAACCCACGAGTTACAGGAACAACCTGGATGAGATGCTGAAGGAAAAGGAGAGCATTCAAAGGTATTGCTTTGTCAGACGTGACCATACGTTCCATTTTATCCATGTGGGTCGAGGAGATGGCGAAATCACTGCATTGCTTTAAAATTCCAACGTGCCATTCATTGTGACATGACACATTGCTATGAAACATGACATGGCATTGTTCTGCCCTTGTTGTCCCCGCCCCCCTTGTCTAAGGAGATGGAGAGGTCTGCATTGCTTAAACAGGACTTCTGTGTCATATTGTATGAGTATTATGTCATAACAATGTGTGTTATGTCATGGTTATCCCCCAAGGTCTAAGGAGATGGAGACTAAGCTGCGTCTGTCCTGTGAGGAGAACCTGCTGAGACTGGCGGAGGAGGAGGAGGAGGAGGAGGATGAGAGCACAGAGAACATAGAGGCGGCCATCTCCCACCAGCAGAGGTAACAGCACAAACGCTTAACACACACACACACACACACACACACACACACACACACACACACAAATGCACAAAACGAAAGTAAACAACACAGGAGGAGGGCGCCAACAAGCGTTGGGAGACCACTAGGGAGGGTGAAATGACCACAATCCCACACTTCTCCACCCAGGGAGTTCCTGCAGCGTTTCTCGGTGGTGTCCAGTGCCATCCGGGACCTGCACCCCGGCGAAGCGATATTCAGCCTGGACAACTTTGGCCGTCTCTTCAGCCAACACACACTGCAGCTGAGACACTGTAACGTCACCCCTCGGGACACTGCACAGAAAACATTACTCTGGTAAGACGTGTGGGAGGGAGGGAGGGAAGTAGGGAGAGAGAGAGTGAACAGGCTGAAAGAGAGGCAGTTCAATGTTTAGTTCAAACCTCTCTTGATCCCATCACCCTCATTTTCTCTCTCTCCCTACCCCTTGGTGTATCGCAGGTCCACTCCAGACCAGTTCAGGTCCCATGTCAGTTCAGAGCTGATCCAGAGAGCCTACCGCTCCTCCCCCTGCCCTCCCCAGGTGGCCCGTTGGCTCTTCCAGGTACTATTCCACACCCCCCTTTTACCTACCCATGAGCTAGACAAATTAAATTGATTTGTTTTAATAATTGCTTGAATTAAATGTATTGATCAATGGATGGATCTGTCTCTCTCTCTCTCGTGGTATGCAATGTGTTTTTTGGCGGGGGGGGGGGGGTTTAATCAAATGAGGATGGCTAATTAAAGAACAACCTCCCTCCCTCCTGTAGATGGTGTCCGTCCACTCAGACAAGCTGACCTGTCATCAAGTACTAAAGGCCCTCAAAGATATTGCCTGCTCCGCTGCTGAACACATGGTGCTGAATAAGAGCGAACGCTTTGAGGTGTGGGTGCCCAGTGTTGGAGACGTGACCCTGGTCTTCATGAACATGGGGGTTCCCTTCATCACCCTGTTCCCTCTGGAGCACCTACAACCCACCTTCACAGAGGGAGACCTGCTGTAAGTGTGTGTCAGTAAAAACGTTGTTCATAAAAATGTGCTGGTAGATCGATAACTACCTGTGTGTGTGTGTGTGTGTGTTTATCTGTGTAGAGAGGGCATCCAGATCAGCACAGAGAGCCTGTCCAGTAAGGAGCTCAGAACTTTCCCTGAACACAACTTTGATAGCGTCATCAAGTACCTGTCTCAGTGTACGTCGTTGTGCCCGCGGGCCTACAGTGACGGAGACCTACTGTTACTCCTGACGGTGGTGAGCAGAGTGGGCCTGGACACGCAGCTCGTCCTCCAGCCCACTGAGCACCTCCGCTCCCTACTACGCAACCTGATCAACAGTATCAGGGACTGGGACAGCATGGTCAGTCAGTCAACCTTTTAATGTCTTTCTTCTGTGGCGCCTGCATGGTCCAGTAGTAACTCTACCAGTAGAAAGCAGTCATGTACAACCCCGGTGGTTGTGGGTTCAGTCTCCGCTTCAGCCTTTCTACCTTTTAAACTCCTACTTACCTGTGTCCGCCGTCTAATTAAGCGTAACAATACTTAAAAGGCAATTCCACCACTTTTCAACCTTTCCAGCGCCATACATGTGAAAACAGCACATCTGTTTTGTAGTAAAAAAAAGATTTCGCTCGATTGAATTGGTATCGCTGAAGTTCAGCAAAACAGTGCGATTGAAATGTAATGGTAATTTCCGATTTGAGCTGACCTATGCATTGTTTACAGTGAATGCAGCCTCCGCTAACGTGGGAACATTACCTTTTTAAATTGCTGTAGCGCAGCTCTTCAGCGCTACGGATTGAATTGAAAAGTTCAATATGATGTCGTCAAAAGTAAAAAATATTTTTTTAAACTCGTGATTACACAGGGAGCAGGGAAATGACCTGCCTCTGACTAGAAAGCATTGCGGGTTTTGAAAATCACTGGCCGTGTCCGAATACCCGTACTTGCATTCTAAATAGTAGTAATTTTGGGAATGCAAAAATTGAAAGTTTTTATAGTATGTTAAAGATTTGACTGCTTTAAATTCCAGGATGTCATACTCATTTTGGCTTTTCATCTAGTAGAATTTGCTGCACACTATGGAGGAAGAGAATTCTTTCCAGACCCATGTGTGATTGACACCAGCTGATAATCACAAGGTGACGCGCTGTACCAAAATGAACGATTGGCGGGAATCAATGCAATTGCACATTTTGACGCATTCTCAGAATGGATGAGCGTCGTATGCTGATATGTGTTGCTTACTGCTTTTGATTTGACTAAACGGTACGTTGTAAGTAGGAGCCTGTGTAGTATTATAAGTACACAATATGTCGTTTTAGTAAGTAGTAGGCAAGAGATTTCGAACAGACATTTTTATATCCTACTCTATGATCGTGTCTTCTTAAGACTTTTTTTTTTTTTAGGGTCTTCTCTTTTTAACTGCTGAATGTAGACATGCGCCATTTTCACATGTAGACACTGGCGATAATGAATGAGGTTGAAAAGTGTTGGAATTCCCCTCCTAAAGCAACAAAATGTCTGCATTTATTTGTATTTCTTTTTTTCTCTAGGTTTACCTTTCTTGCCTTTGCTAGGTAAACTCACGTCACTTTTGTGTGTTGGATCTCCTGCCTGATGTTGATCTATCTCCTGTCCTGTCCTGTAGCTTCCTAGGATCTGCATGTCGCTGATTGACCTGAGTGATGACCACCACAACCTGCGCTGGCTGGTCCAGCTCCTGCCGGACAACATGCGCGGCAAGAAACTCAGGAGACACCTCAGTGTGTCGGCCATCTCCAAGCTGCTGAACAACAGATGCACTTACAGGCCCTCCAACACAGAGTTCCAGCTGTCAGACCTGCGTCGGTACCTCCCCCGTATGCGCCCCTCACTTCTCCGGGGCCTGGCCACCTCCTTCAGGAGGAGTCACAACTTACACAGAGAGAGGGAAGAGGAGGAGGAGGAGGAGGAAGAAGACTGTGCCTCCCTGGACCAGCAGGTCAGCAAAGGGTTATTTACCAGGGATATAAGGGTCTTTTTGCAACAAAACAAGTTTCTTATTGGTGCAGCAGCTAGTCCCTCCCCGCTTAAGTTTGTTTGCTTCCGTCTGGTTCCTAGTGAGTACACCCCTGTTGTTGTCCATGTAAATAAGGAGCACTAGGGTTGTGTTTATTAGGTCACACAATGAACAGTGCTTTCAACTGAAATATTTGTATATCTTTTATTGGACCAATAGTCCAAGTAGTCCCTCCCTGGTTCAGTCCGTTTACTTCCATTTGGTTCCTAATGAACATGTTGTTTTCAGGCGTACTACCTCTGCTACAGCCTCCTGGCCCTGGCTAACGAAGCCACCAACTTTGAGTTCTTCCCTCCGGAGCAGAAGAACCAGTTGTTGTTGCTGTGTGCTGAGCTGGAGAAACACATCAAGTGTGACATCAGGGAGAGTGAGAAGATGCTGTACAGGAGCAAGGTATGTGGTCACTCCGTCCATATAGACATTTCTATGGAACTGTTACCCACAAATGCGTTAATGATATGATCCCTCTGGTTAAACTGCTCTTAACCCCCCCCCCCCCTCTCTCTCTCTCTCTCTCGCTTGCTTCCGTTCTCGCTCTCTCTGCGCTATCTTTCTCGTATCTCTTTCTCCCTCCCCCTCTCTCCAGGTGAAGGACTTTGTAGCCAGGATCTACACCAAGTGGCAGGTGCTGGTCCAGAGAACCAGGCCTCTCCAGGTAGACCATAGAGGGATGTATAGCTGCAGTACATAAATACATAGCTAGAGGTGTTCTATATAGTGCTGGGAAGTACTGCCAGGGTAAACCATGGTATCGCAGAGCTGTGTTTGGTTTAATGCTGTGTATTGATTATTGCAGAGTAAAACTGTGGTAATAATGTATGTTTTGTTGCCTCCAGGGTAAACTGTATGACTACTGGCAGCCTCTGCCTGAGGATGCAGTGAGCAGCAGCCAGGAGAGCAAACACTCCCACAGGGAGAGAGAAGAGGAGAGCGGGGATAAGAGAGTTGAGGCGGTCATGGAGTTGGAGGGGAAAGTGGTGGAAGGAGAAGACGAGGAGAGGATTGCAGAAAAGGCTTTGGCCACAGAGGAGGAGAGAGAAGAGAAAGAGAAGACCCCAGAAAAGTACTTTGTCGTGGAGGAGGAGATTCAAGAAGAGGAGGAGCAATTCCTAAAGATGGATGAGTCGGAGGAGGAGGAGGAGGAGGAGGAGGAGGAGAGGATGGAATTAACGTTAGAGGAGTCCGGTGAGAAACCAAAGATGGAGGAAAACCGGACAGAAGGCAAGGTGGAGGAGAGGGTCACAGAAGAGCAGGAAGCAGTGGTGGTGGAGGAGGAAAGGACAGACTGAAGAAGAGACTGAGGAGAGGCAATTTATAGAAAGATTCAGAGATGGAGGAGAAAGGTGAAGAAAGAAGGGAGACTGAGTGAAGCCAGAGAAGAAGACTTCAACGGAACACAACCTAGCTGCATCCATATAGAATTGTACCGGTCTAGACCAACTGTCATCTAGACTGTAGACTAAGGCTGAATCCTAAATGGCTCCCTATTCACTACTTTTGACCAGGGAATAGGGTGCCATTTGGGACTCAACCCAACTGTCTGCGTATTCTACTTTTTCAGGTAAATCACTTCAAGTGAAGAAACATATATTTTTTTTCATGCACTTGTTGCACAATGCAAAATACAAATCCTATCTATAGAAACTGAGGCAGTTCTGTTAATTCCTTTTAACTATTTGCACTTCTATTTTTGTTTGCACTCAATTTTAGGTTATTTCTCTGTTTTTAGAAACGTTTTCTGACTGTGACCCTCTGGTTATTTTTGTCAGCCAATGTTAATACCCTAACTAAAAATAATGAATTATCTTTTTTTTATGTAATATGGCTTGAAAATTATTATTAATCCAAAGCGTTACTTGTACTTTATGTTGAAGGGCAGGCAAACATTTTAACGTAGTTAGTAAATTAAGTTAATGGACTACTATTTATGCTCCATGTTTCTGTTCGAGCCCTAACTGTATCTCTTCCAGCTGTGCTGCTGCTATTAAAGCTTATCGTATGCTTCCCAGTCGAAACAGTTTGCATATATGACAATTGTTTTTGACGTTTTGGTGTTTGGCAGGTTTTTTTTTCCCTCAGCTGTTCGACCAAATTTTTCTTGAGGCAAGCTGTAAAGTTGCGCGAATAAGACCTCTGCAAAATTTATTACAGATTTCAGTTATTAGATTAATTCTGACTTTTTGAGGAAGTGCACTGGCTACGGCGTCTTAAGAGGGACAAAGAGTAATATTGCCTCCCTTTTCTCGTTTTTCAAATGAATGTATTTTAAGGGAGTATGTGAGCACAGACGTACACTTCGCCTAGCCAAGTTCTGCTTGTAGCAAACCGAAGCTATGTAAGCGAACGTCTTAACTGGGCGCTGTCCCAATGAGTTAGCCAGCTAACTGCCCAAACTGTATTTTAAAAAAATGTATAATAATATTGTTTTGGATAAATGTAGACTTAAAATGGACACAGTATATTTGACCCAAACTTATAGTGAACAAAAATATAAATGCAATGTGTAAAGTGTCCCATGTTTCATGAGCTGAAATAAAAAAATCTCAAAAATGTTCCATATGTACAAAAAGCTTATTCCTTTGCCAAGATAATTCATCCACCTGACAGGAGTGGCATATCAAGAAGCTGATTAAACGGCATAATCATTACACAGGTGCATCTCGCGCTGGGGACAAAAGGCAACTCTAAAACATGCAGATTTGTCACAACACAATGCCAGATGTTTTAGGGGTGTGTGCAATTGGCATGTTGACTGCAGGAAGGTCTACCAAAGCTATTGCCAGATAAGTTGATGTTAATTTCTCTACCATAAGCTGCCTCCAATGTCGTTTTAGAGAATTTGGCAGTACGTCCATCTGGCCTCACAACCGCAGACCACATGTAACTACGCCAGCCCAGCACCTCCACATCCGGCTTCTTCACCTGCAGGATCGTCTGAGACCAGACAGCTGATGAAACTGGGTATTTCTGTTTGTAATCAAGCTCTTGTGGGGAAAAACTAATGAGCCTGGCTCCCAAGTGGGTGGGCAAATGAGGTGAGATCAAATGTAAGGTCAGAGCTGCGCCCCTGCCCAGTCATGTGAAATCCATAGAATAGGGCCTAATTAATTTATTTTAATTGACTGATTTCCTTACATGAACTTTAACTCAGTAAAATGGTTGCATGTTGTGTTCATATATTTTATCGGTATATGATAATGTTGGTCCGCAAACAAATGTTATAGGTGCATGCCGCCACCTACTTTGCTGTAGTGTGTGTGTGGTCAATCACAGTTTACAACATTAGCTCCAAATGTCTAAATCCTCATGTCCTAGACACAAGCAAATACCACCTCTTCCTTCCTAATCTGACCTTTGAATCAGTCCCATCTCTTCTGCCACACATCTATCAAAAAGGCTCTGAGCTTACATTTGGCCTCACTTCTTCCCAGTGGAACATTACCATCATTTATATCTCGTTTTAAAACTATTTTGGCCATCTGGACTACAGTATAATTCCCTTCCACACCCGAATGGGCTGGGACCCAGCAGAATCTCACTACTACACCCAGTCTCAATTATCCATAATAACATGAATGCCTCCAATAGTAGGTCACTCCTATTAGATTTGACAGATGATAAACTATTCAATAAAGGGGTAGCCCACCTCTTTCAGGTGGATTTGATCTGGTTGATTACAATTAATGAGGTGTGTGGTGACCAATAGGTGGCAGGCTCCCCTCTAGGGTAGAAGGGAAGTGGGAGGAGTTTTGTACATGTTGATTTATCTTTTAATAATATTGTTTGTCAGTCTAAGAAATTGTATAATAATTTGTAAAAATTATAATTTAAAAAAGATACCTTTTATTGCATTTGCAGAAGTGGAACAACAAATGTAGTTTGTCATACAAATCCCCATTGTGTTCGAGTAGAATTTCATCAGGCTAAATAACAAATAATGTATTATCTTCCTTTCCACCCTCATTAGTTGTTTGCACGTTTGCTAGTGAAAATAGTTTTCATATCTTCACACCTATATGTAAATAATAAGGAACTTGCCAACTAGAGATGTGTGAAGAATACTGTATGTAGAGATCGACCGATAATCGGTCGGGACTGTATTTCTGGGTGATATTAGCACTTTCCTAGTCTATAGGCCCTTCACTATCTCTCCTGTACTCTGTGCTGCAAAATGTTCAAGAGTCATATCGTCCTAATCGTCGTTAAATGCGGAAGACACATTTCAGTTGAATGCATTCAGTTGTAAAACTGACTGTCCGGTGTGTGTGGTTGTTAGATTATTTTTCTTTTTTAAATTTTGTTTAATTATTTCTTGCCATTTCATACTTTTCCACATGGTGGTGCAGTTGTCACATAAAACCATCAATGTGTCCGCAACCGAAATACAGACGGACCACAATACAGACGGCATCGCGAGGCCTGCGTTTAGACAGGCAGCCAATTCGGATCTGGAACACTTTACTGCAGTTGGAATGAATAAAGGGCAAATTCACATTATTCACTGAAATTCATCATGGTGTGGTTTTGAATTTAGCATTGTATAACACTGACACAAATTCCTATAAATCATTTTGAATTAAATGTGGAATCAGCCAGTGACAAACAATTAGACTGAGCAATATCAACTTTTAATACCAGTTAAAGAAAAATATGATTTCACAATGTTGAAAATAGGTATAAAATAAATACTGTGTATTGTTCTAGTGAAAGTCATGTTGAGGTGACATTTTTGTGGTAACTGAAGCCCCAACCATTTATATTACCTATGTTAATAGTAGTTAGTGCACATTTAAAGCACATTCAACAGCATTGGACAAATCCAGGGGCCCGAAGTTTAACCACAGCAACTTCCAGTCAGGCATGCATACATTTTACATACGGGTGGTCCCAATAATTGAACACACAATCCTGGCATTGCAAGCACCATGTTCTACCAATTGAGCCATACAGAACCAAATATATTGACTGAGCCCAGACATATTCAATAACAGCACTAAGGAAATCTTAAGTGAAGGGCCCACCTTGAGAGTCTCCTTAACAGAATATGGTTTCTTAGTGCTGCTATTGGCAGTGTCAGATTGGGCTCCGTCAGCATCTTAAGTGGTCCAACGCCTGTGTTTAATACAATGAGGCAATAGATCAGCTAGCAATGGAGTAACAGGGGAATACAGAGAGCCCACACGGACAGGCTCTGTCCTGTAGCCTAAGGAAGAGTGTTCACTGAACGTGCAAAAACAACCAAACACAGCAGGACATAAACAGGTTATCGTCTCATTTTCAGGCAGTATAATGTGAATTCTCTGTCTTGTTTTGCTTATGCTGTGTAAAATAACTCCTGTCATCCCACAGGAGAGGGAATGAAGTAGTGTGTTATTAGTGATCTAGGGTTTCTCTCTGTGTGCGTGTGTTCCGATGGTACTGTGTTATTAGTGATCTAAGGTTTCCCGCTAGCCTCCTGTAACACATCTCTCCCAGGACATGTTAGAGTGTGTTAGAGAGACATTAGGGTCAAACAAGAAGGATGACCCTTCTCCTCTGGCTTGGCTTTCCTTTAAGGAGCGCCTCTGGACAACACACAATCAACCCTAACCCGATCAGGACCAGGGCCTTCGCTCTTGTAAGCAGAAATTAACACTTCATTCCCTTGGTCGGCAGAAATTCAACACAGCAATGCCTTGAAGGTCCGCCCAGGGAGTAGAGGAGATAATAGTGTTAAAACAGCTCCGAACTGACAAATCAGCTAGTTTCCCTGTTGGCAGAGAGAAGTGTGTTGGAGGAGATGATGTGTGGCCTGTAGCTATTGATCTGAGGGATCTCTGAGAGAGAAGCATTCCTATATGGTTCGGTCATCAGGATTCTTATTTGGGGGGGGCTTTAGCTACTGTCATGGAGTTCGCTAAATATTTTCATAAAGAAACTGATAAAACACACAGGTGCAAAATCAAGGTGACTTACAAAGATGAGTACCAAGAGCAAGAGACTGAGTGCAACTAAAGAATCATTTTGGAATCTGAAATGAAACGTATCCCAAAAGCCTGATGGTGTACTTACTACGTGCACATGCTAAAAGGAAGGAGGTAGCTAGCTAAGTGTCATTTTAGCAAAGGTTTGTTAATTCTCATTCTATTATCTATTCAATGGGATGTCATTGATTTTTGCCCAATGGCCTGACATAATTCCTCTTTCAAGGAGCTTTCCATTTTGATAGGGTTATTTTACTTAAAAACCTTTAGGCCTACCTATGGAAAACATCTATGATAGCCTATTGTATAATCTCTCGACGTCCTCAGCCATGGACGTTGAGTATTGACTTGTATCAAGGGTGACCTGGCTGAAATCATTTATTTTCTGTCCTTCTCCTGACCTATTATGTGTGTGTATGATGGTTAATACTACATGTACAAAGGCCCATAGAGTTGGTGGAATCGCACTTTAATTCATGGCCAGAGCGCCTTAATTA
Organism: Thymallus thymallus; assembly: GCA_023634145.1. Lineage (NCBI taxonomy): Eukaryota > Metazoa > Chordata > Actinopteri > Salmoniformes > Salmonidae > Thymallus > Thymallus thymallus. The sequence goes on along the minus strand of CM042388.1, from coordinate 22,939,870 downwards.
GGTCAGGTGGAAATGTCGGCTGCATTCCAAACACTTAAAAGACACCCTATCCCCTCAGCCCTCAAATTAAGTGGACACTTCTGATGACGTATCATGATCACTGACGAGTATACACTTGCAGGGTGAGGGGTGAGGGAGGAAGGAATGATTTTCAAATGGACCGCCCTTGCCCGGAAATTCATTAGTCCAGTGATTATTGTGTTTTCAGCCACCGGTAGTTTGTGGGTGCTTTATATGGCTACAGTCAATTATGATTGCTTGTCTACTTATATTAACTATATCATTATTATTATAAACTGGGTGGTTCAAGCTCTGAATGCTGATTGGCTGACAGCCGTGGTATATGAGGCCATATACCATGGGTATGACAAAACATGTATTTTTAATTACTTTAGTAACCAGTTTATAATAGCAATAAGGCACCTCGGGAGTTTGTGGTATATGGCCAATATACCACAGCTAATGGCTGTATCCAGGCACTCCTAAGAACAGCCCTTAGCAGTGGTATATTGGCCATATACCACATCCCCTCGTGCATTATTGCTTAAATATACGCCTACTGTATGATAGCTAGCAAATTAATTAATTATCTAACGTTAGCCTGCCTGGCTGGAACTCCTGAAGAAGTTGTTTTATTTCTACAATTTCCAAAAGCTAACCAAAAAAAGTGTTTGTGCTGCCATGTGCATTTTCTAACTAATTTAAATTAGATTTTCCTTACACTTGTATGTTGACTTCTCCATATTGACATTGAGGTTTTAGGTTTCTGCTGACTTTTCTTAGCGGATGTACAATTATCGCGAAGTGAACATAATTGTACCCTTGCAAACTCGATCAAAAACGAGGGCTGAGGGGCGTTTTGCCCTTGTTTAGCTAATCATTTGGACCGACGTCCAAGATGGTGACGAGATTTCCCCAAGGGCATAAGGTGAAGGTAAGTGGACGAGGGGGTCTTTTAGGAGTTTGAAACGCTTCCCTCAACTCATTAAAAGGAGTAAATCGCCACTGCCCGACCTGGCTGCTTTTTCTTCCACAACTCCGTCTACTCCAGACATTCTGTTCGTCCACTGAATCTGTTACCTTTCATCTTAACTCTCTGTTGCGATCGGGTGAGCGGAGGATCAGTTATTGTTTATAGTTATTACCGCGGAGCCCGGCTTGGAGCGCACGCTTCAAACCTATTGTGTTACTCTTGGCAGAGTTGCAAAGAAAAAGCCATATCTCAGACTGGCCAATAAAAATAATAGATTAAGATCTATTAAGAACAGAGACACTGGACAGAGGTAGATTTGTCTTTTTCTTTGCAACTCTGCCTAGAAGGCTAGCATCCCGGAGTTGCCTCTTAACTGTTGACATTGAGACTGGTGTTTTGCGGGTACTATTTAATGAAGCTGCCAGTTGAGGACTTGTGAGGAATCTGTTTCTTAAACTAGACACTCTAATGTACTTGTCTTCTTTCTCAGTTGTGCACCGGGGCCTCCCACTCCTCTTTCTATTCTGGTTAGAGCCAGTTTGCGCTGTTCTGTGAAGGGAGTAGTACACAACGTTGTACGAGATCTTCAGTTTCTTGGCAGTTTCTCGCATGGAATAGCCTTCCTTTCTCAGAACAATAATAGACTGACGAATTTCAGAAGAAAGCTATTTTCTTCTGACAATTTTGAGCCTGTAATCGAAACCCACAAATGCTGATGCTCCAGATACTCAACTAGTCTAAAGAAGGCCAGTTTTATTGTTTCTTTAATCAGCATAACAGTTTTCAGCTGTGCTAACATAATTGCAAAAGGGATTTCTAATGATCAATTAGCCTTTTAAAATTATAAACTTGGATTAGCTAACACAACGTGCCATTGGAACACAGGAGTGATGGTTGCTGATAATGGGCCTCTGTACGGCAATGTAGATATTCCATTAAAAATCAGCCGTTTCCAGCTACAATAGTCATTTACAACATTAACAATGTCTACACTAATTTTCTGATCAAATTTATGTTATTTTAATGGACAAAAAAATTGCTTTTCTTTCAAAAACAAGGACATTTCTAAGTGACCTCAAACTTTTGATAGTGTATATAATATACAGTGTATATATGGTGTATATATGTATATATGAAGACAAACCTGGAAGGATGAAATAGGAAACTTAATTATTATTTGCTGAATTGATAAATCCTGATATGAAACCGATTGAGATCATAGATTGGATTATTGATAACTGATTGATTTATTTATTTGCATTATCATTCTCATGACTATGATGAATGGTTATGAGCCTAAATGACTTAATCACGATTCCTATTGAATTCTTATTTAACTGAATTACCTACACTGGGGGCCAAAAGTTTGGAATATTATTCATTCAAGGGTTTTTCTTTTATTTGCTAATTTTTTACATTGTAGAATAAAAGTGAAGACATCAAAACTATGACATAACACATATGGAATCATGTAGTAACCAAAAAAGTGTTAAACGTAAGTAGCCACCCTTTGCCTTGATGACAGCTTTGCACACTCATGGCATGGCTTTTTACAGAAAATAATAATAAAGGAAATATATACTGTATATATTATATATGTAGTATTTATTTTGTATTTTTTTTACTGCAACCGCCAACCACAGGAGGACTCAGGAGCCCGCTCTCAATGAGTGTAGATAGCCTGCTGCCGCTCTGCTAATCATCAGATGGGGGAAGGAGAGCCAAAAAGTCCCAATGGGATTCGCTAAACTATTAGCGTCAGTTGCTATAGATAGATAGATAGATAGATAGATAGATAGATAGATAGATAGATAGATAGATAGATAGATAGGTACTTTATTGCTCCCCCGGGGGGGAAATTTCATTGTCAAGCAGCTACAACAAAAACACAGGGCAGGTGCAAAATGCCACAACGAAAGTACACAAAAGACAGATACACGGTACATGATACATAGAGCGGCAGTATGAAAAAGTATAAAAATACAAGATATCTGGAGTGCAAAAAAAAGCTATAAAAGGACATTGCATAGTATGAGTGGTTGGCTGAATATGTACACTATACATTGGTGGATGTTGGATGGTTAACTATACTATACAGGTCGATGGCAGAGAAATACTTCAGTAGCTAAAAATGCGTATGATATGAGCGAGGGTAATAATAGTTCACTTAATAGACAGACTGGGTAAATTAACAGGTAAGTGAAAATTTTGCATGGTTAAATTAGCTGTACAGTTAGGTATACAGTTATATTTACAGATAAGTGAATACTTGCATGTTTACACAAACTGTACAGGTAAATGACAGGAAGAGATACTTTAATAGCTAAATGTGTGTATGATATCATTTGGGGTAATAATAGTAATTCCCTTAAAATACAGTCCTTAGTGCGCAGGGTTTAATTACACACAACTGCACTTATATCAACGGTGTGATGACCTAATGTGTCAAATTTTGGAGATCATAAAGAAATTACTTTATTTTCATCCCCGTAATGCCAACATAGCTGATTTCCTTGACAATTTTGGATAATTTCAGATATAATAGAATGTGATTGAGAAACAAAAGGTTATTTCACTTGCCCAGCTGTCCACATCCTTGATAATCCCACTGTTAGATTCTAAATAAACAGAGTAAACATTTACGGAAGACTAGTAAAGCTCAAACCAAGTTTATTCACCCACTGGGTCACACAGCTGCATAAGACAAAGACATGTTCCCACTAGCACAAGTATTTATACCCCAACTTAGGCAGTCTCCTCCTTTTCTCTAAACATTACATCTTTGTTGCTAGGCAGGAAGTTAAGTGGTGGGTAACAAACTCTTCCTTCTCATTCATGTGACCACAGCTATCCACCCTCATCAATGACCCCACCATATACATTCCTACTACATATAACCATTAACTTCTGGTGTAGCAAGTATTTCAAATTACAACCCAACAGCTGAAACCAGACTGTGGCCCTTCTCCTCTCCATAGGATACCTGATGTCTAACAATAACATGTTCTGACAGAATGAAAAACGTTATGCATTCTCCTCTCTCCCTCCGTAACATGAATAAGGATATTTCATATTTTCAAGTTCAGAAGTCAGAACCAATCACCATGCCAGAAGAAGTGTATATTGATTTTGGGAATCATGCGTTTCACTCCGAAATGACCAGCATGCATCTCGGTCAGCACGGACTCCTTCTCTTCAGTAAAAATCACCCTCCTATGTGACTGGCCATCCTTACCCCGTAGGTACACTACATGACAAGGTACAGCTGATGTCAGAATTTTACATACACTTTTCATTTTTCAACCACAACATGTGAACAATATCAGAAAAAAATGGGATTGATAGACCTAACAACTAGAAATGGGAAGATGTTTTAGTAAGTGGTGTCAGGTGTGGTCACGGGTAGTTTCCAAGTGTCCCTAAACCCCTCCAAAGTGGCATATATCTGTAAATTATGTAATACCAGTGCTATAACATATTTGCAATCCCTAAACACTATTTGTTCAGTATAAAAACACAATTTCTGCCATATCAACCTCACTCAAACATTGTGGTGGTGTTATGGGGTATCCAGTGGTAATTTTAGCATCTACATCTTGGTGGGGCAAACAAAACATTATTTTTTAGATGCATGCCAGCAAAGCCACAACACAACACAACACTAAACAATACATTAATTGCACTATAACGGTGAAAAACAGTGCCCACAAACTGTTAGGGCCTACATAAAGCTGTCCCAACAGCAGAGTCTCAACAGCAGTCAAACATCCTACATAATGTATGAAGCAGTGTAACAGTTTTGCTTCAGTCCCTCTCCTAGCCCCTACCTGGGCTCGAGCCAGGGACCCTCTGCACACATCGTCAACAGCCAACATCGAAGTATCGTTAACCATTGCTCCACAAAAGCAGTGGCTCTTGCAGAGCAAGGGAAACAACTACTTCAAGGTCTCAGAGCGAGTGACATCACAGATTGAAACGCTACTAGCGCGCACCGCTAACTAGCTAGCCGTTTCATACCGGTTACAGCAGCATAATAATTTTTGGGGACTTACGTTGCTGTGATGTGCTGGAACAGGAAAGTGGCACGGCATCATCAAATAACATTGGCAATAGTCTAGACTTGATACCCCCCATGTAGCTATAGCTCAAACACAGACCAAATTAAAGCTTACCTTGTAAGATGTTTGCTGTTTGGTGAAAACATTCTGTAAAATGAACATTTACATAAGTATTCAGAGCCTTTACTAGGTACTTTGTTGAAGCACCTTTGGCAGTGATTACAGCCTTGAGTCTTCTTGGGTATTACGCTACAAGCTTGGCATACCTGTATTTGTGTTGCCATGTACTTTGCTCTGTTCAACTTTTCCTCGATCCTGACTAGTCTCCCAGTCCCTGCCGCTGAAAAACATCCCCACAGCATGATGCTCTCACCACAATGCTTCACTGTAGGGGCGGTATTGGCCAGGTGATGAGGGTGTCTGGTTTCCTCCAGATGTGACACTTGGCATGCAGGCCAAAAAGTTAAATCTTGGTTACATCAGACCAGATAATCTTGTTTCCCATGGTCTGGCTGTCCTTTACCTGTTTCCAGATAATGTAATGTTAATTTCTCTACTATAAGCCGCCTCCAACGTCATTTTAGAGAATTTGGCAGTACGTCCAACAGGCCTCACAGCCGCAGACAACGTGTAACCACGCCAGCCAGGGCCGGAGCGTGAGTATAGGCAGACTAGACAACCGCCTAGAGCGGCACTTTGGAAAGGCGGCAAAATGTGGGCTTATAAAAATAAATACAAATATTTTTACATAAAAATATACAAAACATACAAAATTGGCGCTCATTTTGCCGCCCTCACCAATCAGCGGCCCACCCCCCCGTTGCAATGGCAAGATGTGTTGCATCGGTTGATCAATCTTATCAGAGTTATGGCTATGCAAAACCTAGCATTTAGAGGCAGCACAGATAGATTGTTTGAGCATAACAATGGCAACTTTCTCAAACTAGTGGAGATGATCAGCCTTTTTGACAGCGTTAAGGCTGAACATATAAGGAGAGTAACTTCAAAAGAAACACATGTTCACTATTTTGGCAAAGACATTCAAAATGAAATCATAGCTATGCTAGCATCACAGGCCCTGACACACAACAACTTCAGAGATGTCGATGGGCAAGAACTTTTTGCGGAGTTAACGGCTTTAAGCAGACGCGTAGCAACTGGAACTAAACCACTTGACACACTCAAAAGTATCTGTGACAATAAAATGGAATCAGTTTTCCCTAATGCTTTCTAGCTTTACGGGTGCTTCTTACCCTCCCTGTTTCAGTTGCTTCAGGAGAACAGAGTTTCTCAAAGTTGAAACTAATAAACTACCTTCGGAGTACAATGAAACAAGAGAGACTGAATGGACTGGCAACAATCTCTATTGAACATGAGCTGGCACAAATGATCAAAATGGAGGATACAGTGAAGACCTTTGCAGCCATGAAAGCCCGCCGTGTACACTTCTGAAAGGTAAGATAAGCGTTTTTGTCTCTAGTGGTTTTAAGTTGTGAATCTGCTGATGATATGCGCCTTGCTGCGCGCTTGTGTGTGTGTGTGTCCATGTGTTTTAAGCACAAGGTTTTGTATATAAATATTTTCAATAATATTACAGTCATTATTTAGATGAGTTGAAATTGACACTTTGTGCTGCACTTGTCTATTTGCGTGATGTGTATATATTGGCGTTTGTGTTGCTGTTTTTTGCTTATGGCTTGTATTGGCTGCATGTTGTTGGTGTATTGTACATTGAAAATAGAGGGGCGGCACAATTGTGTGAAGCCTAGAGCGGCATAAATGCACGCACCGGTACTGGCGCCAGCCCAGGACCTCCACATCCGGCTTCTTCACCTGCGGGATCGTCTGAGACCAGACACCCGGACAGCTGAGATGTCATGTGAAATCCATAGATTAGGGTCAAACAAATTCATTTCAATTTACTGATTTCTTTATATGAACTGTATATCAGTAACATCGTTGAAATTGTTGCATGTTGTGTTTATATTTTGGTTCAGTATAGATAAATAAAATAAACTACTTCCTTGCAAAGAAAGGTAGCTGGAAATACATACAATTACGATAGCACTATTGAATACATGATAAGAAACGTTAAAATATGTTGCAACTCAATAAACCCAAAATATAGCCTTATATCACTTCCAACAAAGGAGAAATGGGAGAAAAGAAGAGCTTAAATAAGGTTGCCTTTGGTTGAGTTGATTACCGGTATTATAAAATATATCTGGCCGTATTTATCTGGCAGTTGTGACCTTCTAGCCATGACCCACTGTCCTTGACAAGCTTTTCCAGGCTAATATCATGGGTAGGCTTCTACACCTCATAGGGGAGAAAAAAACAACCGCGTCAACCGAGTTATCCAGTCATAACATAGTTCTTTTTTTAAATTATGTTCCCGCCTTCTTTAGATGTTATCGAAGAACGCAACTTTTGAGACAGGTCAACTTGTAATATACATTGATTAACAAAATGGCATGTATTAGAAAAATGTGTGTTATGAGCCATATCACAGCATAGTTCATTTATATTTGAGAAAAATCTATAATACATCAGATGGTAGAAATTCTGCCAATGGGCGGTTCCCATTTCCTCCAGCGAGGCCTAAATCAAACGGTCAGAGCGTGTCCCAAACACGGCGTGGTCTAGTCCGCCCTGGGGACTGAGGCCAGGAGTGGAAACTACGACGGGTAAACATCTGGTACGGGAATGTAAAAAACAACCTACCCACGGAAACACAAAATCGCATTAAACGGAGTGCCATTGGGACATAAAGACTGTCCATTGGGTTTCCAATGGAAGCGGATGGTTTCCTGAGAAGGCGTCGGATGACAGCAGAGAGAGCAGGCGGGGACGCCGTGGTTGCTGGAGCCTCAGCCGGCGCAGAGGTCCGATGGCTCGGGGGAAGGATTTGGGGAGCGTCTGAGAGCCTCGTTGGGAGTTTGTCTCCCAGGATCGGAGGCGATACAGAGATTCAGAATGTAATTCAGTTTAGCAGTGGCCCTCCTGAAGTAACGTTAGCAGATACTTCAGAACCGGACTATGAGTGTTTGCCGCAGGGCGCTTCGACTAGTACCCACATGTTTGCAGGAGCAGTGGCTGGGATCATGGAGCATTGCCTGATGTTCCCCATCGACTGTGTCAAGGTAACGTGGTAGGCTAATCTGGGGAAGGGTTTAGACGCAAACTAGTTGTAACGGACTCGAATTTGTGCACGTCATTACATCCGAGGGTTTGATATTAATTTGACACGTGGCCTTAACTTGTCAATAACTTTGTCAGGTCACAGCACAGACGAGGCAAGGTCGAAACTAGACAGGCTAACATTTAATCTAGGAAACTAATGTGGTATATTAGGTAACTAACTTCCACCCACTACGAATTTATGTGGACCTACTAAATGTTCTTGCTAGGTGGGTTAGGCAACGTTAGCAACGTAGCTAACGTAAATGCACACATTAGATTTGTCGAATTAATAGTCGGCATAATTACTGTAACGTTAGTAGCTTAACTTTGGCACACATGATTTCATTTAAGTTAACAGTAACTTTTAGCGAACAGTGTATTTTGTATGTGTTAGCGTCATCTCCTTAGGTAGATAGCCATTTTAGCTAACGTTTGCTAGCTAACCAAACCAACAAGGTCGGCCTGTGCATCAGCTCGAGCCTGGGGGTCAATGTTGATTAGCTAGTAGCAAGTGAGCTAGCGCCTACTACAATGAGGTTAGGCTTATCATTTTCACAATGAATGTTAGCTAGCTACTGAATGTTAGCTAGCTACTGAATGTTAGCTAGCTACTTTATAACGTATTTTTATGAGGACATTTTCAAAGCTGTTTTGATACTTCTAAAATTAAATACAGTTCTGTGTTATTTCCTTTGGGGAAGGAGACAGTTAGCATGAAGCAGCACGTGTCCCCCTCCTGTACATACAAGCCAAACCTATGTACAGCGCATTGATAGGCGGGGTAGCGCAATTGACATACTACTACATACAGATTACACACTACTGTTAACTACTTCCCGGTATTTCCTAACATTCACTGTATTCAAGAAGAGAACCCATAGGTGGGAGAAACCACGAACACCCATCTGTCAAAATAGTCTCTACACTTTGCAGCACCAATAACATAACCGAACTACATGCAGCTTTTAACTAGGCAGCGAATGCATAAACGCTGGTGTGGCCTTTAAGTCAATGTTAACTGCTACCTGGCTGGCAGGATTTAGGTGTCTTGCAACATTGTTTACAGCAAATACAGGGCTGGATGATCTGGGATTAAGAATACAATACTATGTTGTTGTTGTGCTAATTGTACAGAATTAGGCTGACAAGTTGGCTCTTCCACTGCACACTTAAGAGTAAATGTTCTGTTATTATCATAAGACTTTAAATTAGTTTTGGATTATGTACTTAGCCGGGATGACTCTGTGTTATGTAAACAAGATGATACATTACATTGGCTTGTGCAGTTGATAGGCGCACTCAATGATTTGGGTCTACTCTCTAAATGGTAGGCTGTCATTGTAAATAAGAATGTTATTAACTGACTTGCCTAGTTAAATAAAGGGTAAAAATAAAAGCCAATGTCAGGTATCTTCCTATCTTGTGGTCCCTGTAGAGCAAGGGTCTCCAACCCTGTTCCTGGAGAGCAACCCTACTGTATTGCTTCCCTCCAACCCCAGTTGTAACTAACCTGGTTCACCTTATCAACCAGCTAATTATTTGAATCAGGTGTGCTAGATTAGGGTTTGAGTGAACCAGGACGGTAGTTCTCCAGGAACATGGTTGGAGAGCCTTGCTGTATAGATAGTCATTAGTTGGTCCTTGATTGAAGTTATTGTTTACTACTACGAAGAGACTGAGCAACAGAGTGAGAGTGGTATGGTAGGTAGGGAGAGGAGTCAACTGTTTGTGTCAGGTGGGAGAGCTGGTCTCTCTCAGAACAAAGCAGATATTCATCCGTCTTTCCCAGCTCTGATCCAGGTGCTGCTCGCACAACTTGTGCTGTCTCAATAGTCGTAAGTGGCTTCCTCTCCCTGTCTCCTCTCTGTTCAATGACATGAAAGGACAGTCTAAACAAAGCATGTTCCCAGTGTGCATCCAGCCACCATGTTGCTTTTACATATATTGTGTTTTCAGATCCGTACAGATTAAGGAGATGAGGCTAGGATGTATCTTTTAGAGTATTGAGGTGCAGCCCAGACAGTGACACTGTCTGCCTGCTGAGGAAGGGCAGCCTGAGCTAGAAGCTACACGGACTCAATGATCTATAAATCACGTCACCTGTCAAACATGGCATTAACTGGCCCTACTTATAAACACATTACCACATTACATGGTAGTTGCTCAAATTTAAGGTAAACGTTATGGTTGCAGTAAGGTTAGGTATGGCGGGAAGTTTATGCTTAGGTTATGACTAGGGTAACCAGTAGGGGTGTGATTTCTAGCAACTCTCCCCTGTGTAGACGCGTATGCAGAGCCTACAGCCTGAGCCTGCTGCCCGCTACCGGAATGTGATGGATGCGCTTCGGCGAATCATAACCACCGAGGGTGTCTGGCGACCAATGAGAGGGCTGAATGCCACGGCCGTGGGGGCGGGACCGGCGCACGCTCTCTACTTCGCCTGCTACGAGAAACTGAAGAAGAGTCTGGGTGACATCATCCACCCTGGGGCTAACAGCCATCTGGCCAACGGTATACCAGGAACACACGCGCACACACACATTCAAAACACACACTAGTACATGCACACACCAATCCTATACTTCTCTGCAACCCCTCTTTGGGTTACTTGTTGACTTCCCGGAAATATAACTATATGACCTTGTTTTTTCTAGTAAATGCTAGCAGTTCATTTGGTGTTTCCAATATTATTTTTTAGTTATGTGGGTGGGTGAGTCCGCCTGCCCTCTGAAGCTGGTTCCTCTAGGTTTCTTCCTAGGTTCCTGCCCTCTAGGAAGTTTTTCCTAACCACTGTGCTTCTGCATTGCTTACTCTTTGAGGTTTTAGGCTGGGTATCTGTATAGCACTTTGTTATAACTGCTGATATAAAAACGGCTTTTATAAAATACCTTTGATTGGCCTGAAACTAACTTTTTGGGCCACCTGCCAGTGTGATTAAAAAACATCACCAGCCACTCAGGTGGTGGATCAGCTGTTGGCCGGTGGCTAATTCCGTCCCAGCAGGGCAGTAGGAGTGGTATCTTTCTTGCCGTGGGGCTGATATGACCCTGTCTGTATGCTCTCTCTCTCTCTATGAGGTCAGAATTCTTCAGAGTCAGCCAGATCCATAAATAGACCAGGGCCACATACTGACTACATGCTACGACGGCTGGGTCCACGCTACAGACACGCATCAGAGAAACATTTTTAACCTGAGCACTGCTGCGTGAGGAGAGAGGCTGGCACTATTGCAGCAGCTGTGGAGGGGGCAATGTATGTGAGATGGGAGCGAGCCACTGAGGTATAAAATAAGGGATGACTGTGTCAGTTGTTTTCAACGTAATCTACTCACATTTGCATACGCCGATTCATGGACCGTCTATATCCGGGTTTGCATCCGGTTTATTGACCCAACATCACATGCGCACTAGCACAGGGAACAGCAACGACATCCTCACGTCATCCAAAAACATGGCAGACATGGATGAATATAAAATGTTAATATCTTCGGCTGTGAGTGATGGGGCTAATTGAGGTCACATGCTGCGCTGTGTCCCCAACCCCATTCATATAAAACAATAGCCTACTTGTTGGTTGCTCGTTGTAGCCTACTTTTTCTCATTTCGCTAACTTTTCATTCCGTAATTTTATTCCATCTTGCATTGCATTAGTGAACTTGCATTGCATTAGCTTTGATTGGCCAACATAAACAACAAGCTATTATTATAATGAACAAAAATATAAACGCAACATGCAACAATTTCACGTTCATATGAAAATCAGTCAATTTAAATAAATTCATTAGACCCTAATCTTTGGATTTCACATGACTGGGAATACAGATATGCATCTGTTGGTCACAGATACCTTAAAAAATAAAAAGGTAGGGGGGTGGATCAGAATACCAGTCAGTATCTGGTGCAGCGCGACACACCTCTTTCGCATATAGTTGATCAGGCTGTTGATTGTGGCCTGTGGAATGTTGTCCCACTCCTCTTCAATGGCTGTGCGAAGTTGATGGATATTAGCGGGAACTGGAACACACTGTCGTACACGTCGATCCAGAGCATCCCAAACATGCTTAATGGGTGACATGTCTGGTGAGTATACAGGCATGGAAGAACTGGGACATTTTCAGCTTCCTGGAATTCTGTACAGATCTTTGCGACATGGGGCCGTCCATTATCATGCTGAAACATGAGGTGGTGGCGGCAGATGAATAGCATGATAATAGGCCCCAGGATCTCGTCACGGTATCTCAGTGTATTCCAATTGCCCTTGATAAAATGCAATGTCTTTGTTGTCCATAGCTTATGCCTGCCCAAACTGAACTCGCTGTCATCTTCCAGACAATGTATATGTCCGCTCGTCAATTGTCCAGTATTGGTGATCACGTGCCCACTGGAGCCACTTCTTCTTGTTTTTAGCTGATAGGTGTGGAACCTGGTCTGGTCGTCTGCTGCAATAGCCCATCCGTGACAATAATTGATGCGCTGTACGTTCCGAGATGCCGTTGTGCACACCACTGTTGTACAGCGCCGTTATTTGTCTGTTTGTGGCCCGCCTGTTAGCTTGCGCCATTCTCCTTCGACCTCTCTCATCAACAAGCTGTTTTCGCCCACAAGACTGCCGCTGACTGAATCTCTTTTTGTTTGTTGCACCGTTCTCGGTAAACCCTGTAGTGTGTGAAAAGTCCAGGAGGTCGGTCCTTTCTGAGATACTGAATGCGGCGCCTAGGTCACTCGTTTTGCCTATTCTAGTGTTCAGTCGAACAGTAACTGAATGCCTGTCTGCCTGCTTTATATAACAAGCCACGGCCATGTGACTCACTGTCTGTAGGAGCGATCCAATGAACGGGGTGTACCTAATAAACCGTCTGGTGAGTGTATATCCTTGTATGTAACAATGCCACATGGATATTTTTATTTAATTTAGAAAAAGCCTTTTCATTGTTAAAATAGGCCTATAGTTTTTACTCCCACAAGTATTGGAATAATAACGTCCGTTCGGACATTTGAATATTCAAATAACCTTGCACATCCCTAATTTGCACGACAAGAAAATTGAAACACAGTTTGCTCAGACAAAGCTAGTACTAGAGATACTTGCTCTATTTATCCCTGTATCTGTTCTCTGCTCTTTTTTTCTTTCTTTCTCTTCCCTTCTTCCCAGGTCAGCCGTCTCTCTCCTCTTCCCTCCTCCCTCGTTTCCAGGTCAGAGGAGAGGCAGGGTAAGACCTGCCCAGTAGAGGAAGGGATGTTTGACTGTGGTCCAGCAGGAGTGGTGATGGCCTGTTTTACCGCAAGGGAGAACTAGAGCATTTTTCTGTCATCTGGCCTCCCTTCACCCGTCTCTCCTTTCATCTTGCCTTCTCTGCAATCTTTCTCCTTTTCTCTCTCTAGTCTTTGCTCTCCACCACCTCTCTCTCTCTTGCTTCAGTCTCTCTCTCTCTCTCTCGTTGTTTTTCACCATTGAGGTGTGTATGTGTTACAGGTGCGGCAGGGTGTGTGGCCACATTGCTTCATGATGCAGCCATGAACCCATCTGAAGGTAAATCTATCCATCTAGAAATCTATATCTTTCCTTCTCTTAAACCTGATTTTTCTCGATCTCACACATGCCGTGTATTCGTGTGACTGAGACGTTCTTTGCTGCAGATAAATTGCTCTGTCAGAGCTCCCTCTGCAGCTGTAGCTCCTAGGGCTTCAGGGGCATAGCCTGTTTACTCTGTACTGCTCGCTAGGGAGGGGAGGGGAGGGTGGTGGGGAGGAGCAGGGCCATGAATGAAAGCGGAATGGAGACTGGGATAGAGAGAGATGGATGGAGCAAGCAGGGTAGAGTGGGAGGAGGTGAGACGTGGAGAAAGATGCTCCCTTGGGTCCTGTCCCCACTGTACTGAACCCAACCACCAGCTGTAGACTAGAGAGGACTTTGATGGGTATCCTTCCACTGACATGCCTGGACAGGTGATCCTCAGGCAGCTGTGGAGGCCAGGGACATAGGCCTTGGAATCTGAGACTAGCACCTAACTTCAGCAGCCTAAATAAATCTCTCTGTGAATGTCTTTATTAATCTGAACATCCTAATGCCCTCCCCAGCCTTGGAGGATGTTATGAATGTGCAGTTTTTTAAATCTGGTCAATAATTTGTCTTTCTTTTTTATCCTCTGGACTATGTTCCTGGTCCCTAATGATGGAAACACACCTGGCAATCCTCCCCTCTACTCCTTCCCTTTACTCACCTATCCATCCCCCCCTTCTTCTCTGCCTCACTTTCCCTTCTTTTTTCCTTTATACTGCTCTCATCGCTGTCTCCATTCTCCCCTTTCTTACTCTCTCTTCTGGCTATTCCTCTGTCTCCCTCACCCCCCCCCCCCCCATCCAGTGGTGAAGCAACGTTTGCAGATGTATAACTCTCCGTACCGCGGCGTGATGGACTGTGTGCGCGCCGTGTGGCAGAGAGAGGGCGCTGCAGCCTTCTACCGCTCCTACACCACCCAGCTCACCATGAACGTGCCTTTCCAGGTGCTCCACTTCATGACCTACGAGTCCCTCCAGGAGCTCCTCAACCCCCACAGACAATACAACCCCTCCTCACACATGGTGTCTGGAGCCCTGGCCGGGGCCATCGCTGCTGCAGCCACCACCCCTCTGGATGTCTGCAAGACCCTGCTCAATACACAGGAGTCCCTGGTGGGGCTCCCCGCTGCAGGCCAGGGTGGTGGTCAGGGGCAGGGGACACACAGACACATCACAGGCCTGGCCCATGCCTTCCGGACAGTGTACAGGCTGGGCGGCCTGCCTGGGTTTTTTAAAGGAGTCCAGGCCAGGGTGATCTATCAGATGCCCTCCACAGCCATCAGCTGGTCCGTCTATGAGTTCTTCAAGTACGGAATCACCAAGCACCAACACGAGAAGAGAATAGCGCAGCGGAGGGAGGGAGAGAAGTAGAGAAAAAAGAAAGGAAATCCTATTTTCTTTCAGCCATCTCTTCCGTTTTCACTCAACAACCCCCTTCCTTTGCCCTTCGGAGCGTGCAGGTGTTCAGCGCGAAGGAGAAATGAGAGGAACAGAGAGGAAGAACCGATACGCACATAAACCAACCAATACCCACCTCTTATTTACACCTGTTCAGACAGCCAATAAGAAAGAGACTTCCAGATGTGGTTAAACTAAAAACATCCCTGCTAAACTGTTTGCAACTGAACATTTTACAATTTGCTATGAAAGTGAATACATCATGTATTGACACTACATTATCAATGCAGACGCTTAAAACGCACAAAAATGCTAACCAGAAAAATAGTTGATTCTGTTTTGCTAGTCTCCATTGTCCAATCCCTTTCATAGGTGTTGTTGTGATGAATTTGACAACCGCTGTCCTAACTGCAGAATAACATCATCTTACACATCGGGACCAATTCCTGCTTATAGCAATTAACAAAATATTGAGGCGCAGATTAAAAAGAGCCAGTAGATTTGGATTCTGTTATTGTTAATGTGTGTAAGCGAGAAGTCTCCCAGCTTTGTATGATGATGTTATATTGCGGAGTACCTGTAAAGTTAATTATTATGTTAACTGTATGTGGATGAGAATGTTGTTCACTGTAAGCCCCACCAGGGGACACTGTGACCCTCCCAATAAAGCTGGAGTAATAGAATATGATGAGGTGTGAGTGACAGTCTGCCTTTAGGGGCCATTAGTGTTTTCTATGTAAACCCAGGCAATAGTTTATAGGCTTCAGGTACAAGTTGGCCTTAACCCCAGATCTAGGATCAGTTTGTTTCTCAATTCATCTTAACTGTTGAGGGGATAAACAAATATTTAATCCTAGACCAATAGTTAGGAGCAACTTCTACCTTCTTTCTTCAGAACTGGTAGAGTCCTCTTCTCGAGGTTTTAAATCAGGAATTGATATAAATGGTTGCATACTATATATGTGAATTTAAAGGATCACACATTTTTTAAATTGGATCAGATTTTATGTAAAATGTTGAAATATACTTAATTTATTGCTGCCATTAATTTGTAAAGTACATTAGCTCTATTTTGAGGAACTATTGAGAGTTATTTTTGTATTGATTCCTGAACATAAAGTACTAACCTTAGTTGGCTGACACCACTGCACTAGACCCAAAGCGACATGATTGGCTTGTATTTTTGTTTTGAGTAGATAAAAATTCTTGGATGGGATAACCGACACACACACACACTTCAGTTTACAGTCACACCCTTGTTTAACCCAGACTGGCTGGCTGCCTGACTGACTGTCCCTGTATTAACAATTAGTGAGCATTTGCCAATATAATCCATCCACCTGACAGGTGTGACATATCAAGAAGCTGATTAAACAGCATGATCTTTACAAAGGTGCACCTTGTATCTGGGGACAATAAAATGCCACTTTAAAATGTGCAGTTTTGTCACAACACAATGCCACATATGTCTCAAGTTTTGGGGGAGCACGCAATTTGCATGCTGACTTCAGGAATGTCCACCAGAGCGGTTGCCAGATAATTTAATGTTAATTTATCTACCGTAAGCTGCCTCACGTAATTTTAGAGAATTTGGCAGTACATCCAACCGCAGACAATGTGTAACCACGCCAGCTCAGGACCTCCACATCTGGCTTCTTCACCTGTGGGATCGTCTGGGTGGGGGGGCGGGTGCTGAGGAGAATTTCTGTCTGTAAAAATGCCCTTTCATGGGGAAAAAATTATTCTTATTGGCTGGGCCTGACTCCCGAGTGGGTGGGCCTATGCCCACCCAAGTCTGCACCCCTTCCAAGTCATGAAATCCATATAATAGGGCCTAATGATTTTATTAAAATTGACAGATTTCCTTATGAACTGTAACTCAGTAAAGTCTTTAAAATTCTTGCATGTTAAGTTTATATTTTTGTTCAGTATACTGTATATCTACTTGAATATAAAGTTGAGTCCTCCCTTCTCCTATAATGAATGTATTAGGACAATACCTTATTTTAGTTCACGGTTATTGTCCATAATTGTCGTTTACACAATTATACAATAATTATGCCAGCCCTACTCATGTTAGGGTCTGGCCCTGACTAACTAAAGGGTCAAGAAGGAAAGAGCTTCCAATGGTCCCTTTAAACATTTCTGCACATGCTACCTGTTTGTTTAATAAGCTGTTCTAAAGACTTCAGGTAGAAGTTACCCTTATGCGCATACACTACATGACCAAAAGTATGTGGACAACTGCTCGTCGAACATCTCATTCCAAAATCATGGGTATTAATATAGAGATGGTCCCCCCTTTGCTGCTATAACAGCCTCCACTCTTCTGGTAAGGCTTACCACTAGATGTTGGAACATTGCTGCAGGGAATTTCTTCCATTCAGCCACAAGGGTTCTGAGTTCCAATTCATCCTAAAGGTGTTTGATGGGGTTGCGGTCAGGGCTCTGTGCAGGCCAGTCAAGTTCTTCCACACCAATCTCGAAAAACCATTTCTGTATGGATCTCACTTTGTGCACAGGAGCATTGTCATGCTGAAAGAGGAAAGGAAAATCTCAGAATCGTCTAGAATGTCATTGTATGCTGTAGCGTTAAGATTTCACTTCACTGGAACTAATGGGCCTAGCCCGAACCATGAAAAACAGCCCCAGACCAGTATTCTTCCTACACCAAACTTTACAATTGGCACTATTCATTTGGGCAGGTAGCGTTCTCCTGGCATTCGCCAAACACAGATTTGTGTGTGGGACTGCCAGATTGTGAAAAGTGATTAATCACTCCAGAGAACCAATTCCACTGCTCCCGAGTCTAATGGCGGCGAGCTTTACACCACTCCAGCCGACGCTTGGCATTGCGCATGGTGATCTTAAGCTTGTGTGCGGCTGCTCGGCCATGGAAACCCATTTCATGAAGCTCTCGACTAACAGTTCTTGCGCTGACGTTGCTTCCAGAGGCAGTTTGGAACTCTGTAGTGAGTGTTGCAACCGAGGACAGACAATTTGTATGCGCTACACGCTTCAGCAGTCCCATTCTGAGAGTTTGTGTGGCCTACCACTTAGTGGCTGAGCCGTTGTTCCTAGATGTTTGGACTTCACAATAACAGCACTTATAGTTGACCAGGGCAAAAATTTTACAAACTGACTTGTTGGAAAGGCTACATCCTATGACGGTGCCACGTTGAAAGTCACTGAGGCGGCAGGTAGCCTAGTGGTTAGAGCATTGGTCCAGTGACCAAAAGGTTGCTGTATCGAATCCCCGAGCTGATAAGGTCATTCTGCCCCTGAGCAAGGCAGTTAACCCACTGTTCCCCGGACGCCGAAGACGTGGATGTTGATTAAGGCAGCCCCCCGCACCTCTCTGATTCAGAGGGGTTGGGTTAAATGCGGAAGACACATTTCAGTTGTACAACTGACTAGTATCCCCCCTTTCCCTTCAGTACAGGCCATTCTACTGCCAATGTAGAGATTGCATGGCTGTGTGCTTGATTTTATACACCTGTCGGCAACGGTGTGGCTGAAATAGCCGAAGCCACAAATTTGAAGGGGTGTCCATATACCTTTGCATATATAGTCTAGATCTATGATTTGCTTCAAGTCCCCAAATCGAGGGGTGTGACATTGTTCTACTATGTTGTGTGTTATCAATCACATAAATGTATTGATTGATTGGTTGATTGATCGATTAGGGGCCTTATTCATGACACTGATGGTGTGGATGATGAATGGAGCTGATCGGTCTTAATGATCTCTGACTATAACCTGTAATCCTGTCAGATCAATAAACAGAGCAGTAGACTCCTTCAAGCTGCCCACAGATGCTGATACACCTGTTTGCGTTGTCTGTTTTCATACACACTCGCACACACCTTTCCTCTCTTAGCAAAAAAAAAAAGAACTAACTAAAGCTTAAACAGCAGTTTGTGTCATGTACAGTATATGTTTCCGTTGTCATATTAAAACACATGGAAAGGAATTTAGAAGGTTTGTGGTACTTCCTGGATAGCCTGCTGATAATAAAATAAAGCTATTAGCATTTTAGTGTTAGACAGTGATCTCTCCCAGTATTTCCCCTTGTTAGGTTCTTCAGTGTGTGTATTTGTCCAGGCCAGGAGGATAGTTAAGGGTCTGATGCATGCCACCCATGAGACGTGTCTGTCTGTATGAACTCAGGTATTTTCTCCCCTTGTGTGTACAGATGTAGGATCTTAATTTGATCACCCTGTTGTAGGAGAACCTTTCTCAACCATGACAATAACGATATTGATAAATTGATTGAGGAATGTTGCGATAAGGTTGAGCCACTGTACTTGTAATGATCATGGTTTCACTTTCTTGATTAACTTATTGTACAGTTAATCACTACAGTATCTGCTAAATGACTGATTGAGTAAGAGCTTTAAACAGGTCAACATTCACAAGGCCGCAGGGCCAGATGGATTACCAGGACGTGTGCTCCAAGCATGCGCTGACCAACTGGCAAGTGTCTTCACTGACATTTTCAACATGTCCCTGGTTGAGTCTGTAATACCAACATGTTTCAAGCAGACCACCATAGTCCCTGTGCCCAAGAACACTAAGGTAGCCTGCCTAAATGACTACAGACCCGTAGCACTCACGTCTGTAGCCATTAAGTGCTTTTGAAAGGCTGGTCATGGCTCACATTAACACTATTATCCCAGAAACCCACTCCAATTTGCATACCGCTCAAACAGATCCACAGATGATGCAATCTCTATTGCACTCCACACTGCCCTTTCCCACCTGGACAAAAGGAACACCTACGTGAGAATGCTATTCATTGACTACAGCTCAGCATTCAACACCATAGTGC
Organism: Thymallus thymallus; assembly: GCA_023634145.1. NCBI lineage: Eukaryota > Metazoa > Chordata > Actinopteri > Salmoniformes > Salmonidae > Thymallus > Thymallus thymallus. The sequence continues at coordinate 22,919,869 of CM042388.1, read as the reverse complement.
CCTCAAAGCTCATCACTAAGCTAAGGATCCTGGGACTGAACACCTCCCTCTGCAACTGGATCCTGGACTTCCTGACAGGCCGCCTAAAGGTGGTAAGGGTAGGTCACACCACATCTGCCACGCTGAACCTCAACGAACGTGTCTCCTTCCTGAGAGGAATGACGGCTGCGTGGTCCCATGGTGTTTATTCTTGCATACTATTGTTTGTACAGATGAACGTGGTACCTTCAGGTGTTTAGAAATTGTTCCCAAGGATGAACCAGACTTGTGGAGGTCTACAATTGTTTTTCTCCAAATCTGGAGTGGTTGAAAAGTTTTAATGACTTCAACCTAAGTGTATGAAAACTTCCGACTTCAACTGTACATATTACCTAAATTAGCCCGACTAACCGGTGCCCTTGCACATTGACTCTGTACCGGTACCACCTGTATACCACCAGTATATATGTATTTTTTACTGTCATTTTACAGTTTATTTTTATTTATTTACTTATCTATTGTTTACATACATTAAACTGCACTGTTGGATAGGGCTTGTAAGTAAGCATTTCACTGTAAGGTCTACAACTGTTGTAGAATTCGGTGCACGTGACAAACATTGATTTGATTTGATTTGTTCACGTTGTCTTAATCATTTGAACAGAGCGAGGTATAGAGAAGTAGCCTAAAGCATGGTGTCCTCTGGTTAGCTAAAACAGTGATGTTTTCGACAAGCAGCTTTAGAAAGAATCGGTTCAGGTGTAGAGTGATTGACTCATCTCACTCACACAAACAACTCTCTTGTCAGCCAGACACCTGTTCAAACAGCGAGTTATAATGAACCGTCTGTGTGTGTGTGTCTGTCTGTTTCCCACTGTGTGTGTTTGGCCCAGACTATCTCTTCCTGTCTGTGGTGTAGCTTGCCCCACCCATGCCTCTGGGGATGCTCCGAATGATGAGAGCCTGACTGTGTGTGTGTGTGGGTGTGTGTATTGGGGGGGGACTGTCTCTCTGCCACAATTTCCCAGCCTATCCTAATATAAACTATTTAGTCTGGAACTAAACCCTGTTGGTGTGTGGGTGTGCGTGCATGCGTACATGTTTGTAACTAGTTTGAAAACAAATTAACGTTTTGCCTCTATTATCCGACATGACTGTATTTGGTATGTAAATGATGAACACAAAGACTACTGGACAGCAGTAGTAACGGTAGTGTGCCTGATGGATGGTGTTTCATCAACAGAAGCTGTGGCTGGAGGTTCCTCTAACAAGTCAATATATTAATGATATAGCAAGGCCTCTTATGTCTTACTGCTTAATGCAGTGGGAAAGTGACCGCCTTACTTCTGTATCCAGTCCCATACTGTTTTGAATGGGCTTCAATATTATATAATCAAATGCATAAAAACACAGTCATTTAAGTTCTATACATTAAGCTGTATATTACATTTTGTTCAGTGTATATTCACATTTGTGGATGAATATAGCCAACTACTACCCATTTTATTTTATTTAACTAGGCAAGCCAGTTAAGAACAAATTCTTATTTACAATGACGACCTACACCTGCTAAACTCGGACAACCCTGGGCCAGTTGTGATACAGTCTGGATTTGAACCAGGTTGTCTGTGGTGACACCTCCAGCACTGAGATGCGGTGTCTTAGACCACTGCGCAACTCGGGAAACCCAATGCCTTTTATAAAGTTTTCAATTGCATTTTTGTAATAGAAAATGTTCATAAAAGACATCGGGTAGAAGTAAATAAATCCACAAATACTGATATTTTATGTACAGTCACAAATTATTGTCACCCTTGATAAAGATTATTATTATATCACCCTCTCTCTCTCTCTATCTCGGCCAGCTCTGGTGCTGACGTGCTGACACCTGGCTTAGGATGTAATGAATGAGGTGTGAGACACACACCGGTTGTGGTCCCACGCTCTCTTAGTGATGCTGGATGGAGGAGCTGTTGATGATAATCCACCTGCCTGTTTCTCTCACTCCTACTTCAGGAAGGGGAGAGTGATGCTCTTACATGCTCTCTCTGTGTGTGTGTGTGTGTGTGTGACAGTTGGGATGTTCCACGAGTGCCTTTTGCTTCCCTTTGATATTTTTTAGTAATTGTTCACACGTGGAATTGTAAAAGCCTGTTATATTAAATGAAGGTCCTTTAATATAGACCACATGGAAAATTCAATAAATAGGATTTTAATATGCATAGAATTCATCATTTTGACAAGATTTTAACCCACTTAACCCCAACATTTCTCAAAGTTCTCACCATCATTGTAAAGCCCTAGTTTTAAACCTTGATACGTGAACTTAACTCTCATTTTAATATGGTGAAACTATTATTTTTAAAATATTATTTCCAAAAGAAACATTGAACATCTTATAGTCAAACCCTAGTGTAAAAGCAGATGAGCTGATTATACTCTTTTTGGCAATTTGTTGGTGTTTCGTGCAGAAAACTAAGCTGGGTTGAGCATAACACGTCAACCTTGTTACCCATAGATAGACAGGATAGAAATATTTTAAGAATTGCATTTTGTTTGTGACACTTGCATTAAATTGCCCCTGTCACAAGGGGATTTTACTGTCAACCCTGTTACTTTATTTGGCACTTAATAGGCACTTAGTATAGTATTTTTTTTATTCAACCTCTTGAGATGGGAATGTTTTTTTTTAATGAAGTTGAACGTGATTTTTAGGACAGAATGATAAAATTAGATGAAAAAATGTATTATAATCCACCAAGTTACACTACTCAAAAGGCACCCAATTGGTGGAACGACCAGTTATGGTTGTAGCTGTTGCGTTTAGGTCTGTGTTTTGTCGAAAGAGGAGTGTTTCAGGAGAATACAAGGCAAGAGCATGGGGAGGTTTGGACTCTAATGCAGTTCCCTATTAGTCTTCTCCCTGTAGTAAACCAACTAACTCAGCTTTCAACTGATCTCTATTCAAAAACCCTAACAGATTTGAACTGCAAATGGATGATCAATTCCTTACTGGCAGCAAGCAAAATATTACACACACACACACACACACACACTGACCATTTCTGACGATTGAGACAATGTGTGAGTGAATTAGAGGTGTGAGTAAAGATGCTATCTATTGTTGTGATCAGGTTTAAACCCCATTATTGACCACAGAAGCAGGCTGGACAACACAACCTATAACGATACCATCAGACACACAGATAGAGTTACTCTGGACAGAGAGAGTGCCTTCCCTGCCAAGGAGAGAGAAAGAGAGGAAGAAAAGCTGCAACTTGAGTTTTAGCAGAGATATTCTCCCGTTGATATTCATCTATGGATGTGTGTCAGAGAATTCAGATGTGTAAGACAATGAGCACAGAGACAAATTCTTCCCATCACCGAGGATACAAGCTGAACATGATTAGCACGCACAACACAACACACTTACACACACACCCTGTGGGATAGAGCTGTCGAGGGATGGAGCACAGCTGTGGAAGATATCAAGGGATCATAGGAAAACAGTGTGTGTGTGTGTGTGTGTGTGTGTGTGTGTGTGTGTGTGTGTGTGTGTGTGTGTGGATGCGTGTGCGTGCGTGCTTGTGTGTGTGTTTGTATGTGTGTGCGTGCGCGTGTGTTTCCGTCTGTGTGTTTGCATGTGTGTGTGTGTATGTATGTATGTATGTACGTGCGTGCGTGCGTGCATACGCATTTGTGCGTGTGTGAAATGGGATACCTCACACTTCTCGTCCAATCAAAGTCATCCTGCCAGCCTTGCAGTGAGTAGACGGCTTCCCCAATAAATCTAAATGTTTAGAGAGACACGCCACATCTAATGGGCTACAACTGGGAGGGTACAGTCAAGGTTGTGTGTGTGTGTGTGCGTGCGCATGTGGGTGTGTGTGCGTGCGCATGTGGGTGTGTGTGCGTGAGCCCAGATGGGTGTGCATGGTACAGTGGGGGGTATGCGTGTTACCGTGAATGGTCCTGCACTGGCTAAGCTGATTTATTGCCCCCCCACAGCAAGCTGGCATCAGCGTGTAAAGACTAATGGTGATACTGAAAGAGGAGAGATGGAGCGAGGCAAGGACGGGAGGGGTTCTGTTTACTTCTTCAAATACAGGATAAGAGAGGAAGAAAGAAAGACATCGAAAGGAGAAATGAAGGAGGGTGTGTCTTAATATGTGGATCTGTGTATATATATACAGTGGGGAGAACAAGTATTTGATACACTACCGATTTTGCAGGTTTTCCCACTTACAAAGCATGTAGAAGTCTGTCATTTTTATCATAGGTACTCTTCAACTGTCAGTGACGGAATCTAAAACAAAAATCCAGAAAATCACATTGTATGATTTTTAAGTAATTCATTTGCATTTTATTGCATGACATAAGTATTTGATACATCAGAAAAGCAGAACTTAATATTTGGTACAGAAACCTTTGTTTGCAATTACAGAGATCATACGTTTCCTGTAGTTCTTGACCAGGTTTGCACACACTGCAGCAGGGATTTTGTCCCACTCCTCCAAACAGACCTTCTCCAGATCCTTCAGGTTTCGGGGTTGTCGCTGGGCAATACGGACTTTCAGCTCCCTCCAAAGATTTTCTATTGGGTTCAGGTCTGGAGACTGGCTAGGCCACTCCAAGACCTTGAGATGCTTCTTACGGAGCCACTCCTTAGTTGCCCTGGCTGTGTGTTTCGGGTCGTTGTCATGCTGGAAGACCCAGCCATGACCCATCTTCAAAGCTCTTACTGAGGGAAGGAGGTTGTTGGCCAAGATCTCGCGATACATGGCCCCATCCATCCTCCCCTCAATACGGTGCAGTCGCCCTGTCCCCTTTGCAGAAAAGCATCCCCAAAGAATGATGTTTCCACCTTCATGCTTCACGGTTGGAATGGTGTTCTTGGGGTTGTACTCATCCCTCTTCTTCCTCCAAACACGGCGAGTGGAGTTTAGACCAAAAAGCTCTATTTTTGTCTCATCAGACCACATGACCTTCTCCCATTCCTCCTCTGGATCATCCAGATGGTCATTGGCAAACTTCAGACGGGCCTGGACATGCGCTGGCTTTAGCAGGGGGACCTTGCTTGCGCTGCAGGATTTTAATCCATGACGGCGTAGTGTGTTACTAATGGTTTTCTTTGAGACTGTGGTCCCAGCTCTCTTCAGGTCATTGACCAGGTCCTGCCGTGTAGTTCTGGGCTGATCCCTCACCTTCCTTATGATCATTGATGCCCCACGAGGTGAGATCTTGCATGGTGCCCCAGACCGAGGGAGATTGACCGTCATCTTGAACTTCTTCCATTTTCTAATAATTGCGCCAACAGTTGTTGCCTTCTCACCAAGCTGCTTGCCTATTGTCCTGTAGCCCATCCCAGCCTTGTGCAAGTCTACAATTTTATCCCTGATGTCCTTACACAGCTCTCTGGTCTTGGCCATTGTGGAGAGGTTGGAGTCTGTTTGATTGAGTGTGTGGACAGGTGTCTTTTATACAGGTAACGAGTTCAAACAGGTTTAGTTAATACAGGAAATGAGTGGAGAACAGGAGGGCTTCTTAAAGAAAAACTAACAGGTCTGTGAGAGCCGGAATTCTTACTGGTTGGTAGGTGATCAAATACTTATGTCATGCAATAAAATGCAAATTAATTATTTAAAAATCATACAATGTGATTTTCTGCATTTTTGTTTTAGATTCCGTCTCTCACAGTTGAAGTGTACCTATGATAAATATTACAGACCTCTACATGCTTTGTAAGTAGGAAAACCTGCAAAATCGGCAGTGTATCAAATACTTGTTCTCCCCACTGTATGTATGTCACAAAGGCATCTATTGATTTGGGATGTGTGTGTGTGTGTAGGGGTTAGGTCGCAGTGCCTTTGATGATGAAAGTACTGAGAGTCAGCTAAGTGTTCCTCCTACCATACATCCCCAGGCAATACGTGTCTTCTCTCTCTCGCTCTCTCTCTCTCTCTCTCTCTCTCCCTCTTTCTCTCCCACTTGATCTCTCTCTCTCTCTCTCGCTCTCTCTCTCCCCCTCTCTCTCTCCCTCTCCCTCTCCCTCTCCCCTCTCCCTCTCCCTCTCCCTCTCTCTCCCTCTCCCTCTCTCTCCCTCTCCCTCTCCCTCTCCCTCTCCCTCTCCCTCTCCCTCTCTCTCCCTCTCCCTCTCCCTCTCCCTCTCCCTCTCCCTCTCTCTCTCTCTCTCTCTCTCACACACACATACCTCCCTGCGCATTAAGAGTTAAGCCTGGAGAGGGTCTGGTGAAAAGTAGCATTCTTGCATATGAGTGCAGGTGTACACCACTCTCTCTCTCATACACCCCTCCCTCTCTGTCTGCCCCTCCAACCCTTTCCTCCATCTCAGATGTTGTGACAAACTTCATTCAAAATGTAAACAAGGTCATAAAATCTTCCGACAGGCTCCTTAGCGAGCAACACATGCACACATAGACATGAACACACACGCACACACCCTGCCACAGGCTTAAAACAAGGTCACTGATCTGTCAGAGGTGTGGACAAGACAGAAGGGTGTGTGTCTGGCTTTAACAGCACAGGTGCAGTCATGGACACAGAGAGAGGCCGTCTGCACTTTGAACTTTTAAAAAGAAGCACGGTCTTCCTCTCCTGTCAAACAAGTCCATCTGCCTGCAGCACTAGTCAACTAGTCAACACAGCAAGGCCAGGACCAAATAATATATAATGACGAGGTTGTAGACTTTACCTACAGAACTTGAACTAAAACTAGTTTGGAATACCTCCCCAACACATGCAACACATTTTTGCATTGGTTCATTCAACTGCATAAATAATCTCTGCGTTCTCATGAGCATCGTTAAAAGATACGTTTGGAGATCAATCCCACAGTAACTTTTGTGAACACACGTTGACACATTGAGTGGGTCTGTGAGCACACTATGATGTTTCTTTTATGTAAGTCCCTGTCACAGAAAGCTACGTTGGAGCAGTGAGGAGTTGTTGGTGGCGTACAGTAGTTGATGCTCTCACGCGTAGTAGGAATATGTTAGACAGTCTTTATCGCTCAACAAGCTCTCACAGTCTCATGTCAGAATGGTGACTATCACTCCATGTCCTAAAATGGACAATAGCAGTTTTATCTGCTACACTCCTCTGTGTGTTTGCGCATGTGTGTGTGTGTGTGTGTGCGCATGTGTGTACCTTCTACATGAATAGACCTCATTAGAGAGACAACTTCAGTTCAAGGTCGGACAAAGTCTCAGGCGGTTCTCACCCCCCCTGTGCGCGCTCTCACACGCACACACACTTGTCCAGGCCTTGACCTGTCGGACACTGTGTACTGTACAGTATGTGTGTTACCTGCCCACAGTCACTCAGTGGAGGAGTAGAGGGAGGGAGTGAAGAAGGCTGTGAGAACAGAAGAGGAGAAAGGTTTGTAGTCTCAGACCTGTTAACCAGAGGCTCATGTAGGCTGCCCACATTGGGCCGATGCGCCTTTGCTATTTAACAGGAATGCATTTATTCATAATTTATTTAACTGAATGCATGAATTGCATAATTTTCAATGTGATACAGTGTATCAGAAAGAGAATGTTTATTGGGTAAGGCCTGAGTAGGGAGGACTGGGCAGACAGGGGGAGTAGAGGAAAAGAGGTGGTAAGTAGTTTCTGAGTGAGTGTGGTTGTTATCGGTTTGTGAAAGTGGCTTCTCAATGCTCTCCTTGTCTCTGCTTATCACCACTAATTAAAACATATAAATTCCTCTGGCCAAAGCTGTGTGTGTGTGTGTGTGTGTGAGAGAGAGAGAGAGAGAGAGAGAGAGAGAGAGAGAGAGAGAGAGAGAGAGAGAGAGAGAGAGAGAGAGAGAGAGAGAGAGAGAGAGAGAGAGAGAGAGAGAGAGAGAGAGAGAGAGAGAGAGAGAGAGAGAGAGAGAGAGAGAGAGAGAGAGAGAGAGAGAGAGAGAGAGAGAGAGAGAGAGAGAGAGAGAGAGAGAGAGAGAGAGAGAGAGAGAGAGAGAGAGAGAGAGAGAGAGAGAGAGAGAGAGAGAGAGATGTAGCAGTTTGGAGGATATCATCCACTCAGCTGGCCTTATATGGACAGGAGGCCTCACAAATATTCACCCTGGCCTGGGGTTGAGATCGCTTCGGGCACGGGGGCATTGTCATGCTGAAACAGGAAAGGGCCTTCCCCAAACTGTTGCCCCTTCACTGGAACTAAGGGGCCTAGACCGAACCATGAAAAACAGCTCCAGACCATTATTCCTCTTCCACCAAACTTTACAGTTGTCACCATGTATTGGGGCAGGTAGTGTTCTCCTGGCATCCGCCAAACCCAGATTTGTTCGTCGGACTGCCAGATGGTGAAGCGTGATTAATCACTCCAGAGAACATGTTTCCACTGCTCCAGAGTCCAATGGCAGTGAGCTTTACACCACTCCAGCCGATGCTTGGCATTGCGCATGGTGATCTTAGGCTTGTGTGCGGCTGCTTGGCCATGGAAACCAATTTCATGAAGCTCTCGACTAACAGTTCTTGTGCTGACGTTGCTTCCAGAGGCAGTCTGGAACTCGGTAGTGAGTGTTGCAACCGAGGACAGACGATTTTTACGCGCTACACGCTTCAGCACTTGGCGTTCCCATTCTGTGAGCTTGTGTGGCCTACAACTTCGCAGCTGAGCCGTTGTTGCTCCTAGACGTTTCCACTTCACAATAACAGCACTTACAGTTGACCGGGGCAGCTCTAGCAGGGCAGAAATTTGACGAACTGACTTCAGTAAGGCCATTCTATGGAGATTGCATGGCTGTGTGCTCGATTTTATCCACATGTCAGCAACGTGTGTGGCTGAAATAGCCGAATCCACTAAATTGAAGGGGTGTCCACATACTTTTGTATATTTAGTGTACGATGGAACACACACACTCCCCTGAGTCATGGTGTAAGCCTCTCCAAGCTTCGGGTCAGTGCCATTCACAGCTCACACCTGTGGAGGGGGGAGGGGGGGGGGGGGTGACGGAGACACACACACCACCCCCCGGACACACGTTGCATGAAAAGCTATTCCAGATCCTGAATCTCTTTACCTTTCTCTCTTTACCTTTGTCCCCCCACAACACACATTTAGGGCTCCTTATGTAGCCTTGAGTTTCTTTTTAAGTTGACTTGAGAAATATTTATTTGTATCTCCAAGCAAAGTGCCCTATTTACGTATGTTGCCCCTTTATTTTTTTTACCATAAATAAACAACACATAGTGTAATTAAACAAAAAAAATATTTGTTTTGTTTTAGAGGTTTCTGCTTTGATACAATACCACTGGGTTTTGAACCAAGATCAACTGCACAACTCAAGCTCTTTTAGATCTGCAACAATGGGTTGTTGTTAGTGTTGTTATGCGACTCGGCAGAAGTCTGTCTGCCCAGTCTAGTGCATCTTGTCTAGTGTCTATCTATCTGAAGAAACATACTTCCTCATAATCTGATGGACCCTACTCACACACTATAGTCCTTCTAGTGATCATAAATATACCCTGATCTCTCCTTACCCTGGGTGGTCTCATCTATCAGACTGCCCTTACTAATCCTCGCTATGACCCCTCCCAGTGCTTTAGGACTCACACACAGACACACACAGAGAGAGAGAGAGAGAGAGAGAGAGAGAGAGAGAGAGATTTAGTGGGTAGTGCCTTCAAACATTTCTGAAAGGGAAAGGGAGAATTCAATCAAAGCCGCATTGAGGGAAATGTTCCTGGGTCATAAGGTTATATCTGGGGAGTTCCATGTATGAAGTACAATCAATTTTCCTAAGTGATATCTACAAGATTATTAGTGTTATCCAACATATAATAAAATCCCACTGCTGATACCAATGTAATATAAGAGGAAATGGTGTATCATGAGTAATCATTCAATGAACCATCCATTTTTATGTGAAATATGAGAGAAAACCCTAGTAGTCTTTGGGGGAAAATATGGTTGTCTGTGATGGATACAACACACCAAGAGGGGAGTAGATCTCTTATGGTTTTACTGTAAATGTTTACATTCCTACATGCTGCGATGCTATCAGCTAATAGTTTCTGGAACACAGCAGAGCAGTCCTCTGAGTGGGAATATTGGCTGTGTGTGTGTCTGTGTGTGCGTGGAGCCCTAATGCGGTGGAGGAGACAGGGTCCGGGGGAAGCAGCTCTTTCTTTTAAACAGAGGTATTAACCATGACCCATCTCCTTCCTGAGTCCTGACCCAAGTTTGCCCTGGGACAACACATTAACTCCACACGCACACACTTACACACACACTTACACACACACACACACACACACACTTACACAAACTTACACACACTCCCCCCACCCTTTTCACCTTTAAACACACTCCACCTTCAGTAGGCCTAGTTAAATCTCTTTGGAAAGATTTATGTTGTTCCATCCTCACCCAGCATCAATGCCATGTGAGGTTTGTAATGGAAATATCCATTGACAGTCAGTGGGCAGCAGAAGTGCTGACAGTTGCTCTATAGAGATAATTTAGATCAGTTTCAGTGTTAAAGGGCAAAATAATTACTGTTGCAATAGACTTACAGGAAATGCTACTGTAATTACAGATTTTGAACAGTGTGAGATCTCTGAGCCTAGCCCTTTCAAAAGCATTGTAGCATAGCAGAGACTGCAGACGGTGTCTGTGTGTCTGTGTGATTGTGTCTGTACGCACGTCCATACATGTGTATGTGCAGTGGAGTCAGGCACCCCAAAAGTCTTAAGGAGCAGAAAGTACGTGAGGATCGCTGGGGGTGGTAAATAGGCTAATTTTGTTTTTTGCAAACACCTGAAACAGCTTTTTCCTGTAATCTAGAGACATAATCATTATTCTTAATTCTATATAAAAAATATGTATATTTTTCTGCGTATCTAAGCATACCTCTTGAATTGTCTGTATCCTCCTGACTGGTGGTTCTTTTTTTAAAGAAACTAAATATGCTTCTCTGCATCTCTGCTAAAATCTGGCCACGGTTCAAGAAGCCAGATGTGGAGGTCCTGGGCTGGCATGGTTACACATGGTCTGCGGTTGTGAGGCCAGTTGGACGTACTGACAAATTCTCTAAAATGACGTTGGAGGCATCTTATGGTAGACAAATGAATATTACATTATCTTGCAACATCTCGGTTGGGCATTTTTGCAGTCAGTGTGCCAATTGCACACTCCCTCAAAACTTGAGACGTCTGTGGCATTGTGTTGTGTGACAAAACTGCACATTTTAAACTGGCCTTTTATTGTCCCCAGCACAAGGTACAGCTGTGTAATGATGATGCTGTTAAATCAGCTTCTTGATATGCCACACCTGTCAAGTGGATGGATTATTTTGGCAAAGGAGAAATGCTCACTAACAGGGATATAAACAAATTTGTGCACAACATTTGAGAGAAATAAGCTTTTTGTGCTTATGGAAAATTTCTGGGATTTTTTATTTCAGCTCATGAAACATCTGACCAACACTTTACATGTTGTGTTTATATTTTTGTTCAGTGTAGTTCAGTCTAGCTAGTGTAACTTGATTGAGAGTAGGGATGTCACAAATTGAAAAAATGTCTCACTGTTTAAACAGACATTTCCATATTGAGCTAGCAAGTGATGGAGAGAGAGAGAGAGAGGGTAGGAGCACAGTATAGGCAGGTCGGATGCCAGGCAGACAGTATCTCGCAATGGAATGCTGTATCTCGCAATTTATTGGCTTGCAATGTCTCGCAGTTTCAGTAAAGCAGGGCCTATCATCAATCAATAGACTAGGATATCCTACACCCAACTGACCGAAGACTGAACACACACTCTCATCATTAGAGAAGAGAAGGAGCAGGCAAGCCAGCGCGAGGGAGAGAGAGGAGGGGGCAGGCAGAAAGAACCACGTGCATGTCTTAATAATCTTTAACTAGTAATGTCTTGTCTTGTCTTGCATGCCTTGCAAATTCACCTAAGTAGCCTAAAATGTGTCTCTTCCTCTCAGGTTGAGATTTGGAAACTATCTGAGCTAGCTAAAGCCAATATTGCTACAGTAGGTGGCCAGCAGTATTGTAGAGAAACAACAACCTCAAAAAATGTAATACATTGCCTATGTGCATTACGTCTCTCTGTGTGTGTGTGCTGACTGGGTGAGTGTTTCATTGTATCTATGTCTCACCCTCAGTACATTCCACTCTGCTGAGAGCTGAGCTACTGTAGCAAACTCCTCAGACAACAAAGAATTAGTGTTTCCACTGCAGATGATAAATCTATCAACTTTAAGCCGTTGCCCATTAATTCTGTTAAGATCAGGTACATTGTCTGTGTTAAAACAGGCAGAAATCTCTACCCTACGTCGACTTTGTACTGAAGCTGACTAAAACAAATCCCCAGTCTCTTCCTCAAACACAGTTTCTTATCACTGTGGATTTTTCCCCCTTTCTCTGTCAGTCTGTCTGTCTCTGCCCTCCCCCCTCTCTGTTTCTCTCTTTCTCTTTCTCCCACTCATCTCCATCACTCTCCACTGGGCACAGATGTCAAATCAACGTTTAATTTAATAATTTAATTTCATTGAAATTAAGTGGAAACAACATTGATTCAACCAGTGTGTGTCTCTCTCTCTATCTGTTTTACGAGCTTCTTCACGTCAAACAGCAGGGAAGCGTGAAGGCGATGCTTGGCTCTCGCTCTCAGACTCAATGTTTACATACTTGTGCATTTATATACACTACCGTTCAAAAGTTTGGAGCCACTTAGAAATGTCCTTGTTTTTGAAAGAAAAGCAGATTTTTTGTCCATTAAAATAACATCAAATTGATCAGAAATACAGTGTAGACATTGTTAATGTTGTAAATGACTATTGTAGCTGGAAACGGCTGATTTTTTATGGAATATCTACATAGGCGTACAGAGGCCCATTATCAGCAACCATCACTACTGTGTTCCAATGGCATGATGTGTTAGCTAATACAAGTTTATCATTTTAAAAGGCTAGTGATGGAAAAAGCCATATCTCAGACTGACCAATGAAAATAAAAGATTAAGATGGGCAAAAAAACACAGACACTGGACAGAGGAAGATATGGCTTTTTCTTTGCAACTCTGCCTAGAAGGCTAGCATCCCGGAGTCGCCTCTTCACTGTTGACGTTGAGACTGGTGTTTTGCGGGTACTATTTAATGAAGCTGCCAGTTGCAGACTTGTGAGGCATCTGTTTCTCAAACTAGACACTCTAATGTACTTGTCCTCTTGCTCAGTTGTGCACCGGGGCCTCACACTCCTCTTTCTATTCTGGTTAGAGCCAGTTTGCGCTGTGAAGGCTTACAATGTGAAGGGAGTAGTACACAGCGTTTTACAAGATCTTCAGTTTCTTGGCAATTTCACGTATGGAATAGCCTTCATTTCTCAGAACAAGAGTAGACTGACGAGTTTCAGAAGAAAGTTCTTTGTTTCTGGCCATTTTGAGCATGTAATTAAACCCACAAATGCTGATGCTCCATATACTCAGCTAGTCTAAAGAAGGACAGTTTTATTGCGTCTTTAATCAGCACAACCGTTTTCAGCTGTGCTAACATAATTGCAAAAGGGTTTTCTAATGATCAATTAGCCTTTTAAAATTATACATTTGGATTAGCCAACACAACATGCCATTGGAACAGGAGTGATGGTTGCTGATAATGGGCCTCTGTACGCCTAAGTAGATATTCCATTAAAAATCAGCCGTTTGCAGCTACAATAGTCATTTACAACATTAACAATGTCTACACTGTATTTCTGATCAATCTGATGTTATTTTATTGGACAAAAAATCTGCTTTTCTTTCAAAAACAAGGACATTTCTAAGTGACCCCAAACTTTTGAACGGTAGTGAATGTATAGATAAACACAGATGTTAGCTTGCTGACCCAGGCCTTCTCCCACTTATCCCCTACCAAAAGGGGCTGCAGGGTCTAGATGTGCAGGCTTTTGATCCACGGTCCAGCCAGCACTAACACACCTGTTCCAATAATAAACTAATCATGGTCTTCAGTTGGGATTTGGCACCATGACCATGATCAGGTGTGTTAGTGCTGGCTGGAACAAAAACCTGTACACCCTTTAGGTCTCCAGGACCGGAGATCAACCGAAAAGCAAGTAATCTACCCCCTATTCCATAAAGGTCCAGAGGCCTTGGTATTTGTTGCAGTATGCTTACAGGAACCCTTTATAACAATTTAGCTATTGTCTACAATGTGTTATTGCCACAGAAATGATGTAACCACCCTGTAAATATCAATAGATGTCACTTGATGCGGGTCCGTTAATCACAAGGAGTTGTGTTGTCTCTCCTCCCCAGAACCATGTGTGTACAATGCCAGCCACATGTGATAGCTTAGAGTGGTTAATCTGATCTGATAGAGATGAATGAGGCTTGGGCAGCTGCCAGTGTCGTGCCTAAGGTGAGAGTGAGACTCTGTCTGACAAACAGGTTAGAGGCCTAGTGTGTGTGTAGCATGTACTGTAGGTATGCAGACAGGGTGATGAAGACTTTCACTACAGCTGCAATACTACTACTACCAATAATGCATTGGAATACTTCAGGTAATGATGAATACTTGATTTATGTTGTTAGGGAGAAGAACTCACCTTATCCAATAGCACTGAGGTTTTGATGCCACAGCAGCCATTTTCTGCCCAAACTCTCACCACACATCAGTTAAGAGAGAAGTGAATCATTTTCATGTACATTTTTCAAGGCAATTTTTTTATGTATGGTTACATAAGACCAGGAACAGAAACTGAACTTGTAAAGAAAGGGATCCATACTGTGCTAAATCTTTGCCTGTACGTGTTTAGGCTACCTGCCTCTCCCCTTCTGAAGCGTAAGCTACTATACTGACGTTACAAGCTTGATTCAGAAGATAGGGAGAGAGATTTTTAATTAGCTAGAGAATGGATTAACTTTCTCAATGCTAGTTAAGGATACTATGGGCCTAGTTATCACGTAAGATGTGTGTATAATTCGGGTTCCGCTACGCACACACAAGCTTGTTAGCTAGATAGCTCAAAGGACATTCAAAGTTCTTCCATAGAAGCCACTCCTCCTAAGTATAATTCTGTGGACCTGATTCATATAATGCATGTCATAACAAGATGCCTATTGTAAAATAATTTTGGTTCCAACCCCTGCATAAGACAGAAGATGGTTGGGATGGATGGGTAGGCGTATAATGCAAATATCTACCAACCCGAAGGCTGCGTGTTCGAATCTCATCACAGACAACTTTATCAAATTACCAACTTTGCAACTAGTTGCTACTTTGCAACTACTTAGTATGTTAGCTAACCCTTCCCCTAACCCTAACTTATAACGCAAACATCTAGCAACCCAAAGGTAAGCTAATTAGCAACTTTGCAACTATTTACTACTTTTTGGCTACTTTGCAACTACTTAGGATGTTAGCTAACCCTTCCCCTTTAACCTAACTCCTAATCCTAACCTTAACCCTAACCCCTAGCCTAGCTAATGTTAGCCACAACAATTTGCAATTCATAGCATACGTTTTGCAAATTTGAAAACATAATGTACGAATTGTAATTCGGAACATATCATATGAAATACATGATGGACATCCACAAATGATTACATACCATACAAAATGTAACATATCATACTAATTGTGGTGTCCCGTATTTACCTTCACTATGTTACGTCTACCCCTGAGTCCAGGTTGCTCAGCAGGGCCTATTACAGTGAGATGAGGGTGTAGTCTGTGCAGTCTTTTCAGCATAGCATGATTAATGTGGTTCTGTCTTGAGCAGCAGGGCTGTGTGGTGCAACACCGACACGCTCTATTGAAATGATCTGACTCATGCAGCTGGGCCTAGAGGAAGGGGATTCACAACAGCAGCAAACACACATTCACACCTGTAATACACTGACTTCAGAAAAAATTAAGGACACCCGCTATTTTGACATAGACTGACAAGGTAAATCTAGGTGAAAGCTATGAATCTATTACTGTCACTTATTAAATCCACTTCAAGGATGCCTGTATCTTTATAGTGACTGGGTGTATTGACACACCATCCACAGTGCAATAAGGTACTAAAGTAAAATTTAAAAAGATGTGGCAAAGAAATTAACTTTATGTCCTGAATACAAAGCGTTATGTTTGGGGCAAATCCAACACAACACATCACTGAGTACCACTTTTCATATTTTTCAGTATGGTGGTGGCTGCATCATGTTATGGGTATGCTATGCTTGAAAATGGCCTTTCTAGCAATGATCAACAAACAACTCGACAGAGCTTGATAATAATGTGCAAATATTGTACAACCCAGGTGTGCAAAGCTCTTAGAGACTTACCCAGAAATACTCAAAGCTGGAATCGCTGCCAAAGGTGATTCTAACGTATTGACTCAGGGGGTTGAATACTTACCTAACCAAGATATATTAGTGTTTTATTTTCCATAACCTTTCTTACAAATGTTAGAATTGTTCTTCCACTTTGACAATGAGTATTTTGTGTAGATCGTTGACCAGAAAAATATATATAATTTCAATTCCACCAACAAAATGTAGAAAATGTCAAGGGGTGTGAATACTTTCTGAAAGCACTGTACACATGTTGGGTATAAGTTTATATAGTGCACTTTTTAATTCGTGGAGAACACACTTATTTTGTGTACATTACACGTTATTAAGTGTAGGCAAGCCTTCATTACACGTTTTCAAATTGTGTCTTTATGTTTGCATTTTGTGAACATTCCACGTTTTTGATTATACACTATCTTCCAGGTACATTATGTCAGGATTAAAGTTTAAAAGTGTACTTTTTAATATGTATTTTAATGATAAATAATTATGATTTTATTACGATTGTCTTATCAATAGGGAAATGTATGATTAGCCTATACGAATTACAGGTCTACTATTAATATGACATTGATTTAGGCCTACCATTTAACCACGGACACTGTTTATGGTCCTTAAAGCCAATACTATACGAGATCTATTTGGAAATCACTTAAAAACACGTGGAGAAGGTAGGGGACATTTGCACACTTTAACCACAAAACAATCAGGGCCCTGTCAGCAGCACGTATTTAGTTGGATTAATTGTGATTTTTGGCTCAACATTTTGAAAACGTGAAAGCGTTTAGAATAAAATAATAATTGTAAGCCTAACTATCCTCCTGTATGATAATACACTACATACGCCCACATGCCTACGGACGCCACACACAAACATTTCCACACACGTTGCTGCTACTGTCTATCACCTATCATGTTGCCTAGCCACTTTACCCATACCTATATGTACAGTACATAGCTACCTCAATTACCTCGTTCCCCAAACATTGACTGGGTACTGGTACTTCCTGTATATAGCCTTGCTATTTTCTACTCGATAGTCATGTTATTTTTACTAGTTATTTTGATTCGTTATTCACTGTGTATTTATTCCTCGTGCCACTATTTAAATTGTGTATTTTATTTGTTTATCTTATCTTTAACTTTGCATGGCAAGTAAGCATTTCACTGTTAGTCTACACCCGTTGTCTACGAAGCATGTGACAAACAAAATGTGATTTGGTTTGATACCTTTACATTCTAAGCCTCATATTCAATTATAAAATGTGGTTGTTTTTAAACACTGAATTTTTATAATGTATATTGTCGGTTATTGAATGTAGTTACTTGTAGTCTTCAAGATCCCGACCATAGGCCAATAATAACCATGTTCACACGCATTACGTCCTCATTGCTGCGAAGTATTTTGCATTGTCATGTTGTGTACATTTTATGTCCTCATATTGTGGGTTCAAATTCTAACAGGCAGCTAAATGCAGATACAATGCAGATATTACTATATGGGTACTTATATTGAGTCTGTCATGATGAAATTCGTCAACTACTAAGAATGTTTGGGGAAAAGCCTACAATATTTCGAAATCCATATATTTGTTTTTTTCTCTTTCGAATTGTATAATTTCATGAAGATAGCTGTTGGCTGAATTTGGAGGGGGAAAAACATCCTTGGTTTACCTAAGTAGGTTAATTTTATTTATGCTTCATAAATGTTAACGAATCCATTGCATATATGCGATTAGTAATGTGAAAAGTTATTCGGCATATTAAGTTCAAGGGTTAGATCGAAAAGTCTATCAAAAGTGTATGAAAATGTTAGAAACGTAAATTGAGTTTTTCGATTTAGCACTTGATATTAGCCTACATTTTTTCATAATCCAAAATGAACCTATATTTATCTTGTATAATGAGTTATCCTCTTTTGTGTGTGTGTGTGTAAACAATGAAATTAGGATAAAGATCACTCCCAAATAGTTTAAGCTTTATTGAGTTATTATTTGTCTATACAATTAAACTTGATGCACATTCCAGCATAATAATTCCAATATTAGTATCTTATCTTACATGTAGGCTACTAAATTTAGCTGCATCCATCGATGTTGTCAGTGTAATGTCTTTAGGCCCATTTGCCTTGCAGGTATACAGTATCAAAAAGCTCCATGTGCGTTGAAATTACCCCAGTCTCCAATAGAGAAGAAATAAAGTATTTAGCTACACATATGTCATCATCTGGTTATCCAGTGTCTTTTTAGTATTTTAGTAAGTCCATAAAGTTAATGAATGTCATGTGAGGAATTGTCGCTACACCATTGTGTCAATGCATTCCCCCACAAAGCGCATTGCTAGAGATCCATGGCTGGAAGCAGTACATGTAGGGGTAGTATCCGTATTGGTAGGCTGGGTAGAGAGGCAGAGCAGGCGGACTAGGCAGCTCGTCCCCTAGGTACTGTCTCTGATCGTCTCGAACCAGGATCTTCACCGCCACTTTCTTAGCCAGTACGGCTGGTGTAGAGGAGCTACAGGCGGCAAGTTCGGCCGCCATCTGACGCCGTTTGGTCTTATATCTCCGGTTCTGGAACCAGATTTTCACCTGGGTTTCTGTGAGCCTCAGGGCGTCCGCTAAGTTCGCCCGTTCGGGACCGGACAGGTAGCGCTGCACGTTAAACCGACGCTCTAGCTCGTAAACCTGCGCGTGGGTGAAGGCCGCACGGGAGCGCTTCTTGTTACCAGATATGGATTGGCCCACGGTGCTGTAACTACTCTCCCTCTCATCCTCCTCTTCCTCCCTCTGTTTGTCCTGATCCAGACTGGGTTGTTGTTTGTTGTTTATGTCTGTATTGGAGGAAAGAGACACATAAAAGGCCTTGTGGTTATTTGGCAAACAGGCGGCCTCTTTATTCTTCAAATAGCAACAACATAGGCTAGTCTATATCGCTCCAGCACACTTCCACAAAATGTCATTCAAGTGAAAATGTCCGCAAACACTTACACTGACGTTTATTAGCCTACTCAATAAATTAGGCTACAAATTCAAAGCCAGTAAGTAGGGTTATAATCTTAGGCCTATATATATTGGCCATATACTACAAAACCCCGAGGTGCCTTATTGCTATTATAAACTGGTTACCAACGTAATTAGAACAGTAAAAAGTAATGTTTTGTCATACGCGTGGAATACGGCTTTCAGCCAATCCGCATTCAGGGCTCGAACCACCCAGTTTATAATTGCATTTAGATTCATGGTCGTTATCAATAATCTTATAGACAGACGGAGGGCGAAGTACCTTTTTTGAATGCCATGTATTCCGCCTCCTCGCCAGCGGACTCTTCACTACCGGACTCGGACGTAGGGTTCCTGATGTCTCCCAAACCGGGAGAGGAACTAATACTTCCTTGGCGGATATGTTTAATCTCCGTCTCGTTACCGTTGTGCTCGTTACTGCTCTCGGTTTGCCGGTCCTGGTTGATGGAGGCCAGTTTTAACGTGCAGAGTTCAGTCAGATCCCGTGAAGTTGGAATGTTGTCTCGTGCTTCACGTCCCCGGGTGAGGATGTCCTTGATTGAGAAAGAGGAGCAGCCCAGCGCCATAATAACATTTAAGTAAAACCAATTTTTATCACAACCTAAGTTTCATTAGGCTAGTCTCAACTCACTTTCTAAAGTTGTGCGACCCCCATCCAGAGTCCTTTAAAAGTCTAAACTCTCCAGGTATTGATTGAGTTGTCCTCTCCGTTGCCTTTCTTTCTCGATCTTCTCCCGAGGTGATTTAATTGCGGTGAAACAGCCTCTGGACTAATCAACAGCCGAGGTGTCAGTAGATCTGTCTGCTCTACAACTCTCACTACTGCCACTGAAGCCTGCGCTGATTGGCTGTCTGAGCTAGTTATCCCCGCCCCAGACCGCCTTGCCGCGTATGTCTATCCCTCAAGCACTTGACTTTAATTGAAGACGGAGAGATAAACTGGGTAGCCTACTTGGGCGTCATTTGAAGACAAGAAGGAAAAGCCTGCAGTGATTCGTTAAGCGTTATGGACTATGAGGGATGGAGGTAGCACAAATTCAGACCTTTTTAAACGTATTTTTTAGTCTGACAACAGTTCTTAACCTGGTTCTTATAGGATTTTTTTCCCACCTTTATTTAACCTGTACAAGTTCTCATTTACAACTGCGACCTGGCGGAATGAGGAGAAAGTAGCGACCGTCAACAGTTATGGGAAAGGTCTGCAGTTGGGGTCATTTTGTTGAGGGCAATCCGTGATGGGCTATTGGCTCGCGGAGCTCTGCAAGATCATTGTATTTGTGTAGACTACTCTTATCTGCTTTTAATGTGTTATGAAGGATCAATAACAATGGATGCGGAGGCCATCGTGCGCTATAGCTTTTCCGCCTAAGGCATCATAGGCTATCCACACTATAGGAATTCCATAGACCTACGCATTTCAATATTTGCCTACATGAATTTGAGTAAAGAGGGTGACATTAAAATAGGGAGCCGGCATATAGTATTTTGTTCACAAATGTGTGCTGTGCCCCTCAGTCCATTTGGTTGTAACTAGTACCAAAAAGTTACTTTCATTTGTTTTTTTATTTTTCTCATAGTTTTTATGACATTGTTTGACTCTTTTACAGTCCAAATCACATTTCCTGTGCTTTTGCCTTGAAGTGGATTTGAAGCAAACATTGTGCGTAAATGGCCTATACAGTAGGTAGGCTATGCATGTCCCATGGATCAAACGCTGCAAACGTTCAATCAAAGTAATATTACATGTTTACGTGTGTACATGACGGATCAAATGTCAGGTGAATGTAGTAGGCCTATATACTGTAGATCAATGTTTGTACATTGAGTTAAGCGCTGATTACCCTCGTGGTTTTCTCAGGTGTGGCATTGCCTGTGTTTGCTAAGGGATGAGTATATTTTAGGCCTTAATATGTTTCGTTATCAGAGGACCTTGCAATGTAGAACTTTATTAGGAAGACTTTTGTCTGCAGATTGTTTTCAGAGAGTAGGCCTAACAACATCTTATTTATGGTCAAGTGAAGAAAAGGATGGAGAAACCAACGAGCACCTCAATTACGCATGCGATTTTAGAGAAATGTGAAAGTGAATTGTAAAGTGATTGTAAAGTGTAAAGTGACTGCCTTTGATTCTGCCTTTGATTTTTGAACTAGGGGTGTCAAACTCATTCCACGGAGGGCCTAGTGTCTGCTGGTTTTTGGGTTTTCCTTTCAATTAAGACCTAGACAACCAGGTGAGGGGCGTTGCTTACTAATTAGTGACCTTAATTCATCAATCAAGTACAAGGGTGGAGACCCGCAGACACTCGGCCCTCCTTGGAATGAGTTTGACACCTGTGATTTAGAAACTGCAACAGAAAGAACACGGTCATCCATCTTACAGCAGCTCTTCTGGCAACCATGGCGAGGCTGATGCATTTGGAAAAGGGGAGACTCAGAGGATCATTGCGCGTGAATATAATAGCCTGCATTCTTGAAGTAATCCGCTCTCCTTCATTTCATTTAGCTCAATGTTAGTTAGTTAGTTAGTTAGTTAGTTAGTTAATAAGTAGCGCCATCCTGTGGTAGTAATGATTACCACACTCAGTAAAATGGCTCAGTCATAACATGGGTTTGAGAGAGTATGTAAATACAGCCCTGCACCTTGACGAGTGGCTCCAACACAGAGCTGATCTTCACGATAGGACAAAAATAATCCGAATATGATCCAGACAACACTGCAATCAGGATCTCAAATCAAAATGTGTCATGACGACATCATTAGGGTAGCTTATATAACCTCTAAATACAATAATTGTGGGAAACTATTTACATAAGACGTAACGACACATCATTTTAATAATGTTTCATGTGTGATAATGCTTCTATTGAGTCATTCCATTGTTCTTACTTTCTGCGAAATTGTTAACTTTTTGTCCTACATTTTCAGTTGTATACCATTAGCCTAGTCTTGAGTGGCTTTTTCCGGAATATAGATTTTTATTTATTTTTTAAGCTAGTTGAGGTGTATCTACCTAAGTACACACATTACCTTGATGCGCAGCAATTCACAGTCGCCCTCCGCACGCATACCAACACACACACCTCTCTCTCTGTTCATATTGTGCAACCTTCAGGCCTACCTTTCATTGATAAGATGATGTGATGACAGGTGAGTGATCTTGCTCCTTAGTTGTGTTTTGTTTTCGTCCCCTGACTAAACAGAGAGGTATCTCTTTCTCTCTGCTCTGACTACAGAGAACACACAGCCCGGAGGTGTCAAAACATGTCTGGAGAAGAAGTCATGGAAAATTATGTTAAGCAAACCTACAGGTGTTCATGGTAGCCTATATTACAGGATCTTTGTAGGCTACCTATTGTAGGTCTCTGTGCATGTATAAGGAATATATACTTATTTTAGCATTATCACAATATCCTAAAATAGTGTATTAGTCACATTTAATCAGAAGCATAGATATTTCAAACATATAGCCTACATAGCGCATCTCTGTCATTCCCCAACCCCGCTGACAGCTGCTGCTGCTCGGGTAGACCAGGATGAGGGAGTAAGGTGGGCCTTCAGTATTTAAGTTCGTCCGCTAGGCCTATAGGCGTACTCTATACTTGGCCTTTGTTCTCTGTAACCCTGGGAGACTGTTTTAGGAAACTCCGTGAGCGCCGTGCGCCTTGTGGATGAGCTGATATCTTTGACAGCGATAGATAGCAATCACGGCTGTGGCACTCACTCCACACATACACACACACCGCGTCCTCAGGCATCGCCCTCCTGTCGCCATCTCTATTTACTTTAGGGTTTCTCTGCCACTTACCCTGACACAGGTATCCTCTACCGGCAGTGCAGTAGCCAGGGGAAGCGGCCTATCACTAGAGACAAACACTGTTTACGTTTCTATTCATCTCCGTTAATGGCGTCTACGTATCGGATCAGTCCTGGATAGGCCTACGTGGAGAGGCAGGCCGTTTGTTTAAAACAGTTTATATGGAGCGTCAGGCCGTTTTGTTTAAAACGCTTTACTGTCTCTAATGAGCGGCGGTGATATGGAGACCTAGAGATCAAAGTGATATGAGTTCCTCTTTTGTAAACCCAAACCATGCCGCTCTCTTGTCCCATTGAACGTCATCCTTTATTTGGGGACTGTGACGGAAGACCACCCCACTAGGCACAGACATCAATTCAATGTATTTTCTACGTTGGTTCAGTGGGATGTTGCCCATTTTATAGGTGGGACGTTGGATGGAAGTTACCATGAGAACAGTGGCATTTCCTCAAGGGCAAAAGTAGTGGAAAAAGTGGCAACCCAACTATGCAATCAGTGTTTCTGATTGGTTTAGGCATTCATCCAATGACAAATCGAATTAAGGCAACTCAGTCTAATTTCTGTTTCACAGGCCTGGTGCAGTCATATATTTCCACACTATGAGTTTGGAATAATACTGTTAAATTCGTCGGTAAATAAAGTAATAGACCAATAAGAGAGTTGCAAACCTCTCTGCTAATATTTTTCAGTTTTCCCCTCCCCACTCAGACCATTCCTAGACCAGCCAGATTGTTCAAGACTGACATCGAAATTGGACATATATAAATGTACTGGGGGAAATGCCTTCAAAACAGGCCAGTAGGGGCAACAGTGAGCACTATTAACCCATGAGTAAACCAATGGGTAATCCCACGACTCTTGATCTGAATGTTGTGTGTTCGATCCCAGTCGTGGATACAGTTTTCTATTTTTGATTTAACCCTATCTCAAACCTTAACCCTTACCTTAACCAATTGCAATGAGTGAGTTCCTTAACTTAACCTTGAACTTCGACATGTGACATGTGGAAAAACTGAATGATGCAGAGCAGTAGGAGAAACAAAAGGACATTTTATGTTTGTAGAACGTGGATGAAAGTCTAATTCTGCAGTGAGACTGTGAGCTTGTTTCCACACGGTTTAAACAATAAATAGATTTCACATCCTTCCTATTAGTCAAATATAGACTGGTTTACAAGTCCATATCAGATTGTGCATATTGTTTATGAGTTGGCCCCACATATTTATGAATGGCTGTGCCTGATGTCATTTTTGGTGGGCTATCTAATGAATTTATATGATTTATTCTGGTGAGGGGACACCTGGGGTGGTTGATTCGTGAGTTGCCTTTTGTGCCTGCTCCCATACCCTCTAATTCTGTATTTCTTTGTGACTAATTTGTATACAGGTAGATCAGAAAAGCCACATCCCTGATTTTGCAGATGAGTGACAACCCTGATTAGAAGCATCTGCTGCTCATCGGCTGTTCTCTACAAATGCTGTTTTGAATTAAAAGAAAATTGTACCTACAGACTGAAGAAGGCTGTAAAGCCGAAACGTGCAACACCTTTTGTTTGTCTGAATTCGCGGGTTTTACGCCAGCCAAGCTTCTGGGCTTCTGGTTCTCTTTTTATTAGAGCTTGATGCCCAGACAGTCATAGCTAACAATATCTGTGTGTTTCTTTTTGACCATTTTAATAAAAAACAATCGCAGTGAGGCCCTTAGGTGTTACCCAGAAAGGATTTGATATTTAGATAAAAACGGTTGCATTGGACCTTTTTAAAATGTTAAAAGTAAAAACTGTCAATCTGAATTTAAACGTTTTGTTTATTAGCCTACTAGCCAATGCATAATCATATTATATAAAATGATAATTTTGTTTTAAATGAAATTTAGCATAAAGTACCACAGTATGAGTCATAAAACCTAGCGGTCAAACAGGGAAATGGTCCCAAACGTTTATCCACCATTTATTTTTCCCATAGAGGTTTTTATAAACACTTAAAATAAGGGCTGTGTTTCGTGTAGGCTTCCCCTGGCGGGACGGTTTGATAACTGTGTAAATCTCTATAATGTGCCTGTATTTACCCCTTCCCCCCCAAAAAAACAGTGTGTATATGCTAATTAGCTGCTAATGTGGCATCATAAAGAACTACAAACGCCATGATGATCTGGAGAAGACTGATAAATCGAGGCAAAGGTACGAATATCTGGATTATCTAATGTTAGCTAAATGTAGTAATGAATACATTGACTAAATGTACAGGGATTTGTAGTCTTACATTATACTTTGACGCTAACTAGCATTTTCGAATCTAAGAGTAAATAGAGCCGAATATGTTGATAAAAGTCACCTGGTACGAGAGAGATTTACATGGTTATCAAAACGTCACGCCAGTGTAAGCTTACAAGAAACACAGCAAATATTAGAAGTGTTTCTAAAATCCCCTATGTGGAAAAATGAATGGTGGAAGAACGATTGGATCCATTTCCTTCTTTGACCGGTAGGTTTTATGTGTATTAAGGCCCTCCGTGGGTGCGCGATCTGACCATTATAGCTCATTGTCTGGATAACGTCTGTCATTACCCTAAATTCTTAATTCTGTCTGTCTGAGTTCGGACTCTTGTCTGCTCAGTCTGTGTTTCTGGCCACTCTTGCTATGTCTGCCTCTCTCCAGCTTTGTATCTTTAGCATAAGTGACGACCTGAAAATAAAGATCTTGAACTAAATTTCTCAACTGCAAAACCGAGACCAAACTCCCTTGATGTGCGGGGCGCGGCGCTTCTGGAAAACCTGTACAAAACCAAAGCGCGCTTCTCAATGGCCAACAAGGAGAACATACAGTATCAGAAAGTACGCTAGGTCTACGGTTTCAACCCCTGTCCATCAAAGCATTTAAAAAAAAAACGCCATGAATAAATCCGAAACTTGTGCACACGTTTATGGGTTTATGTACAAACCACAGCACACCTTTCATAAATGGGATTGAATGAACTTGACCAGCCACCTCAAGTTTCATAAGGAGTAAAATCGCATTCGCAAGGTTCTCTCTCTCCTTTTCTCCTTTTCTCACTCACTCACTCTATCACACACACATACAGACACACACAGTGTATAGTGTTGCCCTTAGCAGGTTCCCAAGAGACCATTTATATCCCTCATGGTAAATGCCATTAGGCCTATAGACTGACAAAGCAGCATGTATATTATATCAGCCGCATTCGAAACTGCGATGTAGAGGGCAAAGATGCCACCATTATATTTTCTCTCTGAAAATATAATCAACACGTGCCTTCATTTTGATGCCAAAATGATTTACTTTATTACTTAATAAAGGCTTATTTTCAACAACATAATACTCAGCAGGCATTGTTCAGGTGCACAATATGAAGATACACCTCAGAGTAACAGCAACAGGCTACAGAAAATGTTCGATCTTTTATTTAGGGATGTTCTGTTGTGTTATTGAATAATGTTTTCACTGGTAATGAACCCTTTGCCTTTTGCAGTTGGCTACATGTAAAGTAATATTTTTGATGTAAAGAGCTCCGATATAATCATTGCTATTGTTTGCCAGCACAGGCCATTCACATCCTGAGTGATAAGCACCCAATAGTTTAGGCCATATTGCGCACGGTTGCGCATGGGCATTTAGGCAGCAGGCAACAACTTTTAAAAGCACGTTTTTGCCGTTGATGATGAAACATCTAATCTCTTTGTACAAAATTACTAAAAATGACGTCTTTCAAGGATAAATCTTTATTGCGCTGCATGGGACAGACAGGTTTTCCCTTATCCCAAAATACTGTAGGTTAGTGATCAACTTGACCAACTCTTGATCACCAAAGCATATGTTTTTAAACTGAAGATCAACACATTCAGCTACCAGGCCCGAATGCCCTGCAGAGTTCCTTGGCAGGCTGTTCCCTGTGGTGTTTGGGCCTGAGACGGTGACACGCCCATGTTCCCTAGACCCATATTCATAAAGGCGTTAGCAGTAGTGTTGGGCGCTAGAGTAGGCAGGCTAGAGTACGTGCATGAGTAAGTGTTAGTATACACCGGATTATTGTAAGTCGGGTAGCCATTATAACTATAGGGGCTGGCCGCTCTAACAGTGTAGGATGTATTATAGTTCTGAGATCCAGCCAGGCAGGGCTTCCCATCACGCACCAGCACCGGGACTGCCACTCTCCTGGGCGGGTGAGGATGGTGTGGGTGTCCGGCCATCTCTAGGGTCTTGTCCTGCCTCTGCCGTTTACACTTATACCTCCTGTTCTGGAACCAGATTTTGACCTGTGTGGAGGTCAGTTTCAGAGTGTTCGCCAGGTGTTCCCTCTCCGGGGCGGATAGGTAACGCTGCTGCTTGAAGCGCCGCTCGAGCTCGAACACCTGCGCCTGGGAAAAGAGTACCCGTGGTTTTCGCCGGGTCCTCTGCTGTTTTGGGGGTTTCTCCAAGTCCGAATGCTCCTGCGTGGACTCCTCGCAGTCCCTCACTCCTATTATGCCACAAGATTATCGAGAAAGATAGGGGGAGAGATTTTAGTCGTAGTTTACGACAGATTCATTAATTATTTCATTCTATACAAAATAGCTATTCTAATCCTGGAGGTCCGCAGTTAATCTACTGATGTTTTTCATAATTCCTCTAGACAATGACTCAGACCTTGGACACCAGCAGAGTGGAGTATTTGGCTAATCAATGACACGAATATCAATTTAGCCTATCAGGGAAACTTTGATGTGGGTGGGGGCCACAATAAATCTGAATTCATCATGAGTAGCGGCAGTGGCTCTGCATACCACACATGTAGTCCGAGCCGACCCTAGCCTTTTGGGGGCCCTAAGTGAAATGTAGTTAGGATGGAGATAAATGTTTGCAGTTTTAATATGATATCTGAGTGAGAGTTACTAACAAAATCAATAGGGGCCCTGGGTTAGTAATTCAACCATGATTACTACAAGTTTAGATAGCTGGCTAGACTGAATGTCGAAATGTCATCTTGTGTTTTCTAACTCTCAACAGTAAATTGAGACCATGATCTGCGGCCCTGTGCCACCACTGGTCTAAATAGGGTAGATTTTAGTAGATCAATATGTAGACTATCAAAATCAGTCTACCCATACTCAGGTGATTGATACTTTATTATTCAGGGGATCCTGCTAAAACCCCCAAAACAACATCAGACCCCTACTTTTGCTAAAGCATGGCTTTCAGTGTTGGTGGGATACTATTTTCTCTTTAGAAATACATTAGTGTTCCACTTCACCTCACACTTGTTATGAACTCACCAATAATCATTTGTAGAGGCTTGTAGATAATACACTATGTTTTTATACAATAATATTTTATTAAACTCTCTCCATGCCCTTACAAAATGGATTTGAGGACATTCCAAGCTCTTGGTGAAAATCTAACTAAAGGAGTCTGCACAGCCTTTACCTGAAACACCTCTACTATCCCCATATTCTGTCCCTTTTCATAACATGAGCCTACTTTCTATGCTCCCTTTCTTACATGTCATTGTGTTTCCTTTCTTTCTTTTATACCCTTGTTATTTCCCTCTAATGCCTTCCATTGTCATCCAACGCTGTTTTCTCAGTGGATGCTGCAGCACGCTAAGCACCCCTACTTCCCGCGGCTACACATTCATAACTGTTTACATGAATGGTTATTAAAAAGCTAGATTGTTGAATTATAATCGACAGTGGAAGTTGTCATATGTATGGCGTTTTTTCCCGAGTTTCAAAAAACCTGACAACACACACTACAATGAGGTCACACTAAAACAAAACGATGTTTTTTTTATTTTATTTATTTAACTTTTATTTAACTAGGCAAGTCAGATTATTTTTTGCAATGACGGTCTACCCCTGCCAAACCCTCCCCTAACCAGGCAATTGTGCGCTGCCCTATGGGATTCCCGATCACGGCCGGTTGTGATACAGATCGAACCAGGGTCTGTAGTGAAGCCTCTAGCACTGAGATGCAGTGCCTTAGACCGCTGAGCCGATAACACATTTAGCAACAACCCAATTTGTTGTGATTGGATTGCAAAATTACATTTACGTCATTTAGCAGACACTCTTATCAAGAGTGCATACATGTTCTCGTACTGGTCCCGCGTGGGAATCGAACCCACAACCCTGGCGTTGCAAGCGGCATGCTCTACCATCTGAGCTACATGGGACCATAGTACAGTACCCTCAAACACAAATGTCCCACTACACTTGATGTCCCACTAATGCTGACATCAGCCTATAGAGTAAATACAATAAATAATTAGGGTATATTCAACGTATAGGCCCAATTAAAGCATTTGGCCCAATAGTACTTATAATTTCTAAAAAGGAAATCAATTGTGTGGACAACATTTCTGTCTTATCTAAAGGTTCATTTATCTGACAAACATCATGAATCTTTACATTATTTCTTAAAGCTAATGATGTTGGGATTGCTCATATTTTTTTATATCTTGTGATTCGGCCATGCACGATTTGTCAAAATGCTGTCGTATGGAGCGTTTTTTTCTCAAAACCTATTTATTTACAGGTGAGCCCTGCATGTAGATGACAAACCATTTTCAAGAGAGACATTTACAAGCCATTGCTTTCTATAAAAGGCGCTAATATTGTAATCATCGTTAAAATGAAGTAGTCTTCTATTATGATGTAATTGGATTGAATAAATGAGCCTGATAATCTAGAATACTGCAATAAACAATAGAGCTATTATAATATAATACTTTATTTTAAAATCAAATGGTTAGTATACTATGTAGGCTGGTAATCAATCACCCACTCACTGGTGTCTATGTCCTCCTGCTCAACTTCCAGGCTGGTGTCGGTTGAGTGTCCCTGTAGCCCCGGGGAAGTGAATATCTCCCCGGCAAGACCCGTCTCCATCAGCCGCTCCTGCACCGTCAGACTACTCAGGTAGGACATCCTCGCCTCTCTCTCCGAGAGCCCGGGGCTGGGACTGTCCCTGTCTCTGCCGGCCAGCATACAAGACGGGGGCGACTGGAGGGCGAAGCGGTGCTGCGGTGGCCCCGGGTGAGAGCACTCATGGGGCTGCCCAAGGTGTGATGCGAGCCGCTGCTGCTGAGACTGCTGCTGAAGCTCCAATTTCAGTATATCCTTCACTGAGAACGGCGTGGTGGAGGCAGAAATAACAGGGCTAGGAAGCATTATTATCATCGGCACCTATTCGTACACATGAAGTACGAATTATAGTCCCTTGCTGAAGTGGGTCATCCAACCATAAAGAACTCCTCAAGCAGGTGTTTGTTTGGATAGACGGTATTTAAGATTAAACGGATCCAAAATGGGGTCTATTCGTCTCTTTGAAGAAGAAAAAAGAACCTCTACAGTAGCCTAAATGATTGCTGAGCTTGCTTGTTGTTTGTTCATGGAGTTATGCGAAAGAGGACTGGTTTGTTTCGTGAGGTGACAGCTCTCATCTCTCTGCCCTGCGCTCTCTGCCTCGCCTGCTGTGTCTGTTTAGCTAGTAGGGGGATTTGGTGAGATGCAGTTTCTGTTTTGTTGTAGGACTCAAGGCAGACGCGTCTTTCCCTCCCCGTGACATCACGAGAAAATGGGATGGGTGACTGCATAGAGCGAGCGCGCAAGCTCTTCTCTGTGTTTAGAGAATATTTTACAGTAACAACTATTGAAATGTTGTATTATGTTACATGATTCCTACGCCGAAATAAAAACGTCTTTATTTCAATTGGAAATTTAAAAAGAAGTAGAACTACGCTAGAATAATGTAAATGTGGTATCAGCCCTCAGAACCTCTGCATGCAGTTTCTGGACAGGTAGGAGACCTGTTTTCATCATATATCTGTTCATGCTTTTCAACTAGCTTAGTTGAATATTGTAAAAATGGAATAGTAACCGAATGAAACTATAATGAACTCAACATAGTTGTAGCCTTCCTCATTATGCAAATTAGGGAAGTAGAACCATGTGTCGTGTGTGTAGGGAGAGAGATTGAGTCAGTGTGTGTGGAGGTCTGCACGGTGGAGACTGTTTCTTTCTGGCTGGTATAATAGGCTAAGAAAACATGCTACTTATCAGCTGATAAGCAGCATAGAGAGGAATACTGATATTAATGACACATTATCTGTTGCTATCAGTGTAGTTTCCGATTCAAGCACACTCTTTCTCTCTCTCTAGGCTACTCTTCCCATCATCACACACTCTTAGATAACCCAGATCTTATTTCCCTCTTTCCACAAAAGGGGGGGTTATAACATAACTATATGCTAACGATTGCATTACTTTATTAGTAATTGATAGCTACACAATACAGTGTACATTTGTAACTTAAACATTTGCTTCTACGGACATTTACAAGTGTATTTGTCTATAGTGTGTAAAGTATTTTATTTTTTACTGGTCAATAACTAAATACAATGGATATAGGCGTACCTAGTATTTGGTAAGAGTATAAAAGAACAACACATTAAAAAAAAAAACACCTATTTAAAAAAAAACCAAAATAAGACATTTTCCCCATACATTTATTCAACGAACAAACAAAAACTTACACGGGAATCCTTGGGAAACATAAAATACCGCATTTTTATTTTGCATTACATATCCGCTTGAGGATTTTAAGAAACATTTCGATATTTCTGTCTTAGAATTGTGTTGAAAATATGATAATACACATAGCCTATAGCTTTTTTTAATGCTACATTGAAAAAAAATATCAAAACTATAATAATAGGCATAGGTCTAATGATTTATAACAATATTAGGCATTTAATTACGCTATTATTTCGTAGTCTGTCCTCGCATGCTTGTGTGAATAATTAATTTATCGTTTGAATTAATGAAGTCAAACATATAGGAAAGCTCTGAAGGCCTTCTAAGTTGGAACAATTTTACTTACCAATTTTGATACAGCTATCCTATATAATGATGTGACCAAGTACAAGTGGTCTACAGCCAACGAAAAACTCTAAATAGTCAGATTTGGTCGGAATATTAAAGGCTTTCATTATTTTTTAGCCTTTACTTTACTAGGCAAGTCAGTTAAGAACAAATTCTTATTTACAATGACGGCCTACACCGGCCAGACGACGCTGGGCCAATTGTGCGCCGCCCTGGGAGTTGCAAACTAATTTAACAGTTTTTTTTCACGAAGCAAAAAGAAATAGGGCGAGAATAAAGTGTATGTGGACAGGATCCAGACCTGACAGTTTCTCACTAGTATTATCCATTGTGTCTACTGGCTCCTCTCGCCGAGGACAGACAGAAAACAGAGCACACTGCGCGTCTCGCACTGAGACCATTTGTGTTGAGATATTTTACTTTGCTATATTATTTACTTGTCTGAATGCCTTACCCCTCTCATTTAGACCATATACGTTTTAGTCCTATGAAGACAGATTCAGGAAAGGGGCCTAGACTATACAACACTGATCAACATTTCAAAGTGAGACCCAAGCATGGACGATGATTCAATACAGAGGAACACACACAGCTAAGGGACATACTGTTGTATATTGGTGTATTAAATATATTTTCAGATATATGGACCACCGTCTGCAAGCAAACTTTATCGCAGATCCAGAGGGCAAATCAGAGATGTTGTAATGTTACACCTCTCCTCAAATCGCCTGTCTACAGTTGCCCAGGACAGGCGCCAGGGACAAAAGCCCCGGTAGCGCCTAAACCGTGCAGAGAGAAAGAAAGGGGGAGAGAAAGACAAGACATAATCTCATCCGCTCGCCATCAGCAGAGTGCTGTTTAGATTAGAGGAGCGTCTATCCCGGCTTCTCAAGATGTATGTCTTTAAAATGGCCAATTTGAGAGATGGAGAGGAGGAAGAGAGGAAGAGACGACGAGGGAAGAGAGGGGATGGAAAGAGCGAGTTTGTGTAGGGAGAGGGCTATAAACACAATTCGAGCACTTATGTTTTCCAAAGCAAAGTCCTCCATTACTGTTTGCGTTGCTTGTATTGGCTAAAGATGTGGTTACACCGCAATGAAAATGTGGAGCAATCTGAAACAGACGTTGTTTATGGCTATTTTAGCCTAGGGACACAGATAATTTACACATGCATTTAGGTGGAATTTATTGACTCGCAAAACATGACCGGGTGAACCAAAAGTTTACTCGGTTGGTTTATTTACAATAGTAATGGGCTACACTCTTAGAAAAAAGGGTTCCAAAAGCGTTCTTTGTCGGTCCCCATAGGAGAACACTTTTTGGTTCCAGGAAGAACCTTTTTGTGTTCCAAGTAGAACACTTTTGGGTTAAACGTAGAACCCTCTGTGGAAACAAAATAGTTATTCAAAGGGTTCTCCTATGAAGACAGCCGAAGAACCCTTTAAGGTTCTACTGAACAAAAATATAAACGCAATATGTGAAGTGTCTCCTTTGCCAAGATAATCCATTCACTTGACAGGTGTGGCATATCAAGAAGCTGATTAAACAACATGATCATTACACATGCGCGCCTTGTACTGGGGACAATAAAAGGCCACTCTAAAATGTGCAGTTTCGTCACACAACACAATGACACAGATGTCTCAAGGTTTGAGGGAGCTGGCCATTGGAATGCTGCCTGCAGGAATGTCCACTAGAGCTGTTGAGAATGGAATGTTCATTTCTCTACCATAAGCCGCCTCCAAAGTTATTTTAGAGAATTTGGCAGTACATCCAACCGGCCTCATAACCGCAGAACACATATAACCACGCCAGCCCAGGACCTCCACATCCGGCTTCTTCACCTGCGGGATCGTCTGAGACCAGCCACCTAGACAGCTGATGAAACTGAGGAGTATTTCTGTCAGTAATAAAGCCCTTTTGTGTGTAAAAACTCATTCTGATCAGCTGGGCCTTGATCCTCAGTGGGTGGGCCAGTCTCCCAAGTGTGTGGGTTTATGCCCTCCCAGGCCCATCCAAGGCTGCGCCCCTGCCCAGTCATGTGAAATTCGTAATGAATTTATTTCAATTCACTGATTTCCTTATATGAACTATAACTCAGTAAAATCATGGAAATTGTTGCATGTTGCGTTTTTATTTTTGTTCAGTATTGATAGCACCTTTTATTCTACGAATGTACTTCATGTTTACAAGCCATGGAAAAATAATGTTTGGGATAATATGTGTGAACTGTTATGGCAGAGTTAATGTCAAGGCTTTGCCTTTCCCAGGGTCTAAATGCAGGCAGGTCACCCACTAAATTTGACATTTGGAACAACTTCGAAATTTGACGATTGACTAACATGGATTAATGTCTATTTCTGACGTGAGACCGTGAGAGCCTGTTGCCTAAATGAGCGCTGGCTGACTGCATGTGTTCAATAGCAGAAGGCAGACAGACATGGTTGCTATAGATAGATAGGCCTATTTCTAATCCATCAATAGATTATCTCACCGCTGCTGACATCAGGATCCGAGGGGGCATGGTTTGACTGTAAAAGGCGTGACTTTCTAATGAATGGTTTAAGGTTTATATCTCTATACCAAGAAATATTATTATTTAAATAATCAAATGGACCTAGCATAAGAGTGCCACAAATATTTATTTGCAAAGGCCAGGCTAGCATAATTATACTATTTTTGTCGAGTTCATGTTGTTTGTGTGTTAACCCTCATACTACCAACTGGGGTATTTTGACCCCAGAGGCATATTTTTGTATCATAGCCCAAAGGTGGTTAATAAAATGATGAATGACTTTGTCAATCAACTTGTTCTTAACCAATATAAATCATTGTTTAGTGTTTCTGTATCAATATTGACTTAGGCTAATTTGATATTCGGTATATGACCTTTATTTCAATCAATGTTTCTCTGGAGACATAGGCTAATTATAAGTTATCCATACCACCAGAGTGGATGAAGACCTGCATAAGAGATTTTTACCAGATAGTTTGGCAAAATATAAATATAGCACCCCATGTCCTCGCCTAAGATTGTAGCCTACTTTTCTATACCACGTATCATATGACTGTGTACAAAACCAAAATTACCTTAATTTTGTGTATTAAAAAAATCTGCCAATAGTATAAAAACATACTGCAATACAGAACTCGGCCTTCATTCTGAATCTACATTTTTTTATTTGTTTTATTTCACCTTTATTTAACCAGGTAGGTCAGTTGAGAACAAGTTCTCATTTACAACTGCGACCTGGCCAAGATAAAGCAAAGCAGTGCGACAAAATTAACAACACAGAGTTACACATGGGATAAACAAACGTACAATCAATAACACAATAGAAAATCTATATGCAGTGTGTGAAAATGTAGTAAGATTAGGAAGGTAAGGCAAGAGAGAGCAGATAGCATAGAGAGCAGAGAGAGAGCAGTATTGGTGTTTATACCATGGCATTGTTGAATACTTTTTTCTGTTCTATGCCTGGCCCTTTATAAACTGGGTGGTTCGAGCCCTGAATGCTGATTGATTGGCTGACAGCCGTGGTATATCAGACCTTATACCACAGGTATGACAAAACATGTATTTCTACTGCTCTACGTTGCTAACCAGTTTATAATAGTAATAAGGCACCTCAGGGATTTGTGGTATATGGCCACAGCTAAGGGCTGTATCCAGGCACTCAGTGTTGCATTGTGCTTAAGAACAGCCCTTAGCTGTGGTATATTGGCCATATACCACACACCCTTGTGCCTTATTGCTTAAATAATGCATGGTATATCAGAATGGTAGAATTCAATGCCTATCGTTCATTCTTACATGTTCTATGCTTGAGCTGCTTTTGAAAGCAAAAGTCGAATTGAAAACATTATTGGCATTGTTGAATTGGATTTTCATAAGAGCAAGCTAGGACTGATGGTTTGGTTAGCTAAACTAGCAAGTCTGTTTGTTTGGTTACCAAGGCAACTACTGTAGCTATCTAGTAAACTTGCTAGCTACTCAGTGGATGTTGGACAAATTTCTACCTGCAAATTAACACATTTATAGTGGCAAATGTGTTAAATGATAGCCATTGTATAACAGGGATAATCAACTCAGGGCTCTATGCATTCTCTGGAAAATAATGCAACTCTGTGGAAGTTTAGTTCCATTCTTCTAGTACGCATCTAAAAAAGTATTTATTTGAATCCAGGTTTTTTTGGAGACATAATCCTCAGAGGTTTGAGGGGGATCTATCAGGAATTTTGACCAGATAAGCAGATCACCTGCAGAGATGGAGCACATTATGTAGACATACTCGCCTTTCCCTTCCCTTTCCTATGTAACTTGTTATAAGTATGACTGTGTACAAAATAAAAAAAAATACCTTACATGATTAGTTGCAGTCAAAACAGCTCATAAAAGTATGTCAGTGGTATGAATACTTGGTAGAACTGTAACCAGCTACCCCCTAAATGTAGGCCTACGCAATATTGGTGTGTATTCTCAGAAAAATAGGTAGGCTATACTACAGGAAATGTTCAGTGGTGATTTTAGCATGTAAATCTTGGTGGGGCAAAAATAAAAAATGTTTAGATGCATGCCAGCAAAGCCACTACACAACACAACACAACACAACACAACACAATACTAAACAATACATTAATTGCACTATAACGGTGACAAACGGTGCCCACAAACTCTCTTGGCCTACATAAAGCTGTCCCAACAGCAGAGTCCCAACACCTTACCACAACTACACCTGGCTATCAGCTGAGCCTTGTCTGGCAGTGAAACAGTTCATTCAGCCTCATTAACTGCCTTTAAAAAAAACATTTGGATCTGCCTTACTCAAGAAAACAAAAAAGAGACTGTTTGTATGCAGATTTATTAACTCAATGATATATATATATTACATTGTTTGCAATCTGATATGTGTTTTTTTTTTTGCTAACTGCCCTGAATGACGGGTCCCCTCAGGAAATGTTACAGTCGTATAAAAAAGTTTGGGCACCCCTGACAATTTCCATGATTTCCATTTATAAATAATTGGGTGTTTGGATCAGCAATTTCATTTTGATCTATCAAATAACTGATGGACACAGTAATATTTCAGTAGTGAAATTAGGTTTATTGGATTAACAGAAAATGTGCAATATGCATCAAAACGAAATTAGACAGGTGCATAAATTTGGGTACCCCAACAGAAAAATCACATCAATATTTAGTAGAGCCTCCTTTTGCTAAAATAACAGCCTCTAGATGCTTCCTATAGCCTCTAATGAGTGTCAGGATTCTGGATGAAGGTATTTTTGACCATTCCTCCTTACAAAACATCTCCAGTTCAGTTAGGTTTGATGGTTGCCGAGCATGGACAGCCCGCTTCAAATCATCCCACAGATTCTCAATGATATTCAGGTCTGGGGACTGGGATGGCCATTCCAGAACATTGTAGAATTTGAGCAGTGTTTTGGGTCGTTGTCTTGTTGAAATATCCAGCCCCTGCGTAACTTCAACTTTGTGACTGATTCTTCAACATTATTCCCAAGAATCTGCTGATATTGAGTGGAATCCATGCGACCCTCAACTTTAACAAGATTCCCAGTACCGGCACTAGCCACACAGCCCCACAGCATGATGGAACCCCCACCAAATTTTACTATGGGTAGCAAGTGTTTTTCTTGGAACGCTGTGTTCTTTTGCCGCCATGCAAAACGCCCCTTGTTATGAACAAATATCTCAATCTTTGTTTCATCAGTCCACAGCACCTTATTCCAAAATGAAGCTGGCTTGTCCAAATGTGTGTTTGCATACCTCAAGCGACACTGTTTGTGGCATGTGTGCAGAAAAGGCTTATTCCGCATCACTCTACCGTACAGCTTCTCCTTGTGCAAAGTGACACCATCTGCAGCAAGATGATGTTGTAGGTCTTTGGAGGTGGTCTGTGGGCTGTTTTTGACCGT
This sequence comes from Thymallus thymallus, assembly GCA_023634145.1. NCBI lineage: Eukaryota > Metazoa > Chordata > Actinopteri > Salmoniformes > Salmonidae > Thymallus > Thymallus thymallus. The sequence continues at coordinate 22,881,929 of CM042388.1, read as the reverse complement.
TCTCACAATCCTTCGCCTTTGCCTCTCCGATATTTTACTTGGCCTGCCACTTCTGGCCTTAACAAGAACTGTGTCTGTGGTCTTCCATTTCCTCACTATGTTCCTCACAGTGGACACTGACAGCTTACATCTCTGCGATAGCTTTTTGTAGCCTTCCCCTAAACCATAATGTTGAACAATCTTTGTTTTCAGGTCATTTGACCTGAAGTTGTTTTGAGGCCCCCATGTTGCCACTCTTCAGAGGAGAGTCAAAGAGAACAACAACTTGCAATTGGCCACCTTAAATACCTTTTCTCATGATTGGATGCACTTGTCTATGAAGTTCAAGGCTTAATGACCTCACCAAACCAATTGTGTGTTCCAATTAATCAGTGCTAAGTAGTTACAGGTATTCAAATCAACAGAATGACAAGGGTGCCCACATTTTTGCAAAGCCTATTTTTCACATCTGATTTAATTAAAATACAACTTAATATTGCTACACTAAAAATCTTTGTCTGGACAATACCCCAGTACTCAGCTTTTGTTAGAAAATGAATGGCATGCCACTGTGATAATTTTCTGTGATGACAGAGTAAATTATTATGCAGCCTCAGAGGGGTGCCCAAACGTTTTCATACGACTGTATATAGCCTATATAACAGAATTCCTATAATATCCTCCAATATTCTATATGTGCAACGTGTTATGTTATTTGGGTTGCTATAACATTTGGTTTAAACTCATTTTGAGGATTTGGGCATGCTTTTTGAAGCATCATGCCAGCTAGGCCCTACCACTCCCATTGATTCACTAGCAGTGAATGCTAATGCTATGCTAATACTGGCAGTAGGGTAAGTAAATAAAACAAACTAAGCCATAATCTTGGTCATTGTCTCTCAGGATCAATATGGATTAATCACTTTTTGTAAAATAAAATTAAGTAGGCTGTATTTCAAATGTTGGTGTACCACCATTTAAATTACAGTAGTTTTTAGAACCTAAATATGACAAAATTATTAGGCCTATTTACTTCTACATTCTAAAAACTAAATTATATTACAATTAAAGTATGGTAAATCAGTAGGCCTACTTTTAGTAGTTATGTCGATTTGTACTTTGGAAAAAAGCTGCACATTATTTAAGGGACAAATGTATATTATAATTTGACAGAATATGCAAATGAACTGTAAAAAACTATATTTTTGCAAATGTTTTACTTCAGATAATAGTATGTACATGTCTAATGATGTTTTAATAAAAATGAAGTTGCTATTTTGCTATGCAATCAGAGCAGCCTCGCGGCCTCTGTCCTCTCTGGTCAGCTAAGCGTCACGGATCACTGATGCACCTTACTAATGGTGTTACTAGAACTGCAGATTGCAGTCGCACTGTCCACACACACACACACACCGCATGGCGAGATATGGCACGATAAAGTAACAAAAAAAATCTGCAAAATAGGTCTAAAGCATTGGAGAAAACATCACAGATTGCATTAATAAAATATAAAGTTACATGTAGCCCGACTGAAGGTATGATGAAGGGTCAGTCATCCCGCCTGGCCATATTCGACATCTTAGCTCCTGTTCTCTCTGACATAAGAAGGCTAACACGTACACACACACCCCGCATGGCGATATACTGGATGATAAGGTTTTTAAAAAATCCGGCAACATAGGCCTAAAGCGTTAGAGAAAACACCACAGCTAATGCAACGTTTAAATTATATTTCATACATAAACACGTCTTTCCATTGTAATTATCTAGGCTACTTTTCAGCTTTCACCGGCCTTGTGAAAACAACTACAGGGATGAACAGGGTTATAATAAGATCCATTCTGTACTAACAGCGTTCAGCCCGATAACATCCTTTATAAAAATCTATATTTCGACAGGCTATAGGCTACCATTGGCATAATGACTCCACAATATAAATACATATAGAGACGTTTTTTTTTTATTATCTTTTTTACATATAAGTTATTATTGCCCGTATGACTTTATGGCAACGCCTCAACTGTCATCATGATTTTAGGACATAGCCTAAATATGTCAAAGAAAACAGATGAAGACATTTATAAACTATGAACTAAGACATTTACACACTGGCCACTTAGGGGCCATTTTCACCCCCCTGCTTTGTTCTTAGGCTACCCAAAGATAATGGAATGGCTGTTAACGTTATCAGTTCTCGCGTGCCACTGTCAGCCTTTCTGCTGTCTGGAGCTCTAGTTTACCGGGCGGAATAGCCTGATTCTGGTCTCTAACAAACTCCAGGACCCGCCATAGTATCCAGGAGGCGTGGCCTGCGGTGGATGTGACAATTACACGATACAACATCTCCATCATGAGTAGGACTGGTAAGGTCATGCTGGGAGATCAGGGCGAGACAGAGATGACAGATAAAGGCATAGGCCTATAGGCGTGGACCTCAAGCCCAAGGCTTCGAATTTCTCAATATTCAATGCAAGACCCACTTCAAGGAAATACAGGGTAGTCAGCAGAATAATTAAACATCTTAGATATTTATCAAAATTAAGCACAGGAGCTGGAAAATAAATAAATACAATGAAATAAAGTCAATATAATATGGGGAGCAGCAAAGAGTGCAAATACATGTATTTAATGTTTTGTGTAGCTATTAGGCCTGGTTCACATCAACTCACAGATTACTCAAGTAGGTGTCTCACTCGCCATAAGATTTTATACTGATATAAATACATTCATAAAATATAGAGTTACATGTAGCCCAACTGAAGGTATGATGAAGCGCCAGTCATCCCGACGACATATTCGACATCTTAACTCCTGTTCTCTGACATGAGAAGGCAAACACACACACACGCCGCATGACGAGATACGGGACGATAAAGTAAAAACAAATGTCCAGCAACATAGGCCTAAAGCATTAGAGAAAACACCACAGCGAATGCAACGTTTAAATTAAGAGCTAGTCGCGAATCAACCATCTTGGTCGGCGCTCAATATGTCCTTCCATTGTAATTATCTAATCTACGTTTCAGCTTTCACCTGCCTTGTGAAAACAACCACGGGGATGAATAGGGTTATAACAAGATCCATATTGTCCTAACAGCATTCAGCCTGATAACATACTTAATCAAAATCTATATTTATACAGATAGGCTATCATTGGCGTAATGAATCAACAATATAAATGGAAATAAAACATACTATTTTGTTTGCATTATGATTATTTTTTACAGAAAGGCTATTATTGTCAGTAATGACTCGGTTTACCACGTGCGTAATGGTATAGCGCCTCAACTGTCATCATGATTTTAGGACATAGCCTAAATATGTCTAGGAAAACAGACTAAGACATAAACTATAAACTAAGACATTTACACATTGGCCACTTAGGGGCCATTTTCACACCCATGCTTAGTTCTTAGCCTACCCAGAGATAATGGAATGGCTGTTAACGTTATCAGTAGTCCTCACGTGCCACAGTCAGCCCTGCCGCACTCCCAAACTCAGCACAGTGTTTACGGGGCGGAAGAGCCTGTTTCCGGTCTCTAACAAAACCCAGGACCCGCCATAGTGTCTAGGAGGCGTGGCCTGCGGTGGATGCGACACTAACATGCGATACAACATCTCCATCATGATTAGGACAGGTAAGGTCATGCTGGGAGATCAGGGCAAGACAGAGCTGAGATATAAAGGCATAGGCCTATAGGGATGGACCTCAAGGCTTCAAATTTCTCAATCTGCAGCCCAATACCGACTTCAAAGACATACAGGGTCATCAGCAAAATAATTAAACATCTCAGATGTTTATCCAAATGAAGCACAGAAGCTGTAAAAAATTAAATGAAATAAAGTCAAAATAAACATATCACATTGGGGTGCAGCAAACAGTGTGAAGACATTTTTTTTAATTTTAGTGTAGCTAGTAGGCCTAGTTCACATCAACTCACAGATGACTCAAGTAGGTGTGTCAGAAATGATTATTACCTTAATAAAATACAGAGTTACATGTAGACTGAATGTATGATGTAGAGCCAGTCATCCCGCCTGGCCATATTCAACATCTTAGCTCCTGTTCTCTCTGACATGAGAAGGCTACTACGTACACACACACACACACACACACACACACACACACACACACACAGACACACACACACACACACACACACACACACACACACACACACACACACACACACACACACACACACACACACACACACACACACACACACACACACACACATACACACACACACACACACACACACACACACACACACACACACACACACACACACACTCACTGGTTTGAATCCCTGAGCCAACCAGGTGCAAAACCTGTTGATGTGCCCTTGAGCAAGTCACTTAAGCCTAATTTTTCCTGTAAATCACTCTGGACGAGAGTGTCTGCCAAATTACTCAAATGTAATGTAAAATTTAGGCCTGTAGTGTAGATCTCTCTCTGGGCTTAGGGTTTGAGAGTACAGTACTGGAGAGTTGGTAATTAAGATAATGGATCATCTAAAAACAATGTCTATGGGAAAGTGTTCCATAATCTGTTACAGAGAGGGTATCTTTTATCTTGTTTTAGATTGATTTTACCCAATAAATTACTGGGAGTTTATACATAGTGTGAGACTCTCTTTGTTTTTATAGCTTACAGTCTATTCACCATTAGTCAGCACATCTACACTAAATCATGTTCTCTGGGTGTGCGCCAGCTCATGTTTTTTATTAGATGGAAGTAGTTCCAAAAATGTGACGTGTTTCCCAGCAGAAGGTGTTAAGACTTTTAGAGGGATGGATTGTGGGATTGATGAGGGTGGAGAGCTGTCTGCGATGGAGGTCTTAACAGGTCTGTAAAATGCATTACACCTCTGGAAAGTAGCTTGTTATCAAATATCAAATAAATTGGTAAATTCCCAAAATGTCCCTCAAAATATGCTTGTTATTAAAGCTCAATAATCCAATTGTATGTAGTGCAAAAGTGGGCATTGATAATTGGATATAAATCACAAAACGTGATCTTCTCCTTATCCCTGACCGACCTTGTAGCGAGTTCCTAAGCAAATTGCCTTGGCATCAGCACATTGAATAAGCAGGCCAGAGACCAGACTGTATATCTGTCGGGGGCGAGACCCTTCCAGTCCCCTCCAAGGTCCCGGAAGCTGTATGTTATCAGCAGGGTGTGTGAGAGGGGCTGAGCACTGGGTAAAAGGCCCAAGCCATTGTGCCTCTGCCTGGGACAGCATGACGGATGGCCTCCTTCTCTCTGGAGGAAAGGACAAGGCCGGAGGGTAGCTTAGGCCCAGAGTTGCAGAGCAACCCAGCTCTCGTCCACACTGCTGGGTCACGCTAACCAGTGGTTCAACCGTTCTCTATTGGTGGGTATAGTGTGGACCCACTGGTGGATTAGGAATCAGTGGCTATAGGTTGTAGATTGGTGGCGATACACTAGAAGAACAGAAAGGAAAACACTGCACACTGCTGAACATGCTCCCAGGTGATATTTATTTATAACAACGTTTCGACCCTTAGGTTTTCATCAGGCCACCTGGGAGCATGTTCAGCAGTGTTCAGCGTTTTTCATGAGTTGACATACAGCTCCAGCACCTGCGGAAAGTACCTGGATCTGCGTATGTTCTTCAGCTTTAATACAGTAGAAATAACGCTGTCATTATTTGGTGTTTAAGAAGAAAAATCATGTCGTGGGTGAAGTTTACAAACCACATCCGGAACAGCACCAGGGGTGTGGGGGGCAGAGGAACAGCACCAGGGGTATAGGGGGCAGAGGTTGGTCTGTGAACCAGAGGAGGATGCAAGGTCAGGCTTGTCTGGGTCTCCAGACACACCACCACCCCCGGATCCATACCCAGACCCCTGCCCCTGTGGGACTCATAACTCAGGCAGCTGTAGTCTCCAGACGGCCTTGGTCCAGGCAGGTGTGTGTTTGTATATATGACCCGCTACCAGGGGATGTAAGGCTTGTAAGGCTGTGATCTACGACACTGGGAATTAGTTATGTTCAGAGTCTCTGTGTGTGGGGTTGGGGTGGGGGGGGGGTGGAATGCAGCAGTATAGGAAGAAACCTTAAATATGCTTATCCTCCCCACTGCCTCCAACACAGGGCCATAGACATACAGAAACTGCAGTGGAAGACACAGGTGAATGTGTGTATTTGTGTGTGTGCATCCATAAAAGGAAGAAAGAAAGGAACCTTGGCTTTTCTTACTAGCACAGACTGCCCGGCTTTATTGAAGAAAACAGTTACTTACTATGACTGGGATATGGGGTTGTCTTCCCTAGGTACCTTAAGATGAATGCACTAACTGTAAGTCGCTCTGGATAAGAGCATCTGCTAAATCAGGGTTTCCCAAACTCGGCCCCCTGGGTGCACGTTTTGGTTTTTGCCCTAGCACTAAACAGCTAATTTTTGATAATCAAAGCTTGCTGATGAGTTGGTTTATTTGAATCAGCTGAGTTTGGGAAACCCTGTGCTAAATGACTCAAATGTAAATGTAAAATCTAGTGGATAGGATGTGCGGGCAGAGATTACCAGTCTTTGGCCTGCTGCTGCTATGTTTCTGTATCAATAAAACATCTGTCTGGACAGCCATGTTGGAACAAAAACAAAAGCTTGAGCTGAGTTCATCTGGCCACAGGGATGTAGGACAGTTTACAGAATTGGTTACACACAAGCACAGATGTCATGAACCACACACAACAATTGTGTTATTCTATGCTTGTGGGGACCTAAAATTAGTTTCCATTCAAAATCCTATTTTTCCTAACCCCTAACCCTAAACTTAACCCTAATCCTTACCCATACTCGAACCCTAACCCTATCCCTAACCATAACCATAACTATAACCATAACCATAACCATAACCATAACCATAACCATAATCATAACAGTAACCTTAACCTTAACCTTAATCCGTAACCCGTAACCCGTAAACCTAACCAAAACCAAAACCCTAAAACCTAAACCTGACTGCTAACCCTAACCACTAACCCTATACCTTACCCTAATTCTAACCCTAATTCTAACCCTAACCCTAACTCTAAACCTAACCCCTAAGCCTAAAATAGCCTTTTTACAAGTGAGGATTGGCAAGTGGCGTAGTGGTCTAAGACACTGCATCTGAGTGCTAGAGGCGTTACTACAGACAACCTGGTTCAAATCCAGACTGTATCACAACCGGCCGTGATTGGGAGTCCCATAGGGAGGTGCACAATTGGCCCAGCATCGTCCAGGTTTGGCTGGTGTAGGCTGTCATTGTAAATAAGAATTTGTTCTTAACTGACTTGCCTAGTAAAAAAAAAAATTATCCAGTATGTAAAACGTGTCCACAGACACACAGTAAAAATCTTCCTGAACTGGAAGAGAAGCACGCTCTTCTCTCTGGCTCTCCTTTTACATTTCCTCTGTAAATTTCCTTAAAGCAACAGAGTGGCATTGACATATCATTGTTCATTGTTTAAAATTGATCAGGTTGAATTATGAGCCGTTTGGAGCGAAAGGATGAATTGAAGACCATGGTTATGGGGTCCAATATTGACTGGTGTTTGTTTTTTCTGTTCATAGAGACGTACAACCAAAGGGTGGACGTAGAAACGCAGACATGAGCCTACCACTTCCTCCTATTGTGTTACAGAGCTGCATATTTATACTGAGCTCTGGTCTGGTCAGTCAGAGTCGGGTAAACACTACATCAATCAATTGCGGTAGAACTGAATTTAGTAGGAATGTGTGTTCACGCCTTCTGCTTTCTCACTTGTGGAGGTCAGGGCTAGTGTGACCGACTGGGTTCAAACCCAGGTCTCCTGCACTCCACAAGACTACGTTCACTTGTTGAGCTAAAGCCTAGGCATTAGCTCAGAGTGCTAAATGTCTTCAGGTCTCAGACAAGGGTCTTTTTTGGAGAGAGAAAAAAAGAGAGAGAAAAAAGACAGACAGGGAGTAAAGGAGTGAGGGAGAGAAAGAGAGGCTTGCGGCCAACATTACTGTATGTGACATTGAATATCCCTCTCAAAGCCATTCCCACCACTCAAGTATTAACGTACATGTAAACATATGTAAATCACTGTCATCTGTGGTTTGAAGGTATAACAACAATGTGGTAGGCTTGCCAGTATCACGTCCATATATTCTAATACACAAGCATCCCCTGGTTTATATTTGCATTGCAAATAACATTAAATGGACTGTTGGAAATGTGTGAGGTGATGTCTGTGATTTCTCAGGTGTGGAAGGTGCGGTTTGTCAGTTTGTATACCAAGCCTGCATATATCTTTCATCAATTGCCCCAGGAAGAGAAAACACTTCTGGCTACTGTATGCACACAACATGTCACTAAACAAACACACACACACCACACTGAGGCATGTCTGGCTACTGCATACACGCACCATCAGTCGGGGTCGCTACATACAGGGAAGCAGGGAGGTCAATGTGCCTCTGTTGTTGGTGTGTCTGGTCCCTTGTTACAGAATTGATGACGCTGTCTCAGGAAAACCCACTGAAAAGACTGTCACTCAACACAGATCACTGACCCACAGACACACAGGCCAACACAACATGTGAGCTACGCCAGAAGATCCCTGTGTATCCCGTGTGTATGCACATTCTTGTGTTTTGGTTTGTCACACACACTCACCCACACACACGCACGCACGCACGCACGCAGGCACACACACACACACACACACACACACACACACACACACACACACACACACACACACACACACACACACACACACTGTCAGTCCTTCCCCTGACTCATCCCATCCCATCTCAGCCCAGACCTTGGGCCCCCTGGCCCTCTCAGTCGTCTCTAGGCCCCAGGCCTGTTCAAATCCTATAATTGCTGGCCTGACAGTGACAGGTAACACACACACACACACACTGATACCTGGTCTCACCTGGTCGGGGGGGGGGGGGGGGGGGCGGGGAGGGGGGGGGGTGACCCTGGCCTTCAGAAAGCCAGAGCCTCTTCTGGCAGGCCCACTGGAGTTACCCTACACCTGGCCCGGGAAGTGAGTGGAAAACCATAGAGGTCCCCAACCCTAGAAAACTTTTTGGGTTAGATGTTGCCTTTCATTAGTTCTCCAACTAACTGCATCGAGACAATCCAGTATGCTAAGTACGCTACAGTAAATGGTCTTATACAGTGAGTTTGTTTGATATGCAGTCAGACCAGCCTCTCAGATACCCTTGATAAAACTACCATACACTGGCAATAAAATGTTACTTTAGGTATCCACTACCAGCAGACACAGAGCGTTGAAGAGTGACACATGGTGGCTCTTCTATTGAGGACTGAGAAAGGTTCCATTTTAATCCAGGAGACGTGAGGAATGAAAGAGCAGAAGTGGTCTTCATTTATCAACCACTTCACTTCAGGGAGACGTACAGACAGCTGAGGGAGAGAGAGCACACAAAAACGCCCATAGGTACGTATGCACGCGCCTGCACACAGACACATACGCACACACACAATCACACACAAACATATCCATGCATGCACACACACACACACACACACTCACTCACGCACGTGCGCACACACACACACAAATACTGCTCTGGAAAGACAGATATGTTATTGTTATCATCAATCAACCCTGTTTGGTTTGGATTAAAATATGCATTCACGTCTGCATTCAAACAGAGTTGACACAGGGATTATAAACCTGTCAATGGGGCCATGCCAGAAATGTGTCATCACAATTATAGTCTACTAGAGTACTTGATGCTTGTAGTTCAGTCTAAACGGGGTTGGTAGCCTACTTGGTAGAGTAAGGAGAAAAAAAAGGTCTCTGTCAGTTGAAGAAGTTGCCCCTTAAAGTATCTGCCCAGTGAAAATCTGACCTTTAAAATGTCATATTCTGTTAATTCATACCCAAATAATGTTGTTGACTCTTCCTATACTCTTATTTGTGGCCAAGGTATAAATTTGAGAAAAAATGTTTGCTATTTCCACATAGAACATGATGTTATCTCCCTGAGGAGGATGAACTGGCCAATCAGCGGTCTAAAGGAGGATGAGCTGGCCAATCAGTGGTCTACGAGTGTGAATATTTTTAATGACAGGTATACATCCACAGCATTCTATTGATTGGTTTCACTCATATTATAAGTAATTTTAGGTCATATTTCATAGAAATCTGAATACACTGGGCAGTTACCTTAACACTGATCTATGGTCAGTTTTGGGATCCCTAAGGTATGATGTCCCTGGGAAAACATATAGGACGAGGGAGGGTTTCCTTTGTGTGGCCAACTTCTATACAGGACAGAAATCATGGTGGATCATGAACAACAAGCTTAGGGTGCCACCTTGTGGAAATAGCAAAAATAAATTAAAAGGTCTGTTTGTTTTTTCTCCAATTTATACCTTGTCCACAAATAAGTATTGGACAAGTCAACAACATTATTTGGGATGTTCAATATTACATTTGTACAGATTGTAACAGTGAATCTCTTTGATTGAAATACAAATTATCACGTTTTTTCAGTTGCCTGTTTAAAAATACACAATCAGGTAACTACAGTGTAGAGATGTGGAGATTGTAACAAGAGAGTAGGCACAGTTTTAGATCCATTGTAAATGTGTTGCAGTGTTACAGGCAGTATCCTCTAACTATGGATGTTATGAGGCTTGCAATAACATTTAGGCTATTTATAAGACGTCATTACATTTTGGCAGGGCAATCCAAAGCCTCACAACAAAGCCTCTATTTCATATTCAGCGACCGAGATTTGCATAGGAATTTGTCAATCTCCAATGGAGGCTAGTCATTGGTGCCAGCTGTCAACCACGTCACATTATTGCACCCCTTGACCCCTTTCAATCGTTGCTAGGATTGGCTGATTTTTGGGTCAATGCTTGATTTCGATTTCTATTGGTGAAATCTTTCGCACCCCATTCTCAATTCATTCTCCATTGGCCAAATCCATGTTTTCCGCTAGATGGCACAGCCACAAAGTCAACATTGTCCATATCGTAAAAATTCGATTTTTGGTGTTAATTTAAGGTTAGGGTTAGGCAATTGTTAGCACTGTGGTTAGGGTTAATGTTAGAGTTAGGTTTAAAATCAAATGTTATTAAGAAGAGAAATTGTAGAAATAGGCGGGGTTTGTGAATTTGTGGCTGTGGTAACTAGTGTCCACCGCAAATCCATCCAAGTTGAAGGTGAAAGTATTTTCCTATCTCGTCCTGTAGTCCTTTACACAGCGGTTTGTGCCGTTAGTTTACAGTTTTAGCTAACACCCCTCCTCGGTAATATTCATAATTATGTCGTTATTCGGTGAGGTTCCCCAAGCCACCCCAGTGGCTGTATTCAAGCTGTCGAATGATTTTAAAGAGGACCCGAACCCCAAGAAGGTGAACCTCGGAGTTGGAGGTAAGATGATGATGATGATGCGTCAGTCGCTGGGATGAAGTAAACACGCTAGCTATCATTTGGATCACAGAGTTCCACTGCGATAACAATGTACCTGCTGCCTGTCAATCAAATTAAATCAATCAAATGTATTTATAAAGCCCTTTTTACATCAGCAGATGTCACAAAGTGCTATACAGAAACCCAGCCTAAGCAATGCAGACGTAGAAGCACGGTGGCTAGGAAAAACTCCCTAGAAAGGCAGGAACCTAGGAAGAAACCTAGAGAGGAACCAGGCTCTGGCAGGTGGACAGGCCTCTTCTGTCCGATTTCCTGCGCCGTCGCGAGGTTCATAATCTCATAGTCTCTTTTACTAGCGAACCGTTCAACCGTTTCTAACTATAGCTAACTAACTAGTCAACCATAGCTAATCCTTTATAACTAGTATATCATCCGAAATGCTGTGTTGCAGGGCCCTGTTTGAAAATTGGGTAACAATGTCATAACCGTGTCATAACAGCTGACATAACCTGTCATAACCAGTCATAATATGGTCATAACACTGCCAATTCATATATATAAAGCTACACTTGTTGTTGTTGTGACATATATTGGATTATTTATTTTCCCTGCCAGTAAGTTTCCATTCATTTGAAAGTCCTTAAATCCTTTCTTGTTGTTGTAATAAATTCTTTACAGTCATGTTTTTATAATCATATTTTAAATGACTTGTAGGAAATACATTTTATAGCACAGTCATGAAGCATTATGACCATCCTGTGTCACTTTACTTGGACTAAGAAAATACACTTTATGACACTGTCAAGAAGCATTATGACCATCATAATCATATAAGCTAGATAGGCCTATCACGTACATGCCCTTATATGTCATCAATCAAAAGAGTATGTCTTGTCATGCTCCTGAAATCTGAAATCTGCTCCCAGTCATCAGCAACAGAGCATTGGGGTCGTGTGTGACATCAGTTTGTGCGCAATTAAAATGTTAATTTAACGTGGTCAATAATTGTTTTTATATATATGTATATAACATAAACATACTGTTGACACGTAGGCTATGGTGTAATGGAATGTTTTCCTTTGTGTGGTAGGTTTTATGGGTTTTGATACTCTTTATGTAGGTGTCATAACCAGCTATAAAATTACATAATATATGTCACATCAGGTCTAAATATATGTGTCATGACAGTGTTATGACCATATTATAACAGGTTATGACATGTTATGTCAGCTTTTATGACACATTATGACATCTTTATGACCGTATCATAACGGTGACAATGCATTCTCCCTCAATGATGTGACAGACTGGATCTGTTCTATGTGGTGAAACCTTTTCACCTAACCAATCAATCATGTTATCCAGATCAATGATTATGCTAGCATGATGTCCTTTGCTTGCTGTGCTGATTGTTCAGAATCCATAGATAGCCTAGCAAGGCCTATATAACCTGTTGTTGGCAGTCATCCAAAGAAGTGGCTCTGTCACTGCAGTAGGGTGAACACGAACAGGCTGGAACATGCCGGTAGTTGTAGCTGGAGATCAACGAGTCATGGTCATATCACTGTTAGTTAAGATAAATTGACCGTGGTCATAGAGCAATTCACTCCCATTCAGTCTCTCCTCCTATAAGAGATCGACCCTCCCCTTTCCTATTGGCCATTGGCCTAACCCAAATGGCCATTTAGTCAAGGCTACACATCAAAGCTACCCATCACACAGTGCAGTGTCCTCACACACTACAGTTCTTCTGACTGGATCTTTGTATGGAGTGTTATTATTATTTGACACTGCAGCGCAATGGCTGAAATCTGTGTGTGTGGTCTGCGACTGCTTGCTTGGCCTCTCAAGACTACAGGATTTGCATTGCACTACATGTGAGCAGAGCCACACATACAATTATCTCTAAGGTCCCTCAGTCAAGCAGTGATTTTCAAGCTCAGATTCAACCACAAAAGACCAGGGAGGTTTTCCAATGCCTCGCAAAGAAAGGCACCTATTGGGAGATGGGAAAAAAGCAAACAGACATTGAACATCCCTTTGAGTATGGTGAAGTTATTAATTACACTTTGGACAGTGTATGAATACACCTAGTAACTACAAAGATACAGGCGTTCTTCCTAACTCTGTTGACAGAGAGGAAGGAAACTGCTCAGGGATTTCAACATGAGGCCAATGGTGACTTTAAAACAGTTACAGAGTTCATTAGCTGTGATACGAGAAAACTGAGGATGGATCAACAACATTGTAGTTACTCCATAATACTATTAAATCCAATACAACACATTACTAAATACCACTCTCCATATTTTCAAGCATAGTGGTGGCTGCATCAAAGTTTATTTGTCACATGCGCCAAATACAACAGGTGTAGACCTTACAGTGAAATGCTTACTTAATCATTAAGGACTGGGGAGTTTTTCAGGATAAAAAATAAACTAAATGACCCTAAGCAAAATCCTATAGGAAAGGTTCAGTCTGCTTTCCACCAGACACTGGGGGATGAATTCACCTTTCAGCAGGACAATAAGCTAAAACACAACACCAAATCTACACTGGAGTTGCTTACCAAGAAGACGGTGAATGTTCCTGAGTGGTCGAGTAACAATTTTGACTTAAATCTGCTTGAAAAAATATGGCAAGACCTGAACATGGTTGTATAGCAATAATCAACATCCAATTTGAAGAATTTTGAAAAGAATAATGGGAAAATGTTGCACAATCCAGGTGTGGAAAGCTCTTAGAGAATTACCCAGAAAAACTCACAGCTGTAATCGCTGCCAAAGGTGATTCTAACATGTATTAAATACTTATCTAATCAAGATATATTAGTGTTTTCTTTTTCATACATGTTTTACAAATGTTAGAATTATTCTTCCACTTTGACATTACAGAGTATTTTGGTTAGATCGTTGACAAAAAAATGACAATTAAAACAATTTGAATCCTACTTTTAACACAACAATATGTGGAAAAGCTAAAGGGGTGTGAACACTTTCTGAAGGCACTGTAAAAGTATGCATTCTTACTGCCTTCCCTGAAGTAATTACTAAAATGATTGGATGGGTGTAAGCAAGCGTTCCACTACATAGCTTTGACAAATCCAATCCAATCATATCAGTGATGATTACTTGAAGGGAGGAAGGAGGAAAGGATGGATTAGTTCCTAAACTATCTCTTGACAACCCAACCCAGTTTACACCACCCCGCCCCCCCTTTTGGGTTCTCTGTTGATGGTACAGCTGGCTCCATGTGAACTACAATCCCGATGCTCTGTCTAAATGTAAATACGTCTCACTTGTTTTTACGCAACACCTGGCTACGACACATCATCTCACCTTGCGCTCGCATTTCCAGTGGACCATACCATTCCAAATTTTCTGTGTTTCTCAAAATTGTATCTTTTGTATTTGAAAAATAATTTCTGTATCGCGTGCAGGGCGTATTTGTGTTTAGACAGAGCGTTTGGGCAGCGTCGGAGCGTCTGGGAATTCACCTCAGGTGGCAGACCGCTTTGTGAATAGATGGTATAATTAAGAAATAAGGCCCGAGGGGGGTGTGGTATATGGCCAATATACCACAGCTAAAGGCTGTTCTTAGGCACAACGCAACGGTCTGATATGCCACGGCTTTCGGCCATTCAGAATTCAGGGCTCGAACCAACCAGTTTATAATGTTTAACATTAACGTCTATTGAATGGGCTAGGCCTTACCCTGCTGTATTGTAACGCAGCGTTTGCTCTTTACCCCTCCCCCTGATATCTCTCTGCAGTGCAGATCAGGACTGCTTGAGTTTCCCTGATTAGCACAGGTCAGGCCTACGGTTTAGTAATCCCTTCCTGTAGTAGACTAACAGTAGACTGGTACTGTGGTCAGCTGGCTAAAAATAGCCTACATAGCCTAGCTACACCATGTGTTAGCATGCTCATAGAGCAGATAGACCCATGTCCCTTCTCTTGAACTTCAGTCACAAATTATACAGTTAGACTCATGCTCTTTTAGAAAGTGACTGTGGATGTGGAAGTACAGTTGATGTTGGAAGTTTACATACACTTAGGTTGAAGTAATTAAAACTCATTTTTCAACCACTCCACAGATTTCATGTTAACAAACTATAGTTTTGGCAAGTCGGTTAGGACATCTACTTCATCTACTACAAGTAATTCTTCCAACAATTGATTAAAGACAGATTATTTCACTTATAATTCACTATATCACAATTCCAGTGGGTCAGAAGTTTACATACACTAAGTTGACTGTGCCTTTAAACTGCTTGGAAAATTCCAGAAAATTATGTCATGGCTTTAGAAGCTTCTGATAGGCTAATTGACATAATTTGAGTCAATAGCGGATTCCATGACCGAAGGTTCTAAGCAGACTTCCTACCGGTGTGGCAATTTCCGGTGGTGCATACTATAGAACAGAAGTCAGTCTAGTTGTTATCTACAATATAACATTACTACCACTATGTCGCAGTTTTTTACTAGGTGTCTTCAGGACTTGCCTCAAATTAATATTAATGATACACGTTGAATTGTTAAATCATCCTCTGAGACTCCAGCTAGCAAGAACTAAAAGGGGTTCAAGATGTATATAGGAAGCTACATAGACAACTATTAAGGTGAGTACCAAGTCCCACGGTAGATGATCATATTTCACCAGTCCTATACCCCTCATTCTTTACATGTATATTGTAGTACACTTAAGCCCTGTTTCCATTGGCACTTTGAAGTCAACCCAGGGTGGGCTGGCCTTGGTGGACTAGTTTAAATAGCGTTTCCACTGCCTCCAGAAATTAGAAATTGTCATGTTGCTAGGTAGCCAATATTTGACTGCAGCTGGCTTTACTAATGTTGCTAGCTAGCTAGCAAGATGTTGAAGAATTTAATTCACCTTCACCATGCTGTATTTAACTTTACTCTATACTACTGCCAGCCAGACTCAGAGTTATGCATTTACCTTGCTGATGTTAGCTAGCTTAACGGTTAGCTAGTTAGTAAGCTAATGACAAAAACAGTAGCGGAAATTGTTCCGGAAGTCAGCACCCCGGTAGGAAGTAAAAATAGAATGTGGAAGGCGGTATAATACATAGAGCCTATTGGAGGTGTACCGGTGGATGTATTTTAAGGCCTACCTTCAGACTCGACCAGAATCAGCCAAGACCTCCAAAAAAAATGGTAGACCTCCACAAGTCTGGTTCATCCTTGGGAGCAATTTCCAAACGCCTGAAGGTACCACGTTCATCTGTACAAACAATAGTACGCAAGTATAAACACCATGGGACCACGCAGCCATCATACTGCTCAGGAAGGAGACGCGTTCTGTCTCCTAGAGATGAATGTACTTTGGTGCGAAAAGTGCAAATCAATCCCAGAACAACAGCAAAGGACCTTGTGAAGATGCTGGAGAAAACAGGTACAAAAGTATCTATATCCACAGTAAAACGAGTCATATATCGACATAACCTGAAAGGCCGCTCAGCAAGAAAGAAGCCACTGCTCCAAAACCTCCATAAAAAAGCCAGACTACGGTTTGCAACTGCACATGGGTACAAATATCGTACTTTTTGGAGAAATGTCCTCTGGTCTGATGAAACAAAAATAGAACTGTTTGGCCATAATGACCATTGTTATGTTGGGATGAAAAAGGGGGAGGCTTGCAAGCCGAAGAACACCATCCCAACCGTGAAGCACGGGGGTGGCAGCATCATGTTGTGGGGGTGCTTTGCTGCAGGAGGGACTGGTGCACTTCACAAAATAGATGGCATCATGAGGAAGGAAAATTGACTACATTTTACTATAGAATACTACAGTACTTACTATAGAATTCTGTAGTAAACAGTAGATATACCACGTCTATTTCTATTGGCACAAGCACTGTTCATGATACAAACTGTTCATACCCCTCTGGTTGGCAGAGAGACAATTTCGCAGGTTTCACATAAATGAATGTTTATCAGGCTGACCTTTTTTTTGTTGACATTTTATCAATAAAAGTCATGAATGCAACTGTTTGTCAAACTGTTTATGTCAAATAGTTTTGTGTTCTAGTTGTAGCCCTGGTTGTCCTAAAAATAAAATGGTACAACACTTCATTATGAGGCTGAATATAATAGCTGAACATGCAGATAAATAAGTTTGTCTTGGGGTCTTGTGTGGTCATGTGATATTTGAATGACTAAAAAACGTTAGCTGACATGGGCTTGTTGCTCTACACATTTCTGACAAATTATAAATAGCTCTCTAAGGTCTGCAATGACTGACATGAAAAGAGGAAAACTGCTGATGCATTACCCAATGAAATTGCACCTTGTGCGTTCTACTATTACAACTTTCAGGAGTAAGTTGAAAGCCGGACTGAGTTCCGACCCTTTGCGACCTCCACAGTTTGGTAACCACTGCTGTAGAATACTATACAGTGCATTCAGAAAGTATTCAGACCCCTTGACTTTTTCCACATTTTGCAACGTTACAGCCTTATTCTAAAATGGATTAAATAAACAATTTTCCTCATCAATCTACACACAATACCCCATAATAACAAAGTGAAAACGTTTTTTTCTTTTCTTCCAAAAACAGATATACCTTATTTACATAACTATTTCTCCAGGAGGTTTCCTCTGGTAGAAAGCCTGCACTTTGATGTCAAAGATAATAAAACAAAAACACTATAGTAAATACTACAGTAATGTCTGCAAAAAGTATACTACAGTCCATTAAAACACTACAGTAAATACTACAGTATAATACAATCCGTTAATTACACTACATTAAATACTATCATTTTTATACTAAAGTATTTATACTGTAGTAAACTGTAAATACTACAGTAAAGTCTGCAAAAACACTACAGTGAATACTATAATATTTATACCATAGTATACTATAGTACTTTTTCGTGTGTGAGATGTAAGGTAGGCCTAATTACCCATCAGTCTACTTGGATCTTGCAGAGCAGTAAAGCTTCTTGTGTAGTAGAGCGCATTTAAGAGTGACGTCTCCATCTGATTTAGAACTCTCCTCAGGCTGTCAGGGTTCATTGTTCATTGGCACCTTTCCCTCTTGAGTGGGTTGATCACCAAGGAAGTAATGCCAGCTGGAGAGAGAGCCATGGGGCCAGAGTTGGGATAATGCAACATTTGCACTGAAAAAAAAACTAAAAACGTAGGCTATATCAGGCCCATATATTAGAAACACAGTATTCCCCCCTCTCCTGCTGTAGCTAGCCTGTCTCTTCTCTCCAGCCTACAGGACAGATGAGGGCCAGCCCTGGGTGCTGCCTGTGGTTAAGAAGGTGGAGAAGATCATCGTAGAGGACAACAGTCTGAACCATGAGTACCTGCCCATTCTGGGTCTGCCTGAGTTTAGGTCGTCCGCATCTAAGATCGCCCTGGGAGAAGACAGCCCTGCCATCCAGGAGAACAGGGTAGGGTAGTTTATGAAGAGACAGCCCTGCCATACAGGAGAACAGGGTAGGGTAGTTTATGAAGAGACAACCCTGCCATCCAGGAGAACAGGGTAGGGTAGTTTATGAAGAGACAGCCCTGCCATACAGGAGAACAGGGTAGGGTAGTTTATGAAGAGACAGCCCTGCCATCCAGGAGAACAGGGTAGGGTAGTTTATGAAGAGACAGCCCTGCCATCCAGGAGAACAGGGTAGGGTAGTTTATGAAGAGACAGCCCTGCCATCCAGGAGAACAGGGTAGGGTAGTTTATGAAGAGACAGCCCTGCCATCCAGGAGAACAGGGTAGGGTAGTTTATGAAGTGTGTGTGTGTTAGGGGGGTTGTGTTGTGTTCATGTGTGTGTGAGTATGCAGATATTGAGCTGAATTTAAAGGAATGTAATTACATTTGTAATGATGCGCGACATTGCTCCTAAGTCGCTTATTTAGTGTCTATCCCCCACCACCTGCTCTCTCCCTCTGTCTCTCTGTCTCTCTCTCTCTTGGTTACCCTCTCTGGCTCTCCCTCACCTCCCTATCTCTCTCACTCTCTTTCTGTCTCTTTCTGTCAGGTGGGAGCGGTGCAATGTCTGGGGGGTACAGGTGCTCTGAAGATGGGAGCAGAGTTTCTCAGACGCTGGTACAATGGGAACGACAACACGAAAACACCTGTCTACGTCTCAGCACCTACCTGGGGTACACACACACACATGCACACAGGAACAACAACACTTAAACACCTGTCTAAGTCTCTGCTCGTACGGCTGATCCAGAGTTGTATGAATGTCCTCAAATAAGATATTCACTTTTAATCTGACAGTTGTTATCTTATCTGGACCTTTTACTGCTGAATTGTTCTCTTAATAATTAATTAATAGGTGATTAAGTCCAGCATCTTACTTTTTATCATCTTTGTAACAATTTCAACTAATGTTGCAAAGCAGGCCTCAAAAGACAGTCTTTCATAAGTCTTTCATAATTTGGTCATATATACTTGGATGTGTAGTGTCAGTGTTTGTTGCTGGCATGTCATGCCTAAATTTGCTAATCTTGCCAATGAAAAAAGTAATTAAAGTAGTTGGCATTATCAGTTGGTTTTGTGATGAACGAGCCATCTGATTCAATGAATGATGGAGCTGAGTTTGCCTTTTTTCACAAAATTTCATTTAAGGTGCTCCAAAGCTTTTGACTATCATTCTTTATGTCATTTATCTTTGTTTCAGAGTGTAGTTTCTTCTTCTTTCTATTCAGTTTAGTCACATGATTTCTCAATTTGCAGTACGTTTGCCAATCGGTTGTGCAGCCAGACTTATTTGCCATTCCTTTCTCCTCATCCCTCTCAACCATACCATTTTTCAATTCCTCATCAATCCACAGGGATTCAACAATTTTTTAACAGTCATTTTCTTACTGGGTTCATGCTTATTAGTAACTGGAATAAGCACTTTCATAAATGTATCAAGTGCAGTGTCTGTTTGCTCCTCATTACACACTACGGACCAACAAATATTATTTACATCAACATAAGAATCACTACAAAACATATTGTATGATCTCTTATACACTATATTATGCCCAGCCTTTGGAACTTTGGTTTTCCTAGATGTGGCTACTATATCCGATGGATCTGGATACTGCTTTCAAGCTAATTCTTGCAGCATTAGTAAAGATGTGATCGATACATGTTGATTTCATTTCATTCCTGTGCTGTTTGTAACTACCCTGGTAGGTTGACTGATAACCTGAGCCAGGTTGCAGACACTGGTTACAGTTTGAAACATTCAAAGAAAGACTCTATTAGAGAAAGGTGTTGTGAAACCTCCTCTACTGTTTGTTTCTAGAGAACCACAACGCTGTGTTTGCCAACGCTGGGTTCGAGGACGTCCGTCCCTATATGTACTGGGACGCAGAGAAGCGGGGACTGGATCTGGACGGTTTCCTAGGTGACCTGGAGGTGAGCCGCTGTCTGCTGAACTGGTGGTGTTGACATGGAGATCAGACCGCCTCCCGAACTCTTGAGTTTACCTCAAAATAGTGAATATTGAATATCTTAACTGGTCATGTAAACGTAGAAAGTAAATTAGACACAAATTTTTTACACACTGTTGAAAAGAGGATATGTTTAGCTTTCTAACGATACCAACTTGGTGCATCAACTCCCAGTACACAATGTAATTTGTCTGTACTGTAGTCTGTCTAACATTGACCTTTGACCCCTGTCCCAGAGTGCACCAAAGTATTCCATCTTCGTTTTGCATGCGTGCGCCCACAACCCCACCGGCACAGACCCTACACACGTAGAGTGGATGCAGGTGGCTGAGGTCATGAAGGTGAGACTGTGTGTGTGTGTGTACACGTTTAACTATACTTGTGAGTACCAGAAATCCTCACAAGAATAGTAAACCAACTAAAAAGGCTATTTGTTGGTCCCTAAAAAGTCATTTTAGGTATCTAATTGTGTTAATTTCTGCAGGTTTTAATCTTTCTTCTTTTCTCTTTTCTCTCTCTCTCTCCAGAGGAGGAAACTGTTTGTGTTCTTTGACTCTGCGTACCAGGGCTTTGCGTCAGGCTGTCTGGATAAGGATGCCTGGGCCGTGCGCTACTTTGTCACCCAGGGCTTCGAGATGTTCTGTGCCCAGTCCTTCTCCAAGAACTTTGGCCTCTACAGTGAGACACACACTCACACACACACACACCAGTGTTCATTTCGTCAACAATAACTATGACGAAAAATACTCGTTAACTACATATTTTCCCTGACTAAAACTATGACGATAACAAGACTAATGGACATTTTAATTTGACATGAATCTCCTTTTCATCAGTTTTGTTCAATCCTAAGCATGCATGCGTGCGTGCAGAGTATTTCATGCAATCCTCTCATTGGCAGAATTGACTTCTTTCGGTTGCATGGTCTGATTGAGCTGATCTGCCCGGCTCTCCCTCACAGCTCCCAGGTGGTCTCTTCAGTCACCCCTCAATCTTTTGAACTGATGCGAAGCCAAGACACGACTTGTAATTAACTTCACCTAGAAACAATAATGTTTGCTCTCTCTCTTACTTTCATTGGAGGCTATTTTTGCTTTGATCACATCAGAAGCTCTTTTTTCCCAGGGGCGCTGTTATTTATTCATCTGTTTTGCCACTCTCGCGCCGCGGTTCTCAAATGCGAGTTGCGGTTGGTATTTTCATATCTGAAAAACAAATGCTATTTGTTGAATATTAGGATTACAGTAATACTTCTGGCATTTTTGAAAAGCTCAAATTTTGCCCCTTTCATGGAAACCATTGTTATTTATCCCCCTTGACGGTTATGATGGGGAGAGAATCGGATCTGTAAATTGTTTAACCTATAGGTTGTTATAGCATATATGGCTGGCGTTGGTTACAATCTGCCACAATATCAATGTTGCCAGCTAAGGGGTGGGAGGGTGGGGGGTAGCAGGCCTAGTTGTACAAGGCTATCTGAAGGTAGCCTAAATATTCATTATTTAAAATATAAAAATGTATTGACTAATATGTGATGAAAATGTCTGTGACTAAAACTAGACAAATGAATAACTAAAACTAATGCATGAAAGGATTCAAATTTGACTACGACTAAAAAAAGTATTTTAAGACTAAAACTAAATCTAAAATTACTGCCAAAATGAACACACTGTAAGGTGCATGGAAACATATGAAACCAATCTATGTATTCCTACTCACACCTTTCACACATAACACTGATACACACATTTCAAATTGAATGTACTGTATGTACATAATGCAATCTGTAAACTGCAGGGAACCCTAAATAAAGTTTATGTCTGCTGGCAGATGAGCGTGTGGGGAACCTGACTATCGTAGCTCGTGATTCTGACAACTTGAAGAGAGTTCTGTCTCAGATGGAGAAGATTGTCAGGGTAACCTGGTCCAACCCTCCCTCCCAGGGTGCAAGGCTGGTCGCCATCACACTCAACACACCTGAACTCTTTGCTGAATGGTGGGTACTCACACAGTACAAAAGTAGTGTATTCACATCCAACTATTATACATGAGTGGTCGAAACAACATATATCTTCCCCCTCTCTGTCTGTCTATCCCTGTCTCTCTCTATCCCTGTCTCTATGTCTATCCCTGTCTCTCTGTCTATCCCTGTCTCTATGTCTATCCCTGTCTCTCTGTCTATCCCTGTCTCTCTGTATATCCCTTTCTCTCTGTCTATCCCTGTCTCTCTGTCTATCCCTTTCTCTCTGTCTATCCCTGTCTCTCTGTCTATCCCTGTCTCTCTGTCTATCCCTGTCTCTCTGTCTATCCCTGTCTCTCTGTCTATCCCTGTCTCTTTGTCTATCCCTGTCTCTCTGTCTATCCCTGTCTCTCTGTCTATCCCTGTCTCTCTGTCTATACCTTTCTCTCCGGCTCGCTCTTGCACTTTATCTCTCTCTCTCATCCTGTTGTAGGAAGGATAATGTGAAGACCATGGCAGACCGTGTGTTGTTGATGAGGGCTTCACTCCAGGCTAAACTACAGGCTCTGGGAACACCAGGAACATGGGACCACATCACACAACAGATCGGCATGTTCAGCTTCACTGGCCTCAACCGTGAGCACACACGCGCACACACAAGCTCACAAATGAATGCAAACAAATGCATACCTCTTTTCCTCTCTTAAACACACACACATACACTCCCCACCTAGCTATGTCTAGCTTCACCAGTCCCCTGAGCGCATCCTCATTACTGTGTGTGTGAAGTAAATTCCTGGATAAACATTAAACTCCTCTGTGCTGTCTTCCTGGGAGGTGTTAGAACCAGGTAACAGCTTCCCAGTGGTGAACACTGACGCTAGAGGCTCACTGATAGGATAGGATAGGGTAGGATAGGATAGGTACTTTATTGATTTCTTTGTCAAGCAGCTACAACAACAAAACACAGGGCAGGTGCAAAATGCCACAACGAAAGTACACAAAAGACAGATACACGGTACATGATACATAGAGCGGCAGTATGAAAAAGTATAGAAATACAAGATATCTGGAGTGCAAAAAAAGCTATAAAAAGAAATTGCATAGTATGGGTGGTTGGCTGAATATGTACACTATACATTGGTGGATGTTGGATGGTTAACTATACTATACAGGTCGATGGCAGAGAAATACTTCAGTAGCTAAAAATGCATATGATATGAGCGAGGGTAATAATAGTTTACTTAATAGACAGACTGGCTAAATTAACAGGTAAGTGAATATTTTGCATGGTTAAATTAGCTGTACAGGTAAATATACAGTTATATTTACAGATAAGTGAATACTTGCATGGTTACACAAACTGTACAGATAAATGACAGGAAGATATACTTAAATAGCTAAATGTGTTTATGATATAATTTGGGGTAATAATAGTAATTCAGTCCTTAGTGCGCAGGGTTTAATTACAGACAACTGCACGTATTGCACATTCGATATACTAAAAGAAAAAGGTGCAACTGACAGGATACTAATATGCATTCCTGAGTGAATGACTACGTAAGTTAGGTCCAAGAATTACTAGCAATATTGCACATGATATGATATAACAACTGTACATGAGTATGTATATACAGACCTGAATAAATAAATAGGTCCTGAGTGAATGAGTGATGACGGACCAGAGTTACTCACGGATAGGTCCTAGCACCCCAACAGTTCCAGATCTATGTTGCCGACGGCACGGCACCCCGGTGAGGCATTATATAGTCTAATAGCCGCCGGCAGGAAGGAGCTCCTGTAGCGCTCTCTGGCACACCGTGGTGGGATCAGTCTGTGCACACTGGCACATAAATATCCTCTTTTTCTCTGTTGTCTGTCTTTCTTCGGTCTTTTTGCTCTCTTTCTCCAACTCTCCTTTCACACCGATAGTATATTGTACATTTTGAAAATATAATATTTTCTCTAACTATTACGAGATCATGCCTGCTTTCTCTGCTACATTATCCAGCAGCCTGTAAACTGCTGGCCTGTCATTAACTAGTCCCTGACTAAACTGTCCCCAGACTAAACTTTCTGTTGAAATCTTGAAGGTTCCGCCAGGGGCTAGTTTAGTGGCTCGTAACTTCAGTTGGATGCGTCTTGGGAGATGCAGGAGGGGGCCAATCTTAAAAACTACTTTTATTGTGTAATGAAGAAACATTTCTGTAGACGCTATTTCTGTGTGACACATTCTTTTCACATTTTGAACGTTGCTAGCTAGCTACATGCTGCATTAAATTGGCATATGCAATATTATATTATTAATGCAGCATGTAGCTAGCTAGCAACGTTCAAAATGTGAAAAAAATGTTGAAATGGGCAACATCTCGTAGTGGGCGATTTTGGTGTAGCTGAAAATGTGATGTGTGCGCTCGTACAATAATCAGCATCATTTTTTAGAAACATTTGCTTTAGGGGTTTTTCCACACAGTGTTTTGGTTTAGTGACAGCTGAGTTGATCTATCTTTGCCCGGAGAGGGGTGGTGGTGTTAGTAGGCATTCAATATAGATGTTCACAGGCGTAGGCAGCGGTAGTATTCCCCGCCTGCTGACCTTGCGGGGGGTGATGTTCATACATTTCAGTTTTTTCTCTCCCTCTCTCTTTCCAGCTGAACAAGTGGAGTACATGATCAAGGAGAGGAGTATCTACCTGATGGCCAGTGGTCGTATCAACATGTGTGGTCTGACCACTAAGAACATCGACTATGTGGCCGAGTCTATCCATGAGACTGTTGTCAACGTCCAGTAGAGGACTACACTACCCACAACCCCCAGCACTCCCTCCTGCCCTCCACCAGCAGTGTGTGTGTATAATGTATTGGACCAAACATACATAATAAGACCCATTCCCAACTCCAAGCACACCAGCCTACGCTTGGCCTATGTCACTGGCTGTCTCTATGTGTCTATCATCCCTGTGTGTCATCACTGCTGCTTGCAGTAGAGTGTGGTGTAATTTAATTTGTAGTGTTTTTGTTCAGTAGTGTTGAAGTCCTGTTTAATGAATAAACACTTTGTCAGGCCATTTTAGCTGCTGTGTGGTTCCACACTAAGGCACTAGCTGGCTGTGTCTTAATACTCTAAAATGGCTTCCTTTCCTCATCCCTGTCATTACAACTGATGTTCCTTCCTCCTGTCCAGCCAGATCAGTGATCATTGAGGGAAGGACACAAGGAAAGGACATATGGAAAATAAGCTATAGTGTTAACTATTGAGACACAGCCCCAGTGTATCTGGATGTATTAGGAATAGCTCCAGCAGTGCTGGTGATGATCTTCCATTGCTTAGTAATATTATTAACATTACCTTGTGATTAGTATTGTTTGGGTTGTTGAATTGCGGTGGGATGTGGGCCTGGCATTTTGAAAACGAATTTACCTAATTTATATTTATTTTTATTTAAAGCTGCATTTGTAACGTTTTGGGCGACCTGACCAAATTCACTTAAAATTGTGAGTTATTGATTTGTCATTCTCATTGAAAGCAAGTCTTAAGAAGCGGCAGATCTGTTCTATGTGCGCTAGATTTCTATACTTCCCATTCTTATGTTTTGTTTTTGCCTCTTACTTTGGGTTTTGTACACCAGCTTCAAACAACTGAAAATAACATATATTTGGTTATGGAAAAGATATCTCAAAGCTGTTTGAAATTGAGCAAACTATTAGAACGTTAGCAACCACAAAATGGCGGAACGATTTCTGCATATTGCACCTTTAAATGTATTTGGGTACTTTCAGGTGCAGTATAGAAGAACGTATCAAAGAAAAAAGGAATGCCACAGCAATTCAAGAACGACCCGTTTTTAT
Organism: Thymallus thymallus; assembly: GCA_023634145.1. Classification (NCBI taxonomy): domain Eukaryota; kingdom Metazoa; phylum Chordata; class Actinopteri; order Salmoniformes; family Salmonidae; genus Thymallus; species Thymallus thymallus. The sequence goes on along the minus strand of CM042388.1, from coordinate 22,855,302 downwards.
GCAGATTTCATTCCAACTGTGAAAGGCGCATTCCCTGTTCTGTTTGACTTACCCACCTGCATAACTTATAGGAGTTGTTTGGGTCCGCTTGAAAGAGAAGCTAAATATTAAATGTGACCAAGTAATTAGTACTTGACTTGAAAGCGTACAAAAAGTACTAGAGTGAAAAACAACCTATTGACCAAATCAGTCATGTACTAAATGTATGTCACATGTAGCTATGTAATAAGGATGCTAATATTGAACTTGAACTATGGACATTATATTTACAATCAATTTTATTTTGGCCCAAGATGACAAAGTAAAAATAATGTATGAATACCTCAGACTTAAGCTGTGTAGCTCTCTGTTGAAATTCACGCTCAAAGTCCTGGGGGTGCGTTTAATAGGGACAAACAGGACTGTTCTCAATCAGAAAGCAACAATCGCTGTTCTTTTTGTTTAAACATTTGAAAGAAGGGCCTGCTCAATGTGAATGTCCAATCAGTCTGTTCTGAAGCGGTCGCTCTCCATAGCACTGTTATTGCACTATTATCAATATCCACCATCTCAATGGTATAAATGTATTGTTCAAAATGGCACAAATCAAATGCACTTACAGATGCTGTGAATACCTATGTATCTCAAGGGGGTATGACTCAAATCCTTGAATAAATGTCTGCACACCACAATATGTCCTTTCTTTCCTTCTGAGACACAGGATAGAACATATATTTTGTTTGTGCAAGTTGTCTCTTTTGTGTGTGTTTCTCATGACATTGGGGATCAAAGTGCATAAAGCCAAGAACACTGTCAATACACAAATGGAGTTCAGAATAACAAGTCAGATATTAATCTGTTAGAATCTTTTTATTGAGGAGTTCATGGTTTTTAAAACATTGGGAGGTCTTATATCCTGAAAACCCTGATATTCTGAAGATCATGTAAACTGTTAAACCATCCCTAAATATGCACATTCTGGTGAAAAAAATGTAACACTCTTTCCCCTTAAATATACTCCAGTCCCTTATAATCTATATAAAAGCTATCCCTATCTACTGTGTCTCTGTCACCCTCGCCAAATGTCTTCTCTGAGAGCATGAGACTGAGTGCTTGGTTTCTTTGATCTTTGATTTAAAAAGCTCAGCTACTGTATTTGTCGGGTCATAAGGGATCCTGTGTGTTTGCGTGTGTGGGGGTGGGGGTTGTGTAAAGCAGTTCAGTGCTATATGCGTGTGTGTGTTTGCGTGCATCAAGGAAGGCAGTGGCTTGACGTCAGACTGCGTCACGTCTCCTCCCACCTTCCCTGAAGTGCTCACTTTCCCTTCTGTCGCTCTTCTTTCCTCCCTCCCCCTCTCGTTCACTTCCTCCCTCCTACTCGCCCTCTCTATGCTCTCAGTAAATCTCTCAGTAAGTCATCTGTCAGTATTGCGCAATAAAGAGCAACTCACTCTAAGCCCAGCTTAATAGCAGCTAACCAATAGGAATAGTGATGGTCCCAGGCAGGTTCTAGGGAATTGTTATTATTGCTATATGTTAATAGGACAGAGCCCATTGTCTGACCACCTATATAGTAAAGGGCATTATAAAACGTTATCTTTCTCTGTACATCTCTAACTATGAAACCCTGTGTACATTGGCATACATTCCTATAAAACACTATGTATATTTTCATCTGTGCCTGGCTGACTTTGCAGGGGTGTCTGTCGTTGAACATGTTACACTGTCCTGATGCTCTAACTATACTCTGTGCAGATATCAAACTTCTATACTCTACAACCCCCATCAAACGACATCTCCACGTTAGCCTGGTCTTTCCTCACCACAGGTTTGCGTCATGCTCCTGTCTGCGTCAAGCTGAGTACCTAGCCCAAGGCGTTGTCCTTCAATAGGGACATATTCTACTGGGAAAGCAGTGGCCTCCATACACACAGCTCCCGTGTCACTGTACAAACCCAACACCCCTAGCCCCCAGGCCCCTGTATCTGTAGCCTGTCATCCCAGAAGCTAAGCCCCCTGTGTTCCTATGCCCTTGCGTGTCCCTGGAGGGGTCTCTTCAAAGAGGATAGTTAACCTGTTGTGTTTGCATCTGTAGTAATGGCATGCATGTGGGAGTAACACTTCACTTCATCATGGGGCTATACACAGATAGGGTGTTACAACTGTTACCTACTGCAATGTCACACACCATTACACTGCTTTATGTAATGGTGATATGGAGATGGCACATTTAGTGTGTGTGTGTGTGTGTCTACATTATGATTTGGCAGGCAGGAGTGGCAGGAGGTTTTCTAGGTACATGCTGATAAAACAACCTATTCCTTACAGATAAAACCAATTAGTCACCATATTATCAATCAAATGATCAAATATGATCACCAATGATCATCAAATCATCATAAATATATCAAATCATCATACCTGTTCAAATCTAGGAAACACGTAACGTACGTTTTTGGGATTGTGAATATTGCATATCCCCTTCTTTAAGGTGGCAGGTTTGTTGGAGCAGTTTGTTATGTTATTATATGGCTTTTTCACTAGAAATACATCTGTATTAAAGCTGCAATCTGCTGTTTAAAATCTGGTAAAAAGTATAGATCCGACAGGACTGGGGGTCTATTGACTTCAATGGAACTAAGTGTATGTGTGTGTGTGTGTTTACAGTATAAAGTCCCTGTGGTTGTAGACATTGTGCTTGTTCTCATGGCTGGTGTGTGTTGGCTGTTTCTTCCTTTTATGTAATCAGAACACTGGCAGTGTGGATGGCATTAATATGGCAGGACTCCTATCAACCACAGTTGATTGACTGATAGAAGTACTATGATAAGGACAATTCCCTGTGCAGAAAGCACTTGGCAATAAGAAACTGTCTGACGGTAGAAGACAGAAATTGTTGTCTTCTTGGTTGAGCAATAAAAAATATTTAAAAGATGGCTCAGATCTAGACTTGCTATTTTCCTTTTCTTATTTTTCTCTTAATTTAGTTTCTTATTCCTGCTCTTCCTCCTCTTCTAGCACAGTAGAGATGGGTGGATGAAAGGTAACTCAACAGAAACATACAGTAAAGTACATCAATTCATTAAAGTCATAATGTTGCAGTAGTCTGTTACCCAGCCTGGAAACACGATGGTGAATTTCATTGAATTCTACATCGGGTATAAGTTTCCTCTCACGACCTCTACAAGCCAGAATAAAATTATATTTTAACTTACTTTACCGGTTTACAATGCGGTTGGTCTTTTTGCAGGTAGGAATGTGAGACAATATATCCACAGGAAAGTATAATTACATTAACTTTTCAAAGTGTTGCTAGTGCGTTCATATTTCTAAGGGTTGGGTCTGGGGAGTGGACAGAGGGTATCCAGGGGTTAGGGTTTGGTCTGGGGAGTGGACAGAGGGTATCTAGGGTTTAGGGTTGGGTCTGGGGAGTGGACAGAGGGTATCTAGGGTTTAGGGTTGGGTCTTGGGAGTGGACAGAGGGTGTCCAGGGGTTAGGGTTGGGTCTGGGGAGTGGACAGAGGGTATCCAGGGGTTAGGGTTTGGTCTGGGGAGTAGACAGAGGGTATCTAGGGTTTAGTGTTGGGTCTGGGGAGTGGACAGAGGGTATCTAGGGTTTAGGGTTGGGTCTGGGGAGTGGACAGAGGGTGTCCAGGGGTTAGGGTTGGGTCTGGGGAGTGGACAGAGGGTATCCAGGGATTAGGGTTGGGTCTAGTGTGTGGACAGAGGGTATCCAGGGGTCAGGGTTGGGTCTGGGGAGTGGATCGTTCAGAGAGAGATCTTGAGGTTCTGGATGTCTATTGACAAATACTAGAGTCTGGTCCCAACCAAACCTCTAACCCAGTTCCCTGTGGGTAGGAGACAGAGGAGGGGAAGTGAGAGTGAAACAGAGCCCGTCTCTATCTTTCTCCTAGCTCTATCTGGTGTTGTGCTAGGTGGTCACCGATGGCTGCTCCAAGCCTTCCTCCACACTCTTCTCCTCATCCCGGGACTTTTTTCTGTTCTTGTTACCTGGAAGGATAGGACACTGTGTAAAGTTCAAATTTCAAGTTCAACTGTATACATGGGGGGACTGTTGGGCAGAATTAGAATACTGATCTATGGTCAAATGTAGAATGTGGGGAGGAAAAGGGATCCTAGATCACTCACTCACTCAGTTTACGTAGCAGCTTCTTCCCCAGTGTCTCCTCTGAGCCAGATAGAGAACAGATTATATCTGACTCCACAGGAACAGCATCTAGGCGGGAGAGCGAGAGTGAATGAGAGCGAAAGTGGGCGAGGGAGTAAGAGAGTTGGCAAGAGAGAGAGTGTGGGTGAGAGAGAGAGAGAGAGAGAGAGAATATAAAATCCACTGCAACCTACAAGACTGACTATAAATAAGTACTATTAATTATGCAAACCATGGCCAAGGCACTGTTCTAGGCCATGTTTCAATGGGAGGATTTTTAAGCTTCACTAGACTTGTGAGGACTAAACAATGTTACCACTCGTGTATATAGCAGCTATAACAGCTTACAACTGTCTCCCTTCTCTCCTCACCATTCCCTTCTTGGCTTTCCAGCTGGTCTTCCGGAATTCCTACTAGCTGGTCTTCTGGACGTTCTATTAGCTGGTTTTCAGGACAGTCTTCCAGACGGTCTTCCAGATGGTATTTCAGACTGACTTCTGGGCGGTCTTCCGTTCTATCTTCCGGGAGGTCTTCCGGTCTCTCCTCTAATCGCTCCTCTGGGTAGTCTTCCCGGCGGTCTTTTGGTCGGTCATCACGGATGTAGGGTATGTCATCCATCCGTAAAAACACTGAATCACTGGGACTCCTCTGGCCGTCTGACTTACTGCCTGTAGAGGGAGACAGAGTACCATGGTCACAATCAGGACAGAGGTTGCACCTCAGTGAAGTGGTAGCCTGTTTTCAGTCTCAAAATCTCCCTGCTGTGCATAGAAGTGTAGATATGAAATAACCAGATCCATGTCCCATTATCTGCAATGTGAGGTATTAAGAACCAAGGAAGGGGCAAGAGATTATTATCATACTAGGCATGTCTGCATCATGATCAATTCCACCCCTGGTTTAACTCAACAACCGAGAGGACAGACCACTGATTCAAAGAGAGATAACATAGTCTTAGGAGGGCAGGTTAGAGGTTCATGCATGCACACACACACACATACATGCACACTCACAAGCATCTCAGCATTGTGGAGATAAACCAAACCTGATTGGTTTCAGGGCTTACATGATTTTCCAGATACCATCTGGCCTGTACTGACTGGTATGTCACCCTATGGTGTGTGTGTGTGTGTGTGTGTGTGTGTGTGTGTGTGTGTGTGTGTGTGTGTGTGTGTGCGTGCGTGCGTGCGTGCGTGCGTGCGTGCGTGTGTGTGTGTTCAACTGAAGCAAGAGTCTATTTCAGATGAATCTCCCTTTGGAAGTAAATACTGACAACTGATCAACAAAATGTAGCTATTTCTGCCTCAAACTCTGTCTCTTTTAGCCTTCTAATCACATCTATTTCCATCTGTGTGTGTGATAGAATGAAGAAAAAAATTATATCAAAGACTCTTTAACACAGTCTGTTTGCCCCCACACACACACTCCACTTACGGACAATGCGGTTCCTCTCGATGAGCTGTGAGGTGAGTGGTCCAGTGTTGTCCTCTGTGTGTGTGTGTCGTTCCAGGACGGGTCGGAGGTGTGTGTATGTGTGTGTCAGGGGCAGGGCGATGCTGTGGGAGCGGGTCTCAGGGATGGTGGGTCTCCCGTCGGGATCGGGGGTCTGGGGTACACTGTCCATAAGACTGGCTGTTAGAGCATTCTGGTAGTGGTTCCTCGAGATCTAGCAAAGAATAACACATACCACAAATACAGTATCAACACAAAATCAACACACACCACAAATACAGCATCAACACAAAATCATCAACACACACAGCAAATACACATGCACGCCACATGCACAGATGCACACGCACGCCAACAAGCTGTTTCTCTATGTAAACGTAAAGGACACGGTTTGTGTGTGCTAGCAACCTTCTTCCTGGAACTATATTTATGACCCTGGGGGGGATATGAGGGAGTGTGTACTTAGGATGTGCATCCATCACTTTAAGTCTAAATTATTCATACTGAAAATGGAGCTCATTTATCCACAATGATTAAAGCCAAGACAGATAAAGATTAAAAGGAAAAAGAGGGAGGGAAGGAAGGAGAGAGAGAGAAGGATGGAGGGAGGGAGAGGAAGAGAGGATGTGTCTGTGTTCAGTCAAAATCAGGGATTAAGACATTTCAAAGGGAAATGGAAATTAGTAGCAGAATGGGATCTGGGTATTTAGGAGTTTAGGGGTATTTTAAGTTTGTGTCTGCATGTGTATGTGGGTGTGTACCTTTATAATCTGTAGGTCAGTGAGTTGTCTGACAGAGAAGTCAGGTAGGTAGACTGCTCCCCCTGCTATACTTAGCTGACCCACACTGCCTCCTGATAGGACAGACTCTGACTGGTTCAACCCACTGCCACCAGAACCAAACCTGTTGACTGGAAATTAGTTCGATTAGATTCTGTCCTCTTATTTCTGATGGTTATTTTGTGTTAAAATAAAACGCTCCAGACCACACTAGATAGAAATTAAATTATAAAGAATAACTGCCCTTTTTCTGGCCCACAAATTGATTTTGACGAGGGTTGGGTAAATTACTTTCTAAATATAATCTGTTACAGTTACTAGTTACCTGTCCAACATTTTGATCAGTAACGTAACTTTTGGATTACTTTCCCCTTAAAATGCGTTAGAAGTAGACAAACACATTTAGTGTGTCGTCATAGTGGTCTCTGACTTGTCGTCATTGTTTTTTCAATGTTGAATTGAACGTCAGTGAGAAAAACAGAAAGTGTCATCATTTATTTTTTCTGAATTTTCTGAAGTAATCCAGGACGTAATCATCTAGTTTTTCAAAACTATCTGTAAAGTCATTACAATATTTTTGCTGGTAACGTAACTGATTAAATTGGTACCCAACAACTCTGCGTGGCCCTTCATTTAATTTCAAAATCCTGATGTGGCCATAAAACCTTAATTATTATCCACCCCTGACGTACACACACACACGCGCGTGCTCAGGTGCACGGCACTGGGCTGGCCCTCTTGTGTCTGCTTATCAGTGTGAACTGGGTGTTATTTAACCCAGGTCAGGACATGTCTTTTCACTAAAAACAGCTTTAATTGCTACGATCGACTGGTTGGTGATGACCACTGCTCTAGAAAGTTGAGTGAAGTTCAATCTCGTGCTTCTCTCTGTGGGCTGATATTTCTGCGCGGCAGTTCCACCGCACGTACACAGTTTAGAGGGAACATTGCCAAGACATTTCAGCTTTTCATATTTAATTAATTTGTAAAAATGTCTAAAAGCATAATTCCACATTGACATTATGTGGTATTGTGTGTAGGCCAGTGACACAAAATCTCAATTTAATCCGTTTTAAATTCAGGTTGTAACACAACAAAATGTGGAAAAAGTCGAGGGGTGTGAATACTTTCTGAAGGCACTGTAACATAGAAAAGCAGTGATACTGTAGCATTTACAACAGGGAAAGTTGGGGAAAACAATTATTTTTCGAGGACAATAAATAATCTTCATCACCATCAACACCATCATAATCACTAACACACACTGTTAAGATCCCATTGTGTGTCGTTGGGGCCGGGGGTGTATTTACCTATAGGTAGTGGTGGTATGAGGGCTGGCATGCCATAGTAGGAGAAAGCTCCGTTCTCAAAACGAAGAGCCTCCTTACCGATCTCCACCTCCACTTTACCCTGCAATGACATAACACACAAGTTTTGTAAATTACCGGTAGTTTTTCAACCCTATATGTGTATCTGTAGAACCAGAACAGTGTAGTATCAGTGTCTATGGTGTGCAGTCCTGGGTTCAAATACTATTTCACATTTCTCAATTACTTTCACATACATTCAAAGTGAGTATTCAGATAAATATTAGAAAATACGCTCAAATACAATTTGGTCGACTTTTTTTAATAATCATTAAAATACTCAAATAAAAATACTTGTTTTGGACCGTATATTTGCATTGCATTCCTTTTCTTGAATGAGTGGTTATTAGAGTGCTAAGGATTTGTATTTCCGTGAGCGAAGTTTACCAATGTCGGATAGGGGAATTTCATTGTCTTTTCCTTCCCCCTCTCCTCTCTCTCTGAATCTATCGTGTTTTAACCAAACAGTCCTGTTTTGTTAGTCCTCTAGAGACTGTATTTACTATATAATGTTATTGTGTATTATGTGTTCTGTAATTGTAACTTATTTCACCACTATGGCCTATTTATTGTCCTACCTTCCTAACCTTACTGCATTTTGCACTACATTTGCACACTGTATATAGATTCTCTATTGTGTTATTGACTGTACGTTTGTTTATTCTCATGTGTAACTCTGTGTTGTTTTTGTCTCACTGCTCTGCTTAGTCTTGGCCAGGTCGCAGTTGTAAATGAGAACTTACCTACCTGGTTAAATAAATCAAATTAATAAATAATTGAGGCAAATGTGTATTTTATTTTTTATTTAACCTTTATTTAACTAGGCAAGTCAATTAAGAACAGATTCTTATTTACAATGACGGCCTACACCGGACAAACTCCGACGACGCTGGGCCAATTGTGCGCCACCTTATGGGACTCCCAATCACGGCCGGTTGTGATACAGACTGGACGCCTCTAGCACTCAGATGCAGTGTCTTAGACCGCTGCGCCACTTGGGAGTCCCAAAGTATTGCTGATTCATCAATAAAGGTAGGGTCCGTGCAGATACCAAGAAATTACGACGTTCAGAATGACTGATGAGGTAATAATACATTAATAAGTGACTGTAATCGATTTAATTCGGGAGATAGTAACTCTTTAAAAAATTCCCCGACTTCCTAGTTAATTAATGTTTACATTATTAGTTTAATCACGTAATAATTCAACGTAGAGAATTGATTTGATAAAATAACAGTCTTCACATTAATGATAGTCACGTCACGAGATTTTGGTGCCTAAATTAGAACAATACTTTACTGTTGAATTAAGTATATATTGGCAGTTGGCAGGATTTTGGTGTGTCTGTGTAACCATAGACGTTGTCCCCGGTGTGGCGTATCTGATGACGTCAGTGCGTTTTATAAATTGTTAAATTTCAGATATAAGTGTACTATTTCTGTCACTCGCGTCTCAGGAGCGAGTTGATTCGGTCAGTATTAATTTCTAGAGCGAGGACATAGTGCCAGTCTATGTTAGACATTTGAGGGTAGATCTATTCCTTGACCGGATCTGAGTATTATCTATCAGTCTATCGCGCTTCAGTAGTGTGGGTAGGCCGCGTGTTCCGGTAATCTAGTGCTATCAAAGATCATTCTGAATGGTTTGAATGTGAAACGTCACTTGTAAACCCCTTCTCGTATTGTATGGGATCCCGTGTGCTTGGAACAGTAGTAAGAAAGGCTAGCTGTGCACCAGATGCTAAAGCTAACAAAGGGAGAGCAGCCATTTTGTTTTTCCTTTGTTCACATTGAAAGCCCCGTCTTGGGCGACGGAAATATTTAAAATAATATATTTTTTATTATTCTATGTGAAAGCATTTGACAACTCACAATTTGAACTACTGGTTACACTTATGATATTCAGCAATATCAACTGACTGGATATCATTGTCTCATTCAATTTAATAAGTTACATTGCCGAACATACCTTTTCAGGTTCATCATTTGGATAAGGTCCAAATTGATTGGTTTTTAATTGAGACATTTTAAACTTTTCCAAATTAACCTAGAGAAAGCAACGTTTTCAGGTTAATTAAAGTTCAATTCCCAGATTGCCTATACAGGTATCATTAACCATTATCATTGATTAATCAATTCAATTTACTTTTGCAAATTAATTCACATCCAACTCCCACTTTACTGATCCAGTATTGATGGTTCATTAACATCTATAAATAGATTAAAATCGTTTTGCAGCTTCCAACGACCCAAAACTCAAACTTTAGAAAAAATAGGAAAATATTCCTCTCAATTTTTCTAAGCTATCAGAGGGGGTGGTCCCCACTCCCCCGCTAATTAGTTAACCCTCACCCATAGAAGGATTGATCGCTGACCTCAGCAGACAAACCCTAACTATGCCATTAGCGGAAAAACAGCAGAAATTGCGACAAACGCTCTCCAAAACCAACCATCGGGCACAGGCCTTGTAAAGGTTCTCTCCAGTTTAGCTTATGATGATTCGATAGATGAGGAAAACATTCTGCTAACTGAGGAACTGCATTTGAAAACTGAACAGTTAATTGCTGGTGGGGGGGTCCCGAGACACAAAGGGGGGGGATACTTACCCAGACCCATGAGCCTCGTCGAGGCCGGTGGGGGGGGTTTGAGACTACGTGCAACACTGTACGAGGCTGCCAGAGCAGGAAACAAATCTAGTTGTTAACTTCCCCATGAGAACAAAGACGAGCGGACAGGCTCCTCAGAATAAATCAGTAGGATACCTGGTCCCCTTGAGTACTAGTACCAATGCCAGCATCAGTTAGTCCAGCTACAATCAGTAAGAAGGTTAGAGACCTAACAAGTCAAATTGCCCTTGACAACAGCGACAGAGTAGTTAGGAGTCACTCAGATTGCAACACGTGGAAGGGAATCTTCAAAACACTCTTCTGATGGTTAACACACATGCCACTAATAAATAGAACCCTCCATTCAGGAGGAAAGTTATTAGAAGTCATGAGCCATGATCACACAGCGTACGACTGGTTCAGTGCTTATAGAGTACTTCCGTCGGGAGGTTAGCTCATCCGTGGATAACATAGCTATGTAATAGACCTCTTCATACCTATCCCCACTACAATGGTGGAAGACACAGTGACTTGTAATAAAACCACTACAGATTCCCTCGACACCAATTCTTACTGACCTCCAGGCATTGACCTGAAAATTATCTGATTACGTCAGACTCATTCTGAACAGGTTGTAGCCTACCAGGATACTTGGTTTTCTTTCCCTTGGCATGCACGCTTGTGTAAGCATAAACACACATGTACAACAGAACATTCAATGAGGATTTATGCTAGGATAACTTAAGGGTCCGAACAAAACACCAGCCTTGGTAAAGTTGAAAATGTACCCTGAGGCCTTTGACCCTACAGCTACAGTACTCACCAGTTTCACCCCAGAAGTCCATAGGTCATCCCTGTAGACTGTCTGAAGCTAGTGCCTTACAGCTGTAGACTTATCATGTAGTTATCAACTTAGGATAGTGCCTAAGCAACACACCACTAAGTAGGAAAACCCTAGACATGACATTAGAGACAATGCCATGATAGAGTCATTTAGCCAAGACTGTGGACGTACATAGAATACAGTCCAATTAGAAGATTAAGTTGTTGTAACTATATTTTGTATATCTTTTGTTTATGCTTTTATTCATTTTTGTTTCATTGTCTTTGACACTTAGGAAGTGATAGAGACAAAAAACAACTTCCCCATACAACTATCAGTTAGTGCCACAACACCGCTCATTTGGGAAAGAAATGTAATTATGTATTTTGTTGCTAACATCTGCCATCTGCCCAGATCTACCAGCCTGGACGACCAGACGACGGGTCCGGAACGGCGATGCCCAACCCGGACATTCACTGGCCATTCTTGTGGCGGCAACCAGGACATCCAGTGGTCATTTTTATGGTGGGTTGCAACTTTCAGAATAATTCCTAGATTGAACCACCGGAGGGAGACTGTCATGGCTTGCCAGTCCTGGGCTGAAGAGCAAAGATGCTGGCTAGGCAAAGGTTTGAACACCCCCCCTCTCCTGTTAGAGTTGGCCAGTTTATGACCGGTCGTAAATTCCTTGCATAAACTTTCTCTTCCTGCCATGCAGTATTGGGAGAGATAGGATTTGAAAATGTCTTATGAAAGTTTAATTTGGGAGATAGTAACTCTTTAAACAAATCTTCCCGTGGTGCCCTGACTTCCTAGTTAATCTTCACATTAATGATAGTCACGTCACGACAGTGCGTACCTGTAGAACCAGGATAAAGTAGTCGACAGGTTTGTTCCTCATGTAAAGGAAGTGCTGTGGTGCTCGTTTGTTCTTTCTGTCAAACTTTAGTTCCTGAACGACACTGGGGTGTTTGATCAGACGAAGGAGAATCTTCTCTGAGAGATGACATGGCCTGAAGGGCTCCACTTCTAGAGAGAGAGAGAGAGAGAGAGAGAGAGAGGGGTGAATAGAAAAAATGGTAAAGCGTGAGCGCACGCACAGACCCATACACACAGAGGTTCTACCTGTGGCCAGGAAGCGGTGTGTAGCTAGCAGCAGTTGAGGAGACATCTTCACCTTCATCTCGTTCTCTGTCAGGTTAAAGATGGAGAAGTCGTGCTGCTTCCTCTCATGGTGAGACACGCGCCTCTTAGTCCTCTTATCAACTAGGGAACAATTAAGCAATTAACCAATCAATGAACAAATTTACCATCCCTCCATGACTCCGCAATTGTAGGGTGCATCGGGAGTGGGCAGGAGGAGGAGTACAGGAGCACAATCAATTACTTTGTGGTGTGGTGTGAGCAGAACCACCTTCAGCTCAACATCAGCAAAACAAAGGAGATGGTGGTGGACTTCAGGAGAACCAAGGCCCAACTGACTGCAGTCCCTATACAGGGGATAGATGTGGAAATGGTTGGGTCATACAAGTTCCTGGGAGTCCATATGGACAACAAGCTGGAATTGGCTGGTAACACCGGGGCTCTGTATAAAAAGGGCCAGAGCCGAGTCTACTTTCTGAGGAGGCTACTGCATACTTTCTACCAGTCTGTGGTGGCCAGTGCCATCTTTTTTGCAGTGTTGTGCTGGGGCGCCAACATTAAGGCCGGTGATGCTTCTCGGGTAAATAAGCTGATCAGGAAAGCTAGCTCTGTTCTGGGGATTAACTTTGACACTCTATAGGAGGTGGTGGAGAGAAGGATCCTGGCCAAACTGCTGGCCATCATGGACAACATCACCCACCCTCTGCATGCCATCGTTATGACTTAGAGGAGCACCTTCAATCACAGACTGATCCCACCACGCTACAGGAGGTCCTTCCTGCCGGCGGCTATTAGACTATTTAGTGCCTCACTGGGGTGCCATGCCGTCGGCAACATAGACCTGTTGGGGTGTTAGGACCTAGTTTAACAATTAGGCATCCATCCATCCGTGAGTAACTCTCTGGTCTGTAATCACTCATTCACTCAGGACTTATTCATTCAGCACTCATTCATTCAGGACTGTATGTATGTATTCATGTACAGTTGTCATATCATATCACATGCAATATTGTAAGTAATTCTTGGACTGAACTTGCGTAGTCATTCACTCAGGACTGTATACTAGTATCCTGTCAGCAGTCATTTTTTTTGTCTTTTTATTTTATTGCATTTAGTATATCTAATGAGCAATACGTGCATTCATCTGTAATTAACCCTGGTTTAAGGACTGTATTTTAAGGGAATTAGTATTATTACCCTAAATTATCATACGCACATTTTGCTATTTTTTTTTTTATCTCTTCCTTTCATTTACCTGGACAGTTAATTTAACCATGCAAATATTCATTTACCTGTACATTTAACCAGACTGTATATTAAGTAAACTTATATCATACACGCATTTAGCTATTTAAGTATCTTTCTCTGCCTTCGACCTGTATAGTTAACCATACAAATATAATTGTTTTTATTTATATCAACGTGTATTGTATAATATTTTCACCTAACACTATATCAATGTATAGTGTACATATTCAGTCATTCACTCATACTATGCAATACATTTATCTATCTATCAATTAAATCTTAATTTATATTCTATTTACACAGTTATCACAGAACACAAAACTTTTTTTGTATTGTTCCAGAAACATCTGATCTAAATCAAACAATCTCTTTTCTGGAGACATTGATAATTAGGCTTGGATTGGATTGGTAATATCGCTGCTGGTGACTCTCTGATCCATCTCTACGCAGACGACACCATTCTGTATACATCTGGCCCCTCTTTGGACACTGTGTTAACTAACCTTCAAACAAGCTTCAATGCCATACAACACTCCTTCCGTGGCCTCCAACTACTCTTAAACGCTAGTAAGACTAAATGCATGCTCTTCAATAGAACGTTGCCCGCACCCGCCCACCGGACTATCATCACTACCCTCGACGGGTCTGACTTAGAATATGTGGACAACTACAAATACCTAGGCGTCTGGTTAGACTGTAAACTCAACTTCCAGACTCACATTAACCATCTCCAATCCAAAATTAAATCTAGAATCGGCTTCCTATTTCGCAACAAAGCCTCCTTCACTCATGCTGCCAAACATGCCCTTGTAAAACTTACCATCCTACCGATCCTTGACTTCGGCGATGTCATTTACAAAATAGCCTCCAACACTCTACTCAGCAAATTGGATGTAATCTATCACAGTGCCATCCGTTTTGTTAACCAAAGCCTCATATACTACCCACCACTGCGACCTGTATTCTCTTGTCGGCTGGCCCTCACTACGTATTCGTCGCGAAACCCACTGGCTCCAGGTCATCTATAAGTCTTTATTAGGTAAATCCCCGCCTTATCTCAGCTCGCTGGTCACCATAGCAACACCTACCCGTAGCATGCGCTCCAGCAGGTATATCTCACTGGCCACCCCCAAAGCCAACACCTCCTTTGGCCGCCATTCCTTCCAGTTCTCTGCTGTCAAAAATCCTTGAAGCTAGAGGCTCCCATCTCCCTCACTAACTTTAAGCATCAGCTGTCAAAGCTGCTTATCGATCACTGCACCTGTATATAGCCCTTCTGTAATACTACCTCATCCCCATATTATTCTTTTTTAAACTTCCGCTCAATTTTGCACTCCAGTATCTCTATTTGCACATCATCATTTGCACATTCCATCATTCCAGTGATTATGCTAATCTGTCATTTATTTCGCCACTATGGCCTATTTATTGTCTTCCTAACCTTACTGCATTTTGCACTACATTTGAACTCTGTATATAGATTTTCTATTGTGTTATTGATGTACGTTTGTTTATTTCCCATGTGTAACTCTGTGTTGTTTTTTGTCGCACTGCCTTGCTTTGTCTTGGCCAGGTCGCAGTTGCAAATGAGAACTTGTTCTCAACTGACCTACCTGGTTAAATAAAGGTGAAATAAAATAAAAAATAAACAAATATAATGTTCAGATTGTGTTTAATAGTTAGGCTTCAGTATGAACAGCTGGTGTTATACTGAGGCCTGCGGTGCAGTCACTGAGATTAGCTGCAGTGTGCTATAATCAACATACATACACACACAGCGTTGTGATGATTGGTCTAATGTACGAATGAAGTCTGGTGTCCGGTTTATGCAGCTATTAGCATGTGCATATTTTATATTTTTGCATTAGTGTGGCATAACATTTTTAGATTATTGGTCCAAGGGACTCATCATTATTTTCTCGTGAAAAGGGAAGGAGCTTGGTCGGGAAGTCCCTGCATACCGGTCACAGGTACTCAACCCTAACACACACACACACACACACATGCATGCACACACGCACACTCTCTCTTCTCTCTTTACCTCTCTCTCTATTTCTCTCTCTCTCTCACGATCGAACTCGCTTTATACAGTACATTCTCCTTGCAATTAAAAATGTAACAGGTTTGAAAATTCAGATGTTCCCAGAAAGGGTTACGTAAGTCTGTTATTATGCACACAGTATTTACCCCATTGGGGGTTGCAGCTTACATAGAATACATATACAATATTTGATAATACAGCATGTCAAATAAACAAGGACAATGAGTAATACAATTCACAATGAAATGCATCTGCCAGTCTAATACCGTATCTACACTAACATGGGACTTTTGATGAGGTCACTAGGTGTTGAAGTAACAATGCTACAAAATATGAAACATACAGTATCTCTCTCTCTCACTCGCTTCCCCCCTCTTTCGCTCACTCTAACTTGCGAGATCTGGCCAGTTCTAACTCTTTCGCTCACCCCCCCCCCCCCCCTGTCACTCTGTCTCTGTCTCTGTCTCTCTCACACACACTGCAGAAAGAGCATTAAGCCCTGATTAAGCCAGTGGTAATTATCGATGGGATAAGTTCATTACTTCTGATTAATTATGCATCAGATCAGGTGATGGGAGCAGCAGGAAGGGATGAGGGGTGATAAATAGCAGGAATAGAGAGAGAGAGAGATGAGTGAAGAACAGAGACTAACAGAGGTAGAGGTACAAAGGTAAAGAAAGCTGGGAGCGAGAGAGTTGTTATATTGTACATACTGTAGAGGTCTGTCTCGTCCACAATCTCAGACTTGATGATTTCTTCGATAACATCCTCCAAAGTAACAATTCCCAGGACCTCGTAGAAGGGGTCTCCCTCCCCTTCACTATTCACCCTGTGGACTATAGCCAGATGGGATTTACCTAGGAGAGAGAGGAGGAGGAGAGAGAGAGAGGAAGGCAAAGGAGGGGGAGGGTAAAGGATGTGGGGGGGGGGAGAGAGAGAGGAAGGCAAATGGGAGAGGGGGAAAGGATGGTGGAGAGAGGGAGGGGGAGACAGAGCGAGAGAGAGAGAGGTTAGAGAAATGGATAGTAGGATCTATTTGTGGTGAGTCTGGAAATCCTTAAAAATCAACACAGCACCAATCAGGAGACCTTTATTGTTATTAGCCGTTAAGCCAGAGATTGATGCCCTCCCCAGCTGATATGAGTCAGTTATACAAAGATAAGTCATATTTTGTGTTATTATTACTGAGAACTGGCCAGATCACAATGGAAAATACCCTCAGTGGTAACTGTGTGTGTGTGTGTGTGTGTGTGTGTGTGTGTGTGTGTGTGTGTGTGTGTGTGTGTGTGTGTCTGTGTGTGTGTGTGTGTGTGTGTGTTTGTGTGTCAGTGGGCAGGGAATGATTAATTGTAACATTTTGACAGTCAGGAGAACTTGGTGGTTACGTAAACACAGCCTGAGATTATGTAACCAGTCTGGGGAAGCCTGGTTCTGATGAGTAGTCTCACTGGCCATATTGCTGCCTGCACACACACACACACACACATAAACACAAACAGAAAGATGCAAGCATTTAAACTCTCATACATATACAGTGGGGAGAACAAGTATTTGATACACTGCTGATTTTGCAGGTTTTCCCACTTACAAAGCATGTAGAAGTCTGTAATTTTTGTCATAGGTACTCTTCAACTGTGAGTGACGGAATCTAAAACAAAAATCCAGAAAATCACATTGTATGATTTTTAAGTAATTAATTAGCATTTTATTGCATGACATAAGTATTTGATACATCAGAAAAGCAGAACTTAATATTTGTTACAGAAACCTTTGTTTGCAATTACAGAGATCATACGTTTCCTGTAGTTCTTGACCAGGTTTGCACAGACTGCAGCAGGGATTTTGGCCCACTCCTCCATACAGATCCTTCAGGTTTCGGGGCTGTCACTGGGCAATACGGACTTTCAGCTCCCACCAAAGATTTTCTATTGGGTTCAGGTCTGGAGACTGGCTAGGCCACTCAAGGACCTTGAGATGCTTCTTTCGGAGCCACTTCTTAGTTGCCCTGGCTGTGTGTTGCGGGTCGTTGTCATGCTGGAAGACCCAGCCACGACCCATCTTCAATGCTCTTACTGAGGGAAGGAGGTTGTTGGCCAAGATCTCACGATACATGGCCCCATCCATGTATCCCCTCAATACGGTGCAGTCGTCCTGTCCCCTTTGCAGAAAAGCATCCCCAAAGAATGATGTTTCCACCTCCATGCTTCACGGTTGGGATGGTGTTCTTGGGGTTGTACTCATCCTTCTTCTTCCTCCAAACACGGCGAGTGGAGTTTAGACCAAAAAGCTCTATTTTTGTCTCATCAGACCACATGACCTTCTCCCATTCCTCCTCTGGATCATCCAGATGGTCATTGGCAAACTTCAGACGGGCCTGGCTTGAGGAGGGGGACCTTGCGTGCGCTGCAGGATTTTAATCCATGACGGCATAGTGTGTTACTAATGGTTTTCTTTGAGACTGTGGTCCCAGCTCTCTTCAGGTCATTGACCAGGTCCTGCCGTGTAGTTCTGGGCTGATCCCTCACCTTCCTCATGATCATTGATGCCCCACGAGGTGAGATCTTGCATGGTGCCCCAGACCGAGGGAGATTGACCGTCATCTTGAACTTCTTCCATTTTCTAATAATTGCGCCAACAGTTGTTGCCTTCTCACCAAGCTGCTTGCCTATTGTCCTGTAGCCCATCCCAGCCTTGTGCAGGTCTACAATTCTATCTCTGATGTCCTTACACAGCTCTCTGGTCTTGGCCATTGTGGAGAGGTTGGAGTCTGTTTGATTGAGTTTGTGGACAGGTGTCTTTTATACAGGTAACGAGTTCAAACAGGTGTAGTTAATACAGGTAATGAGTGGAGAACAGGAGGGCTTCTTAAAGAAAAACTAACATGTCTGTGAGAGCCGGGAATTCTTACTGGTTGGTAGGTGATCAAATACTTATGTCATGCAATAAAATACAAATTAATTACTTAAAAATCATACAATGTGATTTTCTGGATTTTTGTTTTAGATTCCGTCTCTCACAGTTGAAGTGTACCTATGATAAAAATTACAGGCCTCTACATGCTTTGTAAGTAGGAAAACCTGCAAAATCGGCAGTGTATCAAATACTTGTTCTCCCCACTGTACATGAACGCACGCATGCCCACACAGCATCATGAAGGCTCCTACTTGGCATATCTTGAAATTGGAACTCGACTCCATCTTGAGTCTAACTCTTGTTCAACTATCAAATCCTCTTAGTTTGAGGATTTTGTTTTTAAAGAGCTGTCCACTATGAAAGGCACTGACTTTGCTAGCGTCTTACATAACAATTTAGTACACTGCCTTGTGTGTCAGTCCAATACGACAACAGAGACGCTACGGTTTCTTTCCATAGCTTGTGAACGATTTAGTCATTGTGGCATTTCAGGTTAGACTCCTCACCTCCTCCTAACCCCTTTGCCTTCCTGAGAGGGGATGAAGAGAGGAGGAAAGGAGAGGAAGAGGTAAAGGTTGGAACTGAATTTTTTATGGCGTCACAGCCAGGTTACCGATAGCTCACACACACCCACACACACACTTCCTGACCGCTACACACTTCTGCCTCTCCCCAGTGAGGGCATGCTGACATGAGGATTAAAAAATGAAGGTCAGAATCAGCAGGGTTCTCTCCTTACTCTCATCCACTCCATCTCACATTAACATGTAACTTAACATTTTATAGTCAGTTTGCTCCTGTAAAACGGCATGATTCTGCAGGACCAAGTGCTTTGAATAGTTCTATTGTTCAATCAGAACTTGTGTCTGTTTTTTTAGGGGTATGAGAAAAAGAACAATATACAGTAACTAAAAATATATATGAACAATATATGCTCTCCTCAGACGTTCCTACCGACAAAAGGACACCCGACAGTGAACTGACTCTCTGGCAACCACAGCATGGTTCCAACAGAAGGGGCAACCCAAATATCATCTATGTGAACCAGCTTAAATGTGATACCGGACTGGAGGAGGAGGACCGGCAGCTCTGGAAGCCCAACTTTTCCTGCTGGCGCCCCTGAGACAACCAGATGATGATGGAAGTGAGAAACATACATTTAATTGAAAATGTGAATGTTACTTTTAATCACACCACAAAACAAATGTAGATTGAATAAAGCCCTCTCATCCAACTCATTTGTCCCAAGTCATCCTTTATATCATTAAACCCTTCATTCGGAATAAATCAGATTACCATTTCTGAGCCTTCGTGGACAAACCAACCTTGACAATCTGAATAGCATCTGAATGAAGCCCTAGTCCTGTTACATAAGCTCTCATCCTAGTGGACACTGCCGTCTCTGTCCCAAAGCCTCCAGTTTGATTCCTGCCAACAGTCAGAGCACCTCAAATCTATTCTACTTCTGTTTATTATGAAACACAGGAAAAACATTATGCCTGTTCATTTCACCCACTCAAAAATCGCCTTATACTTTTTACTTTTATACAGCTCCTAACGAAGGACTGAGTATACACACACACACACACACACACACACACAGTTTTGTATTGATATCCTTGTGGGGACCAAATAATTGATTCTCATCCAAAATCCTATTTTCCCTAACCCCTAAATCTAACCCTAACCTTTAACCTAACCATAACCCTAACCTTAACCCTAAACCTAACCTTAACCTTAACCCCAAATCCTAACCCTAACCTTAATTCTAACCCTAATCCTGATTGTAACCCTAACCCGAAACCTAACCCCTAAGCCTAAAACAGCATTTTTCCTGGTGTGGACCGGCAAAATGTCCCCACTGAATTTCCTTGTTTTACTATCATTGTGAGGACTTCCTGGTACTCACAAGGATAGTTAAATAAAAAAACACAAACCCACACCTACCTATTCCCTGGCTGACGGCTGACTGATTCATACTCTGGTTGTCATGGGAATCAGAGGAGCCTCCAGCTCCCTTTAACATTCTTACATAGATGGAGACACAATGGACCGTTTACTGTCAATTTGTCACTTCTCTTCAGACTGCAGCACATTATTCCTGTTCTACTGTGGGATGTGCCACTTCACTGGGCTCTTTCAACTCACTGCCTTTCTATGAATTCCTGTGGCGTGTAATAAACACAGGTTATCCAAAGCAATTATCATAAGTAAAACAGGAAATGTGTATCATAATCATTAGCATAATCATTGCATAATCCAGAACCAAATCAGCTAAAGCAGTCACAAGAGACTACAATTTACATCATCTGTAAAACATTCAGATAACCTTGCTCTCTCTGTCACAGTTCATTCCTGGGTAGCTTCAAAGAAGTTGTTGGATTATAGATATGGCTTAAAACCCTTCCCTGACATACATTAGCCCAGCGTTTCCCAAACTTGGACCTGGGGACCCCAAAGGGTGCAGGTTTTGTTTTTTTCCCTAGCACTACACAGCTGATTCAAATAATGAACTGTATCATCTTATATGACTGACTTTTCAGAGCACAACTGGATTTAAATACACCCTGGATTCTCTGCTTTTCAGGAAGAGGGAAGTGGTGTGGCCACACCTACTCATTGTAGAATAATATTGAAGACATCAAAACTATGAAATAACACATATGGAATCATGTAGTAACCAAAAAAGTGTTAAACAAATCAAAATATATTTTAGATTCTTCAAATAGCCACCCTTTGCATTGATGACAGCTTTGCACACTCTTGGCATTCTCTCAAACAGCTTCACCTGGAATGCTTTTCAAACAGTCTTGGAGGAGTTCCCACATATGCAGAGCACTTGTTGGCTGCTTTTCCTTCACTCTGCAGTCCAGCTCATCCCAAACTATCTCAATTGGGTTGAGACCGGGTGATTGTAGAGGCCAGGTCATCTGAAGCAGCACTCCATAACTCATTCTTGGTCAAATAGCCCTTACACAGCCTGGAGGTGTGTTTTGGATCATTGTCCTGTTGAAAAACAAATGATAGTCCCACTAAGCACAAAACAGATGGGATGGCGTATCACTGCAGAATACTGTCGTAGCAATGCTGGTTAAGTGTGCCTTGAATTCTAAATAACTCACAGACAGTGTCACCAGCAAAGCACCCCCTCCTCCATGCTTCACGGTGGAAACCACACACGCAGAGATCATCCGTTCCTCTGTGTCTCACAAAGTCACGACAGTTAGAACCAAAAAACTCATCAGACCAAAGGACAGATTTCCACCGGTCTAATGTCCATTGTTCGTGTTTCTTGGCCCAAGCAAGTCTCTTCATCTTATTGGTGTCCTTTAGTAGTGGTTTATTTGCAGCAATTCGACCATGAAGGCCTGATTCACTCAGTCTCCTCTGAACAGTTGACCATTTCTGAGGCTGGTAACTCTAATGAACTTATCCTCTGCAGCAGAGGTAACTTTGGGTCTTCCTTTCCTGTGGCGGTCCTCATGAGAGCCAGCTTCATCATAGCGCTTGATGGTTTTTGCGACTGCACTTGACAAAACTTTCAAAGTTCTTGACATTTTCTGTATTGACTGACCTTTATGTCTTAAAGTAATGATGGACTGTCGTTTCACTTTGCTTATTTGAGCTGTTCTTGCCATAATATAGACTTGGTATTTTACCAAATAGGGCTATCTTCTGTATACCACCCCTACCTTGACACAACACAACTGATTGGCTCAAACTCTTTAAGAAGGAAAGAAATTCCACAAATGAACTTTTAACAAGGCACACCTGTTAATTGAAATGCATTCCAAGTGACTACCTCATGAAGCTGGTTGAGAGAATGCAAATAGTGCTTTGAAGAATCTCAATTCTAAAATATATTTGGATTATTGTTTTTATTACTACATGATTCCATATGTGTTATTTCATAGTGTCTATGTCTTCACTATTATTCTACAATGTAGAAAATAGTAAAAATAAAGAAAAACCATTGAATTAATAGGTGTGTCCAAACTTTTGACTACACACAACTTCTTGTCAAACAAGCACAGCATCTGCTGAACAATATGATATTTGTTTTATCATAGTTCATGTGTAACAGGGTAGAAGTGCCTGAATTGCAGTAATCATGTGATTTGAACCTGTGAGCTCATTGGTCCCTGTGCTCTGATCGGTTGCAGGTATAACTCTGGAGAATACACGCCTCTTGTTTCCAAAAATGGTGGTGTATTTCTTATAATATTTAACTCTTTATATGCTACCTGATTCTGCTTACGTTTTTTTAATCTCTACAACGGTGTATACCTAACTGGTGTGAGTGTGGATCTGCCTGGCCTATTACCTCTCTTGAACTCCTCCAGCATTACATCCAGTTTGGTATCGCTGAACACACAGTGCATGGGGTGTTTGTAGAACTGGGTGATGGTTTTCAGCGGGGTGCAGTCATCCGGGTCCACGAACGCCAGGTCTTTGACGAACAGGATATCAACGATGTTGGACCTGTCGTTCTCATAGACTGGGATACGCGTGAACCCGCTCTGCATGACGTCAGACATAGTACAGAAGTCTAGAACAGCATCCGAGGAGAGCATGAAACAGTCCGCCAGCGGAGTGTGAACTTCTTCTACATTCTTGGTGCGTAATTCCAGAGCGCCCTGGATGATGTTGAGTTCCTCTTTGACCAGATCGTGGTAGGGGTCTGTGACACGCAGCATGGCAACCAGTTTCTCTCTGGTGTAGAAATTACTGATCTCCTGGTGAAGCATGATGTCTAGGAGTTTGGAGATGGGGTAGGAGATGGGGAAGGAGACCAGCATTAGAAACCGGGTGGCCCAGATGGTTTTGGAGGCGATGGCCAGGCTGTGTCTGGAAGCCACAGAGTGAGGCAGGATCTCTCCTATGAAGAATATACCGAAAGTGCAGGTAGCAAGGGAGGTGGGAGTCATCCCTATAATCTGGCACATCCACACTACGAAACAGGTATTGGTAAGCACGTTGCCCAGCACCACAGTACACAGGATGTAGTTGCCATGTTTACGCACAGATTCGATCTTGTGCGCGTATTTTTGTTCCTTCTCAGTGCCGCTGTTTTGGAGGACCCGGAGCTCAACGGGATCCAGGGCGAGCATGCTGATGTTCAGCCCACTACAGAGCGCAGAGAGCCCCAGTAGCATCACCGACACTCCCAACTGAAGCCACACGTCCGCTTGCGGGGGTCGCTCCACCACGGCAAGCCAGAAGTCTCTGGTGGTGAAATGTTCCCACTTCACCCCATCAAACGCGCAAATGGAGTAGTATTTGATCCGTTCATCTTTGCGCAGGTCTTTGGCGAGCAGTTCCACTATGGAATCAGAATCAAATAACAAAAAGGTCAGCCAAGATAAAAACGCACAATAACACAAGATACGATAAAAAAAAAACATTCGACGATTCAACAACGATAAAAACATGTAACTATAAACGGACCTAGAACGGAGTTGTGGCTGGATGCAGACCTGAAGGAACCCAGGAGTTCGATGTCAGAACTCCGCGCATGCTCGTCCACGCACGGGTTCCGTTTGGGATGGACCTAAATACAAATTAACATTTTAACACGATATTTATGTTATTTCATTAAACATATTTCATATATAGTGTTAAGGGTAAATGGTCAATACACTAAATAAACTGACCATACTCTCCCCCTCTCCTCTCCCTCCCTCTCCTCCTGGCTCCTCTATGAAGGCGATCCATGGTGCGGCAGTTGCAGCTGCAGCCTCTGGTCTCCCGCTCCCAGAGCGGTTGTGGGCTCTCTGTGTAACCGAGGATGCTGCGTAGTAAACCCGCAGCATGAACCTCGTCCCCTCTGTCGCCTGGAGCAGCCCGTCTTGCACAGACAGCTCACCGGCTTTAGTGTTCTCTGGGCGGACACCAAGCAATCCCTTCGCCGGGGTTGGGAGAAAGAATACGAGGATGAGAAGGATAGAGAAGTTAAAAAACAGCAGGCTGCAGGATTGAAGTGCGGTGCGGTGTGTAGAGAATGAAGCTGCCGCAGCATCAGCAGCCATCATGCTGAATGAGCTGCAGAGGGACGAAGGCGATGGTTGGGTCACGTGGTTAGGGTTTTTACGCTGGCTCTTGGAATCGGTATAACATCTGGAGAGCCACGCATGGAGGGAAGAGACGAGAGAGGGGGCGGAGAGAGAGAGCGGGCATGTGTGCGCCTTCAAACATCACATGCAGCACAATGACGTAATATAATTTTGCGTGCCACTACCGTCTAAAAATAGAATGCAGGAAATGCACTATCATCAGCCACTTCCCTGGGTGAGTGTCTGTCGCTCACTGCAGAGATCACAATCGTTGTAAAAACACACCAAATAGGCTACTGTTGCCTAGTGACAGACCTTATCGTGATGTGTGTGTGTGTGTGTGTGTGTTCATTTTTGTAGGACTGCTCAGCACCACAGTTTTATAGGCCTGCTCAGCACCACAGTTTTGTAGGCCTGCTCAACGGCCTACATCACAGTTTTTCTCTTATCAGGCAATTTTTTTCCACAATCAGCATCATCAGAATCATCACCATCATAATGATCCTCATCATTGTCACCTTATAAACAGCAGCATCGTCATCATACAATTGGGTCAAGACACAGCCGATTTTTCTAGAACGCGTTATACAGTATTCCACCAGATGGCAGTGCTGACTCCCTTTTCCCATTTCGGCAC
Source organism: Thymallus thymallus (assembly GCA_023634145.1). Lineage (NCBI taxonomy): Eukaryota > Metazoa > Chordata > Actinopteri > Salmoniformes > Salmonidae > Thymallus > Thymallus thymallus. The sequence goes on along the minus strand of CM042388.1, from coordinate 22,830,094 downwards.
CAGCTCCGGTGTCAAGTTTTACTATTTATTTAACCTTTATTTAACTAGGCAAGTCAATTAAGAACAAATTCTTATTTACAATGACAGCCCGCCAAAAGGCAAAAGGCCTCCTGCAGGGATGGGGTTGGGATTCAAAATATAAATAAATTAAATAAAAAAAATAGGACAAAACACATATTATGACAAGAGAGACAACACTACATAAAGAGAGACCTAAGACAACAAGACAGAATGGTAGCAACACATGACAACACAGCATGGTAGCAACACCACATGACAACAACATGGTAGCAACACAACATGGTAGCAGCACAAAACAGGGTAGAAACATTATTGGGCACAGACAACAGTACAAAGGGCAAGAAGGTAGAGACAACAATACAACGCGCAAAGCAACCACAACTGTCAGTAAGAGTGTCCATGATTGAGTCTTTGAATGAAGAGATTGAGATACAACTGTCCAGTTTGAGTGTTTGTTGCAGCTCGTTCCAGTCGCTAGCTGCAGCGAACTGAAAAGACGAGCGACTCAGGGATGTGTGTGCTTTGGGGACCTTTAACATAATGTGACTGTCAGAACGGGTGATGTATGTGGAGGATGAGGGCTGCAGTAGATATCTCATATAGGGGGGAGTGAGGCCTATGAGGGTTTAATAAATAATCATCAACCAGTGGGTCTTGCGACATGTAAACAAAGATGGACAGTTTACAGAGGAGTATAGAGTGCAGCGATGTGTGCTGTAAAAAGACTAACATACTAGAGGCTCTTCAACTGAACAAGTTGTTCGTTTACCCTCCTAGTGTGAGTCCTTTGATTTAATGTCACATTATATAGTCATTAAACTGATTTAATGAACACAGTATTAACAGCAGGGTTGCATTTTAAAGCCAATACTAGGTTACTACTATGAGTCAATGTTTTGGGCCTGAGTCAACAAATTATTTAGCATTTGCAAATTATTTATAATAAATAGCCTAACAATTATTATTTTCAGGGCCCAATCGCATTTAGGCATAAAACAATTAGTCTGCAAATGACAATTTCTTACTTGTAGCATCAAAATCCATTAAAAAAATCATGTTTTTACATTTTGTAATCTTAGCCTACACTCCCGGTCAAAAGTTTGGAATATTACTCATTCAAGGGTTTTACTTTATTTGCACTATTTTCTACATTGTAGAATGAAAGTGAAGACATCAAAACATGACATAACACATACGGAATCATGTAGTAACCAAAAAAGTGTTAAACAAATCAAAATATATTTTATATTTATATTATATTTATATATAGCCACACTTTGCTTTCATGAGAACTTTGCACACTCATGGCGTTCTCTTAACCAGCTTCATGAGGACCGCCACAGGAATGGAAGACCCAGAAATACCTATTTAGCAGAGGATAAGTTCATTCGAGTTACCAGCCTCAGATTGCAGCCCAAATAAATGCTTCACAGAGTTCAAGTAACAGACACATTTCAACATCAACTGTTCAGAGGAGACTGTGTGAAACAGGCCTTAATGGCCGAATTGCTGCAAAAAAACCATTACTAAAGGACACCGGTGGAAATTAGACCGGTGGAAATGTGTCCTTTGGTCTGGAGTCCAAATTTGAGATTTTTGGTTCCAACCGCAACCAAATTTAGATGGTTTGGGATAAGTAGGACCGCAGTGAAGGAAAAGCAGCCAACAAGTGCTCAGCATATGTGGGAATTCCTTCAAGACTGATGGAAAAGCATTCCAGGTGAAGCTGGATGAGAGAATGCCAAGAGTGTGCTAAGCTGTCATCAATACAAAGGGTGGCTATTTGAAGAATCTAAAATATATTTTGATTTGTTTAACACTTTTTTGGTTACTACATGATTCCATATGTGTTATGTCTGAGTTTTGATGTATTCACTTTTATTTTACAATGTCAAAAAAAATCAAATTTCAAAAATACCTTGAATGAGTAATATTCCAAACTTTTGACTGGGGGTGTACATCTTACTGTAACCCATAAAACGAGAAATGTAAACAGATGAGACAGTTTAGCAAAGAACACCATTAAATTGGTTTAATAATCAGATAAATATGAAGGACAAGATAATACAAGAGCGATCGTGAACTATGCCTTGTAAACCGGGACCCTTTCAACGCCTGTTTAAGACAGTTACAATCCTAGTTGTAGCGTGTCAATAAAAAGCCTTATCCACCCTCCTTCGCCCCCACTCTCTCTCTCTGCAACCATGCTCCAAAGCCAATGCAATGTTTTTAAAAAATATTTTATTTTGGAAGTATAATCGAAGTAGCGGGGCGGCAGGTAGCCTAGTGGTTAGAGTGTTGGGCCTGTAACTGAAAGGTTGCGAGATCGAATCCCCGAGCTGACAAGGTAAAAAAAAATCTGTCGTTCTGCCCCTGAACAAGGCAGTTAACCCACTGTTCCTAGGCTGTCATTGTAAATAAGAATTTGTTCTTAACTGACTTGCCTAGTAAAATAAAGGTTAAATAAAAATAAAAAAAAGTCAGATCCCACTGGGCACAGACGTCAATTCAACATCTATTCCACGTTGGTTCAACGTAATGTCCTTGATTTATCCAGAAAATAACAAACCATGTAGCCACAAAACTGAAAAAAATTATAATGTTATTGTAGGATATGTGACTAGATGATATAGGCCTAGTATTATTGATATTTTAGATTATGTTAAACTGTTAAACGCTCAATAAATTTAAACCAAATATGTTTTCAATGCAATGCATTTGCTCTAGGCTATTATTGCTTCACTAACGAAATTTATTTGACATTTTCGGCCCTGTCGAATTTGTGCATTTTCCAAATGTCGAAGTTTTTACCAATAGGCTACCGAAGAGCCCTGTTTTATTGCGTTATAGTTCAGGGGCCTCGTGTTATAACTTGGGACAAAGATAGGAGGTAGCTTTGAAAAAGAGCGAGTTTAAGTCTGATTATTATCGTTATGGGCCTGAGAAGTTAAAAGCGAACTAATGTGTAGGTTAAATGTAAATCTGGGTGGATTTAGATAAATATATATAGAGAGAGAGATATGTAGGATTTAAACCAGATGTAGGCCTATATTTAAACGCTATATCATACAGAATGTATCCACCAGCCCCTTATATAAAGCCATGCAACCACATCTAAAAGAATTATAGACAAAATATATTGGTTTGTTTAACTCCGGAGGTAAGGGACGTTGTTCTGCATTAGAGGTAGGCCTCATCTGTTGCACGTTTCCCCTTTTGTCTATTTACCAAGTAAATTACTATTATTCGTTTATTTTAGAAAGTTATTTGTCTATTAGGCAGGTTTTGTTGTTATTATTGTCATTATTATTAGTCTAATATAGTATTATTATGGTTGTGTTCAGTTTGTATAGATTTTTCAGAGTTGATACAATAGGTCAACTTTTTTCTTCGGCAAATGGAGTCGAACAGTTATATTCAAAATATTTAACATTTAGTTATTATTTTGTTAAAACCTTCCAAAAGTAGTAGATACCTACACACACTTTAGATAGCTTATGCCACTGGCAAAAATAGTTAGTACGATAAAAGGTGACATGAGAAAACATTCGACATTACGGAATGTGTTGAAAGCAGCAAACGCGCGATGGCTAGGCTACATAATTTTCTAAGACGAAAGGAATTTGATAGTAGGCACATTTTCTTTGGAATTATTAGAAATACAATAAAGTGAAGCACAGCTCGAGAAATGCACGCCATTATGCACTCTGAAGGAGGCGGGTTCCCTAATTTCACTCACAGAGTGCACAACGACAACATTCATGCACAAACATCTTCTACGAATGATCTATCCTATGAACACAACTTGAATGTTCTTGAATTGTGATAATGTTCTAACATATTTATTTTCAACTCCAATTGTTTGATTTGACAATTTAGTAATTTTGCAGACGCGATTTACATGATCAATTATGGAAAAATGCCTTGCTCCAGTGCACATCGATTCTTCACCTATTCGACCCCGAAATTCGAACCAGCGAACTTTCAGTTACTGGCCCAATGCGCTTAACAACTAAGCTATAGTGTAGGCTATAACACAGGTGTACTTATCTAATGTAAAGTATTTATATTATATTTAATTTAGTTGGAATTCCTGGAAATCTTACAGACTGTAGCTTTACTTTGCCATCTATGAGTATCGAGTATTAGAACAATGTTTTTTTTAAAACCCTAGGATGCATAGTAAACATGACAACCCAAGAATGCATAGTAAACATGACAACCCAAGAATGCATAGTAAACATGACACCCCAAGAAGGCATATGCTGTGTCAAAATGACCCGATAATGTAATATCTGTGTTTTTATTTATATGGGTCTAAATATGTTGTAAGAAAAACCAATTTTAATGTCAATTTTATGTAATATACTTATTTTGAGTGGAACTTTCAATAATTATTTTACTGTTTGAAATGTTTTTAGTAGCTCTTCAACAGTTTGATACACATTTCAATGATAACATATTATGAAAATTCATAACGGCTATTGAATATATTAGCATATTTTTCATACAATAACATTTTCACATTCAACCTTTTAGTGTGAAGAACTAAATAAAAACACCTTAAGCATGTTTTATAATATTTCAAAACATTATTTGAAAATTCATCAACAATTTAAACGACAATGCTAACAATTGTGAATTTTGTGAATTTAGAAAGCATGAACACTAAAAGGAAAAAAGTGTGCGTGTGTGTGATGCTTACTTATGCTGTCTTAGTCCATGCGTTTGTCACAAACCACAAGCATGTGACTGTGCTCTTTGCAGACGGGTGTGTTGCACTGAGAAACACCAGCAGCTGACTTTTCTATCCTTTACGTTCGGGCAGAGCTGGGACCTCTTTCTCTTCTGGCCCAGGCTGCTCTGAGTGGTGGTGGCATGGCTCTCTTTCATCACCTCACATCTTTCCATTGCCTCAGTTCGAACCATCTCTGCAGCACTCCAACAATCGGTCCTTTATGGTAGAGTGGCCAGACGGAAGCCACTCATCAGTAAAATGCACACCAGCCCGCTTGGAGTTTGCCAAAAAGGCACCTAAAGGACTATCAGACCATGAGAAACAAGATTATCTGGTCTGATGAAACCAAGATTTAACCGTTTGGACGGAATGCCAAGCGTCACGTCTGGAGGAAAGCTGCTCATCCACTGTGACTCAGTCGCTAGGGATGAACCTTCCTCTACAGTTTGCTAGGAAAAGGTCCGACACATACTGGAAGGCTGCCAGGTAGTCCTTTGCCTCTTTTCTCCATGCCGGTGAGGAGAGTTAAACCAATAAAGGCCTTTAGTTCCTCTTTGATGACCTCTCTCCACTCTTTCCCTTTTGCTGTCGCTATTCTCTGTCCTTCTAAATTTGTACACTTTAGGACCCCCTCAATGATGTTGTCTCTAACGAAAAGCTCCCAGGCATCTTTGGATGACAAAACTTTTGACCCCGGCACTGGCCCTGGGCAGCTCCTCAGGATGTTATGGCTTCTGGTCCTGCCTTTAGTGGGGGGGATGTTCACTCCAGTAAGACCCCTTTTTACTCAGTCTATTTGACTGGTTTTCACTCTCCTCCTTAGAGGAGTCCTCCCCATCTGTAGAATCATCTAGGACAGCTGGACTACCAGGTATATCCACAACTCCAACTTGACCCACAGGCACATAGTCTGTCATCTGAATTGGATACCTCAGATTCTGAGTCAGAGGCACCAATGGCTTCCTCATCTGTAAAACCATGTTGGTTGTATATCTGGCAACATTCTTATAAGCCTCCTTATGAAACTCCTTTTACTCAATGAGTTAAAAAGGAGAAATGAAATCGGTGATTAATTAACATTAAAAACAAGATATTTATAACATTGATTTTATTGTTGTTGCATAAAGAAAGGTCAGTTTGACGAGTGCAATGCAGTGAATTCCATAAGAAATACATACAGGTCATATTTGACCCACATATGAAAACCTGGGGTAGTGATGCAAAAACTATTTTACAAAAAACATAAGTAATAAAATAACAAAACTAGGATGTTAGAACATTAAATACACATTATTTAAGGAATTCCCGGAATATTAGATGATGACATTCTTTGGGGGGATCAATACAGCAAACAAAACATTAGGCCGGGTCTTTTTGACCCGGCATATACATCCTAGGGTTAAACTAAATGCATTCACAGTCTCCATATCCTTCAAATAGTCGGGGCACTAAATCACTGTCATTTTTCTCTTAATGTTCTATTTAACATTTTTTATAACAGTTCCTAGGGAAAAAGCTAACCTTTATGGAAATCACATGCTATCTATCCTCAATCCCAAACACATAATATGTCTTTGACATCTCAAAACGGACATCAAAAGACTCCAAATGACGTCTACAGTATATCTACCATAGACATGTAGTAAAAGACCGTAACTTGAAGCGGGATTTTGGTCCGTTGCCACAGGACCACTACAGCCGCGGCGGGACATATCAAAGACTCATCTCTTCTCCTAGTGAAGTGAGGGGTCAACCGAAGATCCCACTGCGATATGGAGAGAGTTATATAGGAGTTAGAGAAGGTTGGAGAGATTAATATATAGAGCGGTATACGGTTAGAGAGGGTGAAAAGGAGGCAGAGGTTTGTTCCCCGCTGTTAGACGTGCATATTTGGAATAGGTGGACAGTGTTCTGCCTTAGGACCATGCGGGGTGCGTGTCTTATTCTACCCCATATTGCGATGGACAGTTGATAAAGCTTTCTCATGAGAGATGAATAAAAATAACTGGCTCGTTAATTTGCAATGCCCTATCAGCCGCAGGCTGTGTCAGGCATGGCCTGTCCATGTTTGCGTCTTCATATTTCCTTTGTTCCTTTCAGGCCTCACGCACTTTCCAGAATTAATCTCGAGCTTTCCTAGAGTCGTTTGAATGGCTTTTGCAGCGGTCATTAATTCAAAGACCAGAGTTATCAAACAGTAAGGCGGTGTGCTCATGAGGCTGAGACGAGCCAGGCGGAGGTGAGGTGAAGTTGTTGGGATAACCACCATAACCCCGACCCATCCAGTCGGTCAATGCCTTTCTCTACTTGTCAATTGGACCAGGCTGTGTGTAGGCCCTCTGATCCAAGCACATCTGGAGAGATACTTTATATAACGCTTTTATAGGTATGTTAATATGTAGGCTGTAGAGTTCTAAATTAGTTTAGAATAAGTTTTTGGAAGCGCAACAAATAGCTTATACGACTGAGATGGGCGAAAGTTAAGCCTGCAAAACTCGATGAAGTCACCGGTTAAACTGTAGAAAACATATTAGCACAGATCAGATGAGCAACTCTGAGAAAACATTAGCCTTGTGATCGCAGCTGTTCTTAAATAGCCTTCTTAAATAACCTACTTGTGCGTAAAATATATTTTATCGCATAGACTAACTAGCTATTTACTCGCCTTTTCTTGTAGGCCTACTGATCTAGGACAGTACACCAATAAATGCCCCGTTTCGATAACAGTGTATAAAAACCGTTCCATGCAAAAGTGTAGAAAGAGCATCAATAGACCTACTCTGATATTTCATTTATTTACTTTGACGTTTACTTGTTTTACTAGGACTACACTTTTTTGTTTTATGTAGGCTTACTTACATTTTTCATGTAGCCTAGTTAAGAACATTTTTTGTCTCCTTTGATGGATTGTATTTGGGTTCTTTACTTCCCCAAGCAACGAAATATGCATTTGTTAAAAAAAATCATAATTACGTCCGTAGCAAAACCACATTGACACGGTAGAGTTGCATCCAACTTTAATGTATAAGAGATTTGTGTTTCACAGATAATTAGCTAATTTTAGATGACCCTGCAATTGTAATCTAATCTACACAAATCTTCGCTATTTCCGAGATCCTAGTTTCTTAGCCTAAATATTTAGAGTATAAATTTGTGTAATTTTCAGATTTACATAAAAATGTATGTTTAGTGGCAGGCAACTTAGTGCGTATTTACTGTTAAATGGTGCATTGGAGACAAATCGTGCAGATCATATATTCTATCTCTCATTACCTTTTGATTCATGTGTCTATGCAAAAGTATAGACTCCTATTTTTCTAAAGGTTCCCTTTAATAATTGTACAAGTCATAAAAACAAGACTTGTTGAGCTCTGCAATGCGGACTTGTCCTAGCATATTGATAAATAGCTCGCCCTGATCAGTGTTTTCGCTCTTACACCTCAGGGGTTAAGTATGAGCCCTCATACCTCAGAGAAGTACCACGGCTGAGTCCTTAAGAGGGGCGGTGCTGCCTTCCTTTCCTCCCCCGGGCTCCTGTCCCTCTCTAGCGGAGAGGCTGGCACGGGGCGTGCGCTCCCCTCTCCAGCTCCCAAAAACACCGAGGGGCGGGGGGAGAAAGGAGCAGATCTCTTCGCTCAAAGGAAGAGGGAGAGTATATTCGGACTAGAAGTTATCACTATAGCTTCTCTCACCTTCCCTCAAACCGCAGAGCACGGTCTTCTTTTTATGCGCAGTGTTCCATCCTTGGTACCAAGCTAGGAAGATGCCCAAACCGACGACATGCCACTTCCCAGGTTCCCCTCTGTGGCTGGTATCCATTGCTCTGATGGTGCAGTCGGTGATCTCCTCTTCTTCGACCTACCAGAGACCTGCACCGGGCGGTGGGGGGAAGAGAACGGGGTTCATGGAGAGGACGCTCATTTTGCTGGATGTCAACACCCGCAGTCCGGTTCAAGTTCTAAATGACAACTTCCTCTCTTTACAGTTGGATCCGTCGATTATAAAGGACGGGTGGCTGGACTTTCTGAGGTAGATTTCCTCCCCATTCTGTCTGCTTGATCAACTTCATAGTCGTCGTTATTCTCATGTTTGGAACAAATGCATTGTTTTTGGCTTTTAGGTCTCCGTTGAGCATGATCGGATTTAGTTATCTAGACGAATGGTTCTTTGAAAATAGTATGATATCACGGAATCGTAAAACAATTTCATATAGTCGGTTGATGCCGATTTGTGGCTCTGGCTTTTGTTTAGGTGACATTAGATATGGGGTAGGCTAGCCTGTATGGCAATATGGAGCGTCCTAAAGATTGTAGGGTATATGTCGTCGAGCTTTACCAATGTGTGTGTATAATAATATCCTATTTTCTAATTTCAGTTGAGACACCTTTTAACACATTCTGCGTCATTCTCGTGTGGCATGCATGCATGAGTTTACACAGTATGTAGCCTAATTTATAAACATATCTTTAACATAGTGGTGTTAATAATATGCCTACATATATAATACCACCGTCTTAGTCGTGTCGATGTTTCTGTGTTCTACACAATGTTAATACGTAGAGAGAGAGGAACGAGAATGAGAGGGAAAGAGTTGATGTGAGCTCATAATATATAGTTAATGTTGCATGTTGGGTATGGAAGGGAACAGTTTACATTGGTAGAAGTAGGCCTACACGGCGCACATGAGGCTCTCTGAAGAATTTCAGTAAACAGAGGTTTCTAATTTCCAATGAAACGTCCACTGTTATTGTTTGTGAGGAGAAAAAGGGCTCATGACATTTTACAAGTGCAATGGAGTATCAGGGTTTACTACTCGATATCGACATGTTTGTAATAATGAAAAATAGTCGCAATGGCTACTCAGATATTATTGGAGCCACAGCATTTGGTGCACTGGAAGTGAACAATTTCAGGTTCCAATCAGCTTTGGCTATTGCACAAAGTTAGGAGATTCACCATTTAGCAGTCACTGGATAACTTTGTGGTCAGGATTTTTGTAAACATATAATTCTGGGTTAACTAGATGAAAAGTGTTATTCCCACATGAACGCTTTCAATCATATCGATATATATACCTTCAGTTGTTGCTGTATATTCAATGTCTGTGTATTGCCTGTTTGATTTGTATGATGTCAACCTTTAGCAAGTAAATGTTGTTTGCATCAATTTTATAATAGCAACAATAAAAATAATAATATAATAATATTCCAAATGTTCATAATATTCATAATCACAATAATACACTATGCGATCAAACAATTAACCTTTTAACAATACTGGCAAGTTTTGTACTTTTCTGTGGTTCATGCTTTTCACTAACTTCCTATATGTCTGTAGGCTATTCACTGACATTTTCAATGCTAATTTTCTACAATGTTTTCCCCATATTTATTTTCTTAAAATGTACTGGTCAAGTTCATACAAACCGTTATTTGAATAAACATTTAAACCATGCCTACTGGAAACGTTGCTGGTCGTCAGATCTTATAACCCAGCGCTCAAGCACACTGAGGCCATACTATAGCATAAATTCGTTTTTTTGGTAGGTCGGTGGATTTTAGAGACAAAAATATGCAATTATTATAATACAAAGATAGGCGATTTAACTAGTACAATAGAATATAATTGTCATACAAATTGCACTTTATTAAAGTCTGCATGAATCGGCTAAAATGAACACAACATGGAATGTGTCGGCCTATATTCTGCCTACAAAAACAACACAATAAGGTAAATGCTAATCCCATAAATATAATTGAACACAACATTAAAGTTACAGTACAATTTCCAGAATTTAAATTAATTGGAAATATTCCCTTAATTTTAAAGAATGTGACTTATAAATACTACAAAACTGTCCTTTTGCGCCATGTTTTTGGTCAAAGTAGACTTTGTAAACAAATATTAACTAGCTTCAAATCAACATTTAAAAAGTAGGCTAATGTTGCTCTCATGGAAAGCATGTGCTATTGGCATGAGATGTATTCGTTTTCTCTATTGTTTTGTTGGTGGTCCACTCTCGATGATATGCACAAATTACAGTGTGGCTTTGGTCGAAAAGTAGAATATTTCGTTGTTTATTCTGTGTCCTGTCTGGTAACACAACAGTAGAGTGGAATACTTCACCCCAAAATATTTTTCTAAAGAGCTGTGGGAGATATTATTGCTAGCTGGCTAACAGCGCCACTGAGAAGGTCATAAAAGGCCTGTTGTAATGGAAAAGCTGTCAAGTCCTATAAGACCATCATGTAAATAATAGTAGGGTTCACTAGCTTTTCTCTCAAGTGAAACCAATAAGTAAGAGGGATAGTAAAAAGCCCAGTTTGGAAAGCGTTGACAGTAATCTGCAAATACTGTAGTGTAGAACATGGTTTTATTATTCCTTGGCACACTAGTGCCACCACCATAAAATGTTGCCCTGTGACATCTAAAAAACACTAAAAGCTACTCTCTGTATTAATTAAATTGGCTGCATGTTTTCTTTTGTTGAATCTGAATGCACAGGGCTATCAAGAAATATCACATGTGAATAAAGCTGTCATTGTTTTATTACTGGAGTTTTTTGGCTTGTAAAAGTAGTGCTCAGCCTTTGTTGAGAAGCCTATGTCACTAGTGCTGGAAATTGCAATGATATACCCACTACAGGAATTATTTAAAAAATAACACCAAAGTGTCAATCATTTCTTTTCAGAGTTGTGTATATACATACATCATCTGAAATCAATGATAATCATGTTGGGTTTTTCATGCAGCTTGTTTTGACACAGAGCAAACTGTAAAATGTTGTTTAATCAACATTTCAGATGTATTTGTGCATCGTCTTCTTATCAGATCTCTGTCTCCCTGTGTAGTTCCAAGCGTTTGGTAACCCTAGCCCGAGGTCTGTCCCCAGCCTATCTGAGATTCGGAGGAAAGAGAACTGACTTCCTCCAGTTCCACAACTTGAAGAACCTTGCCAAGTTCAGAGGCCCTGGCCCAGATTACTACCTAAAAAACTATGAAGATGGTTAGTTAGACATTATGGATTTCATTATTAATTAACACAAATGTTAAACACACATTCTGTATCTTTATTTATTGTGTTGTTTTCCCAATTTGATTATAACATGTATTAAGATGTTTAAATGAACTTTAGGTACAGTTGAAATTGTCTATGTCCGTGTTAATCGGTAGAACAATACTCTTATTCTGTAGCATTCAATTGAAATTCAAACAAGCTTTATTAGCATGAAAGGAACAATCCAATGTTGCCAAAAGTGGAACGCAATGAAACTGCATGACCCGTTCCTGGTCTCTGTGTCCACGCTCAGACATAGTGCGTAGTGACATCGCCCTGGACAAGCAGAGGGGCTGTAAGCTGGCCAACCACCCTGACATGATGCTTGAGCTGCAGAGAGAGAAGGCAGCTCAGATGCAGCTCGTCCTCCTCAAAGAGCAGCTCTCCAACATCTACGGTAACATCACAATAACAGGTAGGAGATCACACACACACACACAAACACAAAAAAAACCTCTCTGTTTGGTTACTCAATATTGCCAGAGCACGGCAATGCAAATCATCAACCCTCAGATTTACTAATGTAATTTGTAGAGAAAGGATGGAGGAATGGAGGGATGGAGGAATGGAGGGATGGAGAGATGGAGGGATGGAGGATGGAGGGATGGAGGGATGGAGGGATGGAGAGATGGAGGGATGGAGGGATGCAGGATGGAGGGATGGAGGATGGAGGGATGGAGGGATGGAGGAATGGAGGGATGGAGAGATGGAGGGATGGAGGGATGGAGGATGGAGGGATGGAGGGATGGAGGATGGAGGGATGGAGGGATGGAGGGATGAATGTAAAGGAAGCGAGGAGTAAGAGAGGGCTGGTATTTCTGAATGTAAGGTTAATCTGAACCTGGCTGTGGAGGGGCAGCTGGACTGTGTGTGTATGTTTGTGCGTGTATGTGTGCATGCGTGACTTGCTGAGTCCCAGTGACTATCCCAGCTTCCCAGGGAGGTAACTGAGATTTGTAAGGGTTTGGCTAGCAGTAGGCTGTGTCTGGATGTCTTTATGTTAGAGTATTTTGCTTGTTATTTATTAGAAATTATGTGGTAGCAATTAATACCTTGTAGTACTTAAATACCAGTTGTGGTACCAAACGGCATGTAATGGTATGATATAATGATATTATGTAATGATAATGTAATGATGGTTAATTTAAAACATATAGATGCTGCAGTAATAGTTTGGTCATTGTTCTGTAATTACAATTGTACTACTATAAATTCCAGTAAAATACAGAGTAAACAGCAGTCTATCAAAACAAAATGTAACCCCAGAGTTTCTAACTTTTAAAATGTGTGGATCATATCAACTTACAAAGTTGACGAGAGGAGAGATGAGGATGGAGTTTCAGTCATCGGAGCTACAATGGCAACTACAGCTGCTTGTGATTTATTAGAAGAACAAAATGACTGTATTTGTGTGTGTGTGTGTGTGTGTGTGTGTGTGCGTGTGTGTGTGTGTGTGTGTGTGTTTGTGTAAAACCACCCATGTTAGAAATGCCTGCCCTAGATCTGTCTTGAGAAACACACACTGCAAATAAGGAGATATTCATATGAAGAAATAACAGGAACATTGAGGGATTATTCCCAAAATATTTATCCCTACAGAATTTATGCCATGACAGATCATTCCACCGTTTTCACTCAAGACTTCAGTGATATTAATGTGTATCTAATAAATCTTCATATTATCCCAAGTGAATCTGCTAGAATTTAATAGTGTTTTGTCAAATAAAAGGTGGCAGGTAGCCTAGCGTTTGAGTGTTGGGCCAGTAACCGAAAGGACGCTGGTTCGAATACCCGAGCCGTCAAGGTAAAAAAAAAACTGTCAATGTGTCCTTGAGCAAGGCACTTAACCCTAATTTGCTCCAGGGGCTGACCCTGTAGGTAGGCCGTCATTGTAAAAAAGAATTTGTTCTTAACTGATTTGCCTAGTTAAATAAAGGTTAAAATAAATAAATAAAGGCAGAGGAGAGTGGTTTAATGTACTGTTAGTATATAAGGTATTTTCAGACATTGATAGATTTAAATTGATGGGGTTACTGAGTGTGTGTTTGTGTGTGTTTGTGTGTGTGTGTGTTTGTGTGTTTGTGTGTGAGTGTGTGTGTGTGTGTGTGTGTGTGTGAACTGTGTGTATCATCAGCTGTGGGATTTCCACAGGCCTCTAGTGCACTAGTAAAAACATGGCCTGACTGCTCCTATCTTCTATCACTGAAGAGACACATGGAGGAGACCATGTTGTTCATGTTTAGGTGTAGAGGAGTTTCAGGTCACGAGTTCAGGAGTCACACTGTGTATCACGCTGTACTTTCTCTGTTGTAGTCCGGTAACACTGATCTTATCATGAGATAGTTCTACGATATGGACTATCAATATATTCTGGTCCACGTCCACCTCAAGGGTTTTTCTCACTTGCTTCAAAGTTGTCTTTGCTGTTTTCCACTGTCACCCTACACTTGATCTGGGGAGGGATTAGGTCAGAGGGTTTCCCTGTGTTTTAAATATACTTCCACACTATGAGGTTGTAATAATACTGTGACATTGTGAAAATGATGATAATGCCCTTGTAGTTTAAGAGCTGTTTGAAAATACTGCCTGAAATTTCAGCCTGTTTTGGTGGGATGGAGTTTTGGCCTGCCTGGTGATATCACCAGGTGGTAAATTAGTCAATATACCAATAAGAAAGAGAGTTCCAAATCTCTCAGCCAATAACAGCTAGTTTTCAGTTTTCCCCTCCCACTCAGACCACTCACAGAAAGTATCAACATTCTTGCTTGAGAAATGTGTTCCATTAATTGCTCATTAAAAGCGTGAATTCAGCAATTCCCTTTTCTTTACACAGTACATTAAGAAAGGAGTATTTTTTCTTGACAGACTGTCTTCCCATAAAAGAATTCAGGAGACAAATTTACTCCCTGTCTCTCTCCCACTACAGTCTGATGTGTGTGTGCGTGTGCTGTTATTGAGCAGGTGCCATGGCTGTGTTTCTATTTAAGTCGTATGGGAGTAGAGGAGAAGCCAAGCAGAAGGACTGTATTTGCTCTCAAACTTTTTCATGAGCAGCTCATAAACCTGCTGGAGCCCAAGGACCAGTCGAAGAAAAATAGTCCCATAACATCAAAGATCCACCACCATATTTTACAGTAGGGATGAGGTATTTTCTGCATATGCATTGTTCTTTCGAAGGCCAAACCCACCGCTGGTGTGCTTGGCCAAAGACCATAGCACTAGATCCGATCCAAGTGGCAATGCCATTTAGCAAACTCCAGGTGGCGCTATGGTCAGATGACATGAAAATAAAGGCATTTTGCCAAGCACACCAATGGTGGATTTGGCCATGGAAAGAACAATGCATATGCAGAAAATACCTCAACCCTACTGTAAAATACAATGGTGGATCTTTGATGTTATGGTACTATTTTCTTATGGGGTCCTGGGACCCTTGTTAAAGTCAACAGCATCATGAACTTTACCCAGTACCAGGACATTTAAGCCAAAACCTGGATGCCTCTGCCAGGAGGCTGAAACTTGGCCGCAAGTGAATCTTCCAGCAAGACAATAAACCCAAGCACACAGAAAAATCCACAAAGAAATATTTAATTGACCACAAAATCGTAATTTTTCAATGGCCGTCTCAGTCTCCAGATTTGAACCCCATTGAAAACCTGTGGTTTGAATTTAAGAGGGCAGTCCATAAGCGCAGACAGAGGATATCAAGGATCTGGAGGCATAGTCTTATCCCTCTCAATGTGTTCTCCAATCGAATAACATTTTTTCGAAAAAATGTTATCATCGCAAGGGGAGGGTGCTGGTGTATACTACCCCCTTTTTCCTCCCCAATTACGTTCGCGTCTCATCTCCCTAACGGTCTCGGCGAAAGGTGGAGTCATGCATCCTCCAAAACATGACAGGCCTAACCACACTTCTTGACACCCGCCCACTTAACCCAGAAGCCAGCTGCACCAATGTGTCAGAGGAAAACACCACTCAACTGACGACCGAAGTCAGCCTGCAGGCACCCAGCCCACCACAAGGAGTTACTAGAGCACGATGAGCCAAGTAAAAAATGTCAACCTGTTTTGGTAGGATGGAGTTTTGACAATAACAGCTAGTTTTCAGTTAACAGAGGAGGTGTTTAAACAAGGTCTGGTAATAATCAGCCTAACCCTGTGTGTATGTGTGTGTGTGTGTGTGTGTGTGTAAGCAGGTGGTGGACGTAAAGTCCCTTTAACAGCCCCTCCATCCTTTTCCACTCAACAGTCGGACCTCTTACCTAGGCTTGTTAGAGCTATCAGAAATGGCACCACACACACACGCACGCACGCACGCACGCACGCACACACACACACACACACACACACAGCTCCCTGCGCTGTGAAAACATACCAGCTCAGACAAGACGAGGTCAAGGTCACCTATCATCTCCTCCATACTCCCCCTGGTTTACCCCTTTGTTTCCCATGGCAGTAAACCCAGACCTTACTGCCTCATCCAGAACAGACCCTCTCATCTCACCTCTAACCTCCTGTCTCATCCTTCCCCCTTGAAACTCACCCCCTACTCTCAGCCACTTTCATGTCCCAGCTTTCTTAAAATTTTTATCAATTAAATTAAATTCAATTCAATTCAATTCAATTCAAGGGGCTTTATTGGCATGGGAACATTGCCAAAGCAAGTGAAGTAGATCATAAACAAATGTGAAATAAACAAGAAAAATGAACAGTAAACATTACACTCACAGAAGTTCCAAAAGAATAAAGACATTTCAAATGTCATATTATGTATACACAGTGTTGTAACGATGTGCAAACGGTTAAAGGGAAAATAAATACACATAAAAATGGGTTGTATTTACAATGGTGTTTGTTCTTCACTGGTTGCCCTTTTCTTGTGGCAACAGGTCACAAATCTTGCTGCTGTGATGGCACACTGTGGTATTTCACCCAATACATATGGGAGTTTATCAAAGGATTTGTTTTTGAATTCTTTGTGGATATGTGTAATCTGATAGAAATATGTGTCTCTAATATGGTCATACATTTGGCAGTAGGTTAGGAAGTGCAGCTCAGTTTCCACCTCATTTTGTGGGCAGTGTGCACATAGCCTGTCTTCTCTTGAGAGCCAGGTCTGCCTACGGCGGCCTTTCTCAATAGCAAGGCTAAGCTCATATGTGTTGTAAAGTGTTCCTGGAGGTAGCCAGTAAAATAAATAAAACAGGTTTTGTCACGTACACCGGAGAGGTGCAGTGAAATGTGTTGTTTTGCAGGGTCAGCCATAGTAGTACAGCACCCCTGGAGCAAATGTGGGTTAAGTGCCTTGCTCAAGGGCAAATCGACTGATTTTTCACCTTGTCAACTTAGGTATTCAAACCAGTGACCTTTCGCTTACATACCCAACACTCTAACCGCTAGGCTACCTGTCATCCCTCAAAAAATACCCTGATCTTGACCCTGCATGCATAACATCACCTCAGTGGCTTGCGACATGACTCTCCCTGTTTAATAACCCTCCGTTCCATTCTATCAAAACCTCAGTGTGTGTGTCTGCATGTGTCGTGTGGGCAATGTGCATGTTTATAGCTTTGTAACTGAGATTGACTGTAACGGATCTTCGAATTAACCTTCTCTAAGACCTTTCTTTCCTGTTGGGAGACATGAAATTGAGTTTCTAGACCCTCATGGGATATACTTATCATCTACTCACTGCATTTCACTTCTTCTGCCCTCTCTGCTGTTTCTCTTTTCTCTACTTTGTCTTTATTTTAACTCTCTTCCTCCCTCTCCTGAATCTTGTTCATCCTCCGCTGTTCATTTCAGCTCCTTGGCCTGTTTAGTTGTTACTTGTCTCTGATTATGCTTGGAATTCTCTAGTACTGTAGTAGGATTGTATATGATTTAACTGTACCTTTACTTTAACTTGTTATAGGATTTGTATGCAGCATTTACAGCTAAGTATTTCCTGTCGTGCTCCCCCTCTCTCTCTCCCTGTCTGTGAGGACAAATACCAGGACGTTGGAGAGTAGTATGTGGGTAAGCTCCTTTGCTGCCCCAACTTAACTTACACAGCCCCTTTCCCCACTCTCACTCCCTGTTGACAGCAGTAAATACTTTACTTTTCTTCAGCTACTTTGAGTTCCTTCACACTTGTTAAGGGCACCTTAGAGGAACATTTTGTGAAAATCACAGTTGACATTCTTCAGCCGAAATTCCACCCTGCAAATCTAACTGTGTGTGTATGTGTGTTTGCTGCAGTCAGTGACTGGCAAAAAACGTTGAAACTTGACAAATGTTTTCTCTTTGTGCCTTTAAGAACTCAATCACGGACATTTTCTCTGACACCTGTACTTGTTATCTAATCTAATCATGTAATTCATGGTCATTCTCACTGACGTCAACTTGTTACTCTGCCGTATCCCGTCATTCATGGACAATTTCACAGGCACTAACCTATTATTCTAAAAAGAACATGTAAATTATGGACATTCCCATGGACACTTCACATTATCCTTATAGATACTGTACCTCTACTATCTATTATGACTGATCTTACTAAACGTTGTGTTATTGCCATGTGTTTCTGCCCCGCTGTGTTGTTGTGATAGCTGTTCTCCTTGTGCTGTAACTGTTCTGTGTTTTTGTGATAGCTGTTCTCCTTGTGCTGTAACTGTTCTGTGTTTTTGTGATAGCTGTTCTCCTTGTGCTGTAACTGTACTGTGTTTTTGTGATAGCTGTTCTCCTTGTGCTGTAACTGTACTGTGTTGTTGTGATAGCTGTTCTCCTTGTGCTGTAACTGTTCTGTGTTGTTGTGATAGTTGTTCTCCTTGTGAGGTAACTGTTCTGTGTTGTTGTGATAGCTGTTCTCCTTGTGCTGTAACTGTTCTGTGTTGTTGTGATAGCTGTTCTCCTTGTGCTGTAACTGTTCTGTGTTTTTGTGATAGCTGTTCTCCTTGTGCTGTAACTGTACTGTGTTTTTGTGATAGCTGTTCTCCTTGTGCTGTAACTGTACTGTGTTGTTGTGATAGCTGTTCTCCTTGTGCTGTAACTGTTCTGTGTTGTTGTGATAGTTGTTCTCCTTGTGAGGTAACTGTTCTGTATTGTTGTGATAGCTGTTCTCCTTGTGCTGTAACTGTTCTGTGTTGTTGTGATAGTTGTTCTCCTTGTGCTGTAACTGTTCTGTGTTGTTGTGATAGCTGTTCTCCTTGTGCTGTAACTGTTCTGTGTTGTTGTGATAGCTGTTCTCCTTGTGCTGTAACTGTTCTGTGTTGTTGTGATAGCTGTTCTCCTTGTGCTGTAACTGTTCTGTGTTGTTGTGATAGCTGTTCTCCTTGTGCTGTAACTGTTCTGTGTTGTTGTGATAGCTGTTCTCCTTGTGCTGTAACTGTTCTGTGTTTTTCTGATAGCCGTTCTCCTTGTGCTGTAACTGTTCTGTGTTTTTCTGATAGCTGTTCTCCTTGTGCTTTAACTGTTCTGTGTTGTTGTGATAGCCGTTCTCCTTGTGCTGTAACTGTTCTGTGTTTTTCTGATAGCTGTTCTCCTTGTGCTGTAACTGTTCTGTGTTTTTCTGATAGCTGTTCTCCTTGTGCTTTAACTGTTCTGTGTTGTTGTGATAGCCGTTCTCCTTGTGCTGTAACTGTTCTGTGTTTTTCTGATAGCTATTCTCCTTGTGCTGTAACTGTTCTGTGTTTTTCTGATAGCTGTTCTCCTTGTGCTGTAACTGTTCTGTGTTTTTCTGATAGCTGTTCTCCTTGTGCTGTAACTGTTCTGTGTTGTTGTGATAGCCGTTCTCCTTGTGCTGTAACTGTTCTGTGTTTTTCTGATAGCTGTTCTCCTTGTGCTGTAACTGTTCTGTGTTTTTCTGATAGCTGTTCTCCTTGTGCTGTAACTGTTCTGTGTTTTTCTGATAGCTGTTCTCCTTGTGCTGTAACTGTTCTGTGTTTTTCTGATAGCCGTTCTCCTTGTGCTGTGACTGTTCTGTGTTGTTGTGATAGCCTTTCTCCTTGTGCTGTAACTGTTCTTTGTTGTTGTGATAGCAGTTCTCCTTGTGCTTTAACTGTTCTGTGTTGTTGTGATAGCCGTTCTCCTTGTGCTGTAACTGTTCTGTGTTTTTCTGATAGCTATTCTCCTTGTGCTGTAACTGTTCTGTGTTTTTCTGATAGCTGTTCTCCTTGTGCTGTAACTGTTCTGTGTTTTTCTGATAGCTGTTCTCCTTGTGCTTTAACTGTTCTGTGTTGTTGTGATAGCCGTTCTCCTTGTGCTGTAACTGTTCTGTGTTTTTCTGATAGCTGTTCTCCTTGTGCTGTAACTGTTCTGTGTTTTTCTGATAGCTGTTCTCCTTGTGCTGTAACTGTTCTGTGTTTTTCTGATAGCTGTTCTCCTTGTGCTGTGACTGTTCTGTGTTGTTGTGATAGCCGTTCTCCTTGTGCTGTAACTGTTCTGTGTTGTTGTGATAGCTGTTCTCCTTGTGCTGTAACTGTTCTGTGTTGTTGTGATAGCTGTTCTCCTTGTGCTGTAACTGCTCTGTGTTTGTCACGTTGCCTTCCTTTTGTGTTTTTATGTCTGTTTTGTTCTGTGATTTCAATGTTGTTGTTTTTTGTTGATTTTGTTTATTGCACGGCACTTCACGGTCTTCGCTGGCCAGGCCGTCATTGTAAATATGAATCTGTTGTTAATTGACTTGCCTGGATAAATAAAGGTTTAAAAGTACATTTTAACAAGTGTGTGTGCATGCAATGTAATAAATGTATGTCGATTTACACAGCAGAAATCTTACAGTTAGCTATTGGAATTCTATATTACAGTAAATTATTGTAAAGAACAATGCATTATGGGAGTTCAGTGCACTATTAGTAATTCCTGTAATTTTACGATACAATTTTACAATAACGTGCTGTATTAATGTTTTACTGTATATTTACTAGTTGAGTTGCCATGTCCTTTTGGTCTGTTTTGTCCTGTAGTCACTGCCAATTTGGAAGCCTTTGTTATGGTGTAATATACAGTATAATTACCTAGTAGCAAATTGTATTGCACCATTAAAATCCAGTGAAATACCAACCCCATCAAAAAATCAAATCATATGGTATATACATATATGGACGAGCGATGTCAGAGCGGCATGGACTGAGATACAGTAGAGTAGTATAGAATACAGTATATACATACAGTTGAAGTCGGAAGTTTACATACACTTAGGTTGAAGTCATTAAAATGTATTTTTCAACCACTCCACAGATTTCATGTTAACAAATTATAGTTTTGGCAGGAATTGAAAAACTGAGTTTAAATGTATTTGGCTAAGGTGTATGTAAACTTCCGACCAACTGTATGAGATGAGTAATGCAAGATATGTAAACATGATTAAAGTGACTAGTGTTCCATTTCTTAAAGCGGCCCGTGATTTCTAGTCTGTCTATAGGCAGCCGCCTCTAATGTGCTAGTGACTCCCCTTAATGATCCATTCATTCATTACAATTACAGTAGCATTAACTTTTTTACAGTCCTGTAATTATAATGTGACAATTACAGGAATTTCTTTACAGTGAGTCCCCCCTTGCTTTCTCTACAGATTAGTTGATCCTTTCCTCTTGGGGTGCAGCGACCTTTTGACTTTCTCAGTGTTGTCCTAGCTGTCTGTATTTTCACTGCACTTACTAACGTGCAGTCAAAATACAGACATCTAGGAGACTGATTAACTATGCTTAGTTGACACCTTGGGTTTCAGACGCTTAAACCTGTGACCCTGAAGCAGCTTAAGTTCCAAGGCTATGTCCGCTTCCATGTCTTAGGGTTGAGTAAGGTCAATATTGGTGTAAAAGCATAATGGTGGGATGGTGTTTCTAAGTCTTGTTTCGATAGGGAAAAGAGAGATGTTTTTGCGAATCGTATTTCTGGACAGCTTCCTATCACATACTGCAGAGGTGAGGGATGGATATGGTCGAACATGCAAGAGTGAGTGAAAAGCAAACGTACCGAGTGCATAAAGGTAAAGTGCATCTGGTTTGTGTGTGACACTAACGTTAGTACCTGTCTTGTACGCTACATACAGTGAATTCCGAAAATATTCAGACCCCTTTTACTTTTCTAAAATTGATTAAATAATTTTATTCCCCTCATCAATCTACATAAAATACCCCGTAATGACAATGCGAAAACTGTTTTTTAGAAATGTTTGCATTATGAATAAAAAAACGAAACATAAATCTCTTATTTACATAAGTATTCAGACCCTTTGCTATGAGACTTGAAATTGAGCTCAGGTGCATCCTGTTTCCATTGATCAACCTTGAGATGTTTCTACAACTTGATTGGAGTCCACCTGTGGTAAATTCAATTGATTGGACATGATTTGGAAAGGCACACACTTCCAGAAGGACAACTATCTCTGCAGCACTCCACGGAAGCCGGAAGCCACTCCTCAGCAAAAGGCACATGACAGCCCACTTGGAGTTTGCCAAAAGGCACTTAAAGGACTCTCAGACCATGATAAACAAGATTCTCTGGTCTGATGAAACCAAGATTGAACTCTTTGGCCTGAAGGCCAAGTGTCACGTCTGGAGGAAACCTGGCACTCTCCCTATAGAGAAGCATGGTGGTGGCAGCATCATGTTGTGGGGATGTTTTTCAGCGTCAGGGACTGGAAGACTGGTCAGGAGAGAAAGATGAACAGAGAAAATGACAGAAAGATCCTTGATGAAAATCTTCTCCAGACCTAAGACTGGGACGAAAGTTCACCTTCCCACAGGACAATGACCCTAAGCACATAGCCAAGACAGCACAGGAGTGGCTTTGGGACAAGTCTCTGAATGTCCGTGAGTGGCCCAGCCAGAGCCTGGACTTGAACCCGATCGAACATCTCTGGAGAGACCTGAACATATCTGTGCAGCAACGCTCCCCATCCAACCTGACAGAGCTTGAGAGGATCTGCAGAGAAGAATGGGAGAAACTCCCCAAATACAGTTGTGCCAAGCTTGTAGCATCATACCCAAGAAGACCTGAGGCTGTAATCGCTGCCAAAGATGCTTCAACAAAGTACTGAGTAAAGGGTCTGAATACTTGATAAATGTGATATTTCAGTTGTAGATTTTTTTTATACATTTGCAAAAATGTCTAACAACCTGTTTTTGCTTTGTCATTATGGGGTATTGTGTGTAGATTTATGAGGGAAAAAAACAATAAAATAAATGTTAGAGTAAGGCACTGTTGGAACTAGAAACGCAAGCATTTCCAATAAACCAATAAACTTTGATTTGATTTTGATTTGTGTAATCACTTGTTGTGAACATAGTGGTGAATATATAAAACAAATACTTAAAACACTGTGTGTGTGTGTGTGTGTGTGTGTGTGTGTGTGTGTGTGTGCGTGTGTGTGTGTGTGTGTGTGCGTGTGTGTGTGTGCGTGTGTGTGTGTGCGTGTGTGTGTTTGTGTATCTCTATAGAACTCACACACAGCTAGTTCTCCAGATCCTGTCACCTTTGATGATCTTTGTAGACATGTACAGTACCATTAGATTTTCTCTTTGATAAGTGTGCTTCAGACCCAATCATGCATATCAGGTGATTGGACCAGTCTGAAGTACTATCAACAGTTTACTGTTGATAATCACAGCAGAATTAAAATGTGATTAGTATTACGGTACTACACGTATTAGACAGTATGCATCATGGTATAAACAGTGTGCATCGTGGTATAAAAATGTGATTCGTAGTACAGTTTGCTAATAATGTTGCAAGGCAGAGAGTGTGTGTGTGTATACGTCTGCATGTGCAATCACGTGTAGAAAGAAACACGGAAACAGAGAGAGGAATTCTCACATCTGTGAACTGCTTGGAAATATTTTGATCAAAACGAGTTGGCACTGTGTACGTCAGAAAGGAGCCATTTAGAATTTTTTCTCTCCACATGTGAAAATCAAAACATCTTGTATTCCATTTTGAAGCTTCAGCATGCTGTTTTCTTCTCTCCCTTCCTCCTTCCATCCCTCCATTCTGCATCCATTGTGCGGTTGTTTCTTTTATCACACATTGTTTTACAAACTGTTTTAACTTTTCACTGTGACAATGTAATATTACTATTTTGTCAACAGTTTTTCCTCAGCGTATTGAAAATTACATTGGTGGTAGACAGCTAAAGGGGTTATGCATCTGACTGCAACATTTCTCCAAAGCTCTCTCTCTGTCCCCAATCTAGAGTAGGAACATCTTGGACAGGCCCTTGGCTTTTCTTTGGACATGGAATCACAAGTCTAAGACATTAGGCCAAGCACCAGTGTAAATTCCTGCAGTAGAGAAGGCCCATGCCGGTCCAGCAGGGGGGTGTGTGTGCGTGTGTGTGTGTGTGGTGGTTTCAAAGTCCAGTGGTCTCTAAGGATGATTGGTTTTTGAAACATTGATTTGGTTTTGGAACATTGAGTTTCAGTTTGTTTGGACTACTTTCTGGTGGTTTTTCCAAATCCAGATTCAGATCCCTATTTAATATATGGAGATTGGAGAGCGAGAAACATGGGGAAAAAGAGACACAGAGACAGACAGAGACAGACAGAGACAGACAGAGACACACAGAGACACACAGAGACAGACAGAGACACACAGAGACAGACAGAGACACACAGAGACACACAGAGACAGACAGAGACACACAGAGACATACAGAGACACACAGAGACAGACAGAGACACACAGAGACACACAGAGGCACACAGAGATAGACAGAGACAGACAGAAACACACAGAGACACACAGAGACACACAGAGACACACAGAGACAGACAGAGACAGACATAGACACACAGAGACACACAGAGACACACAGAGGCACACAGAGACACACAGAGACACAGAGACACACAGAGACAGACAGACACACACAGAGACAGACAGACACACACAGAGACAGACAGACACACACACAGAGATAGACAGAGACACACAGAGACACACAGAGACACACAGAGACACAGGGACACACAGAGACACACAGAGACACAGGGACACACAGAGACACACAGAGACAGACAGAGACAGACATAGACACACAGAGACACACAGAGACACACAGAGGCACACAGAGACACACAGAAGCACACAGAGACACACAGAGACACAGAGACACACAGACACACACAGAGACAGACAGACACACACAGAGACAGACAGACACACACACAGAGACAGACAGAGACACACAGAGACACACAGAGACACACAGAGACACAGGGACACACAGAGACACACAGACACAGACAGACACACACAGAGACAGACAGAGACAGACAGAGACAGGAAGAGACACACAGAGACACACAGAGACAGACAGAGATACAGAGACACATAGAGACACACAGCCACACAGATACAAACAGAGACAGAGACACACATAGACACACAGAGACACAGAGACAAACATAGACAGACAGAGACACACAGAGATAGACATACACACAGAGACACACAGAGATAGACAGACACACAGATTCACACAGAGACACACAGAGATAGACAGACACACAGAGACAGACAGAGACACACAGAGACACACAAAGACACACAGAGACAGAGACACACATAGACACACAGAGACACAGAGACAAACATAGACAGACAGAGACAGACAGAGACACACAGAGATAGACATACACACAGAGACACACAGAGACACACATAGACACACAGAGATAGACAGACACACAAATTCACACAGAGACACACAGAGATAGACAGACACACAGAGACAGACAGAGACAGACAGAGACACACAGAGACAGGCAGAGACACACAGAGACACACAGAGACACACAGAGACACACAGCCAGGTTGGTACCCTAATACATTGAATAGCCAGAGGTGGATCTTGGAGTGAACAGACTCTAACAAAACATAAATAATAGCTCAGATCTCACTTGTGATTTAATCTATTCTACACCATGGCCTCAGGGCTTAAATAGAAAGATAGGTATGTTTTCTCACAGAGTAAGCAGTTTCAGCCTTATACATTATGGTTATATAATTACCAAGGCTTTGCTGCTACAGTATGCTGCAGTTGAATGAAGACATATCCGAGCCTGGCCAATACGTAAGTTCAGCTTTAGCAAGACTCTTGATAGCCTACTTTCTCACATTTCTTTCTCCACATGTGTCTAAACACAAAGCCATGCAAGCACACAAGCACACACACATGCACACACACACACGCACACGTACACGTACACGTACACATACACATACACATACACATACACACACACATGCACACACACACATGTACACACGTACACATACACACACACGCACACGTACACATACACATACACATACACATACACATACACATACACACTTTGTGTTTTTATTTGTATTTAAGAGGACAACATACCAACGTGTTTATCACAAGTGGACTGAACATATAATTCCATGTGTTCACAATATGCCCCAGTGATTTTATTAGCCTCATGCATGAAATGTTTGACATGTTTGAAAAGACTCCTTTCTCTCATATTGTTTAGTATAGGTTGCTTTTTTACTTGCAGAAGGATTCCAGGAAACAAACTTTTTGTTTCAAATCATGAACTGTTTTTTTTAGAATCCACTAAAGCCAGCATTTTTATTTGACAAGCATGTGGCAGGAATGAACAGCTCCCAGTAAAAGAGCACCATGTCAATCGCTAAAATGTGTTACTAAATTCCAGATATAAGTCTCAGGAATGATTTAGTTACTTCAATCAAATGAGCATCTGTTTGGATACATCTTAAAGACAGGGGTGGACTTAATGATTTGGAAGCCAGTCTGTGGGATTTTATAGTAAACACATGTAACTTAACTGTTAAAATGCATTAACTTTTAATGTGCCTTGAACAGAATCAGTAATCTGATTGTCAAACAAATCACTTCAAAAAGTAGGTTACCTTTGCACGTTCATCCAAAATAATTCCAGCATCCGAACAGTGCTCTGTGCACCCGCCAACTTTCCTTCAATTCGCAAGTTGCTGAAACTATCTCACCAGAGAAAGCATCCAAGTGAGAAACACAGCGCCCATCTGTCTTACTATATGTAGCATACAGAATGACAATGCCCTCGTGCACAAAGCGAGGTCCATGCAGAAATGGTTTGTCGAGATCGTTGTGGAAGAACTTGACTGGCCTGCACAGAAAACTGACCTCAACCCCATCGAACACCTTTGGAATTAATTGGAAAGGGGATTGCGAGTCACCCAACATCAGTGCCCGACCTCACTAATGAATGGAAGCAAGTCCCCGCAGCAATGTTCCAACATCTAGTGGAAAGTCTTCCCAGGAGAGTGGAGGCTGTTATAGCAGCAAAGGGGGGACCAACTCCATATTAATGGCCATGATTTTGGAATGAGATCTCTTTTGGTCATGTAGTGCACATGGGCTACACATACATGTCCTCTGCCTCGACGACGATGGCAGTATTATCAGCATCACCTGTCTTTTTAGAACATTTCATTTTTGAGAGTGGCTAACTGCAAGCATTGCAACTAGGAAGTCGGGAATAAACGAGCTCAGACTGGGAAAATACGTTTTGAACGGTCATCCAACTCTAATTGTAAATCTGGCCTCTTTCTCTTTCTTTGATAACAAAATTTGCCCATGAAGGACCGCCACGCCACCTTCCTGTGAGCACATCACACCAAGATGAGTCCAAAAATATCTTATATGCTGCTGCATAAATTATGTAATATGCCAGGGAGATATGTATACTGTAGCTAAGAAATGAACACTAGTTACTTACACAAGTGTATGTTGTGTTGTAAGATGTTAGTAGCCCGTGTACCTCACCCTAATAATTTGGTCTATTTTCATCTCTTAATTTTGCCTAGTGTTGGTGGTGCACATGTAGCCTATAACCTGTTTTAGAGAAATGTAATCATCGAATAGAGTTTTCATTGTCTGCTTATATGCCCCCTTTATTTATCCTGACTTACAGAAAACTGTAAGAACGGCCCATGTTCTGAATTCAGTCGCTATACATTTCAAAAGTGCTAAACAAATAGTTATATTGACTAGTCTGTCCTGGCTCGCTCAATAATGTCTTAATCGAAATTACTGATTTTCTCTTATCCGCTGGTCGTCCCCTTATGCCATAGTTTGAACATCTCAATTGTCAGTAGAAACCACATTTGTTTAAGCAAGTCAGCCATATCAGCTATGTTTTTTTTAAAGGCAGTTAATGAGGCTGAATGAACTGTTTCACTGCCAGACAAGGCTCCGCTGATAGCCAGATGTAGCAGTGGTAAGGTGTTGGGACTCTGCTGTTGGGACAGCTTTATGTAGGCCCTAACAGTTTGTGAGCACAGTGTGATAGCTAAAATCGGCACTTGTAGGTATCCAAAAATATATATAAAACAATTATTTGATGAAACGTAGAATTTGGCCTTACTGCTATTAGCCCATAGAAATGCATTTAATAACAGATTTATACATGGAAAAACATATTTAAAGGACCGATGCTGGAGATGAGAAACAGGTACCAGGAGTTCATATTTAATAAACACAGACATGGAACAAGGCAGGACCGGAACAGCGTCAGAACCAGGTAACATCATGACAAACGACAATTAATGCAGCAGCGGGGAACAGAGCAGGGGAACAAACAGATATCGGGAAGGTAATAACATGTGATTGAGTCCAGGTGAGTCCAATATCGCTAATGCGTGTGACGAGGGCAGAAGGTGTGCGTAATGATGGTGGCAGGCTTGACACATATAGTCAAAAATGAAATCAAAAGGAAGTATGTTTTGAAGTGTCTGTTCTATATCTGAGAGATATAAGAAAGCATTTTTCAGCCTGGTACCGGGTTACCTTCAGACGAGTCTCGTGACGTGTGGAGGTCGTAGAGCAAACGGAGAACACCATTGTGTTCGTGAGAGTCTCATCTTTCCATGGAGGGGTCATATTAGTGTGTAGCAAAACGTTCGGACACCACAGATGCTTTTGTAAGAAGACAGATTTTCGGGATGTCTCCTGGTCTGACAAACACCGCTGTAGTTCGGCCATATTCCACCACAGATGCGGAAGGCCAACATAGGCAGATGTTGTGGATTGAGTCCATGCAAAATTGATATCTCTAGCTTAAACTGACAGATTTTGATGGGGATTTTGTTATTATTTATTATGCCTCGAGCGGAACATGAAGGGGCCTCAAGTGGAGATATATTTAAAAAATGATGCCCAACTCATGAGGCCCATTGATGATGTGAGTCCTGAGGCAATTGTCTCTTCTGACAAATGTTATGTCCGCCAGTGCTTAAAGACAGAGACTGTGTAGGGGTGTGTGAGTGTGTGTCCTGAGGGTAAACATGCACCCTGCATTAGGACCAGACACATTTTATTCCTATAATGTGACCCTCAAATGAGTCTTAAGAAGACATTGATAGTAATTGCAATGAGCCCAACAATTGACATAAATACAGAGTCTTGTATAGGAGTCTATAGTGTTTCTCCTGTTGGAACACTTTTACAACCAAGTCGACGACTGCCGGATTTTGACGGAACAAAATATGTTGGTTGGGTGACTAAACTACATAACGTGTTATCGTGTGCAATGGGCGAATAGAGTCTGCAGACACACGACGCATACAGCAGCAGAACAACGTGTAGTGTTTTTACAAGAGTAGGTAACACTGAAAGCTTCAGTTTACATTATTGACAAGCTATTTGCAAGTCAGACAGACAAACCATGACATTTTCCCCCATTCCGAAGTCCTCACATCATGCATTGAGCTAAAAGTTAACTTACCTTGCATTCGCTATTGTAGTGGGTGGTGCTCACAAAGATGACTCAAGAGATTTTAAGTGTTGCCTCCTTTCGCAGCGATTGTTTTGGGCATGTTCTGCAGACAGGGTGACCATCTTCGATTGAGTTTCCCTCAGCACTCTTGTAAAACCCAAAATACGACCACACTTCAGATTTGGTCCACTTAGAAGGCTGAAAAATCTCCCGAGCGCTGTCACTGCCTTCCGCCATGTTTTCACACAAAACAAAACCCACGTTGCATGCTGCACCTGTGTCAGACTGTTGCTAACTTCGGTTGATGCTGGACAGTATTTACCGTGGGTTTTTCAAACACGGTTTTAATGATAATTGCAATTTGAAACGGTAATACTAACCGTCTGTAATTTTACAGTGGTTTATCGTGAAAACCGGTAACCGTTTAATCCCTAGTCGTAGGGAGGGTATAGTCGTAGGGACTAGTATATATAGTATATAGAGGATAAGAGGGAGTGACGGGACAAGTAGAGGCTGAGTAGTGGCCTTCAGGGAGTGGATTTGAACCTGTCTCTTCAGTTCACCACCACAGCCCTTCATTTTGACCACAGCTCTCTGAACTCTGTAGTCTGTGAGTTTGCATGGCTTGCCAGGAACCTGCCTGAGAACCAGTAGAGTTATGTGTGATGTCTGAATACCCAGCAGACCCCTGCTGATTGAGCCGTCAGTATAGGGCGCCGAGTAGTTGAATGAAGTGGATTTCTCTGCCATGTTTCGGGACAGATATATTACCCTTTGTGTCTAAATGTGTTGACAAAGTTATGACTAACGCTTGTGGTTTCGATATGAGGTCTTTCCTTTTTAACTCATTAACTTGTACAGAGTGCAGTCCCTCTTCAAGCCACAAACTAACTATATCTCCCTCCAAACTAATTCATGCTCTTGTATTAGATCAGGAAAACAAAATAGAGTTGCTTAGTATTCAGTATCAATAAAAGCCTTTAGACATACAAGTGTGCAACTTTTATTTCACTTACATTATCCAGCCATTATGGGTAGCTCTTAAAAATGGTCTGGGTTTCCACCTTTATTTTACACTCTGCAGCTGCTGCCTGGCTGCACTGCCAGCGAACGCTCGCACTCAACCGGAAGGAGACGTCTAACTCAGTGGTTCTCCTCATGGCGAAGGCCAATATATTAAACCAAAAATGTGTGTTGTGTAAGAGTCTGGCTGTTCAGGGCCGCGGACACCTGTGAAGCTGCAGTGTTATTTCATTTTTATTCTCTGTCTCCGTCTCTCATCGTCTTCTGTAATTGTTGGGATTTTTCCGTCTTGTCAGTGGTCGTCTATCACGCCAGGGCTTCCCGCTGAGCCGGCGGTCTGAGGATGGAGGGATGTGAGAGAGAAACAGAGAGAGTGAATGGGAGGGAGAGAGAGAAAGAGAGAGAGATTGAGTATGAGGGAGAGAGAGAGAGAGAGCAAGAGAGAGAACGAGGATGAGATGGGCTAAGGAGAGAGAGAGAATTCAGACCTGAAAACCCATTCCCCAAAACCTAAACCTTTGTCTTTTCATAACATATGGGATGTTAGCACGGCAGCATGCCCATCCACAGATCCAACAATCCAGCAGTGCAGTATGGGTCCTCATCCTTGACAGATGAACCCTGATTCAATCTCTGATGCTGACGGTTCCGAACTCTCAACCAAAACTATTTCATTGATGCTCTCTGTCAATGCTAATGGTTGACGCAATGTCCAGTGGTTTCGCACACACATCTAAATCAACTGGACTGAGAACAACCCCAGTGACCTCCTCACTAGGTACGAAGGTGAAGCAAGAGAGGCAGAGAGAGCAGTCCGTTAGTCCTCATTATCATTGTCCTCTTCCATCACCATCATGCCTTTGATCTAAACTCCTTTATCTTTCTACAACCTGATATCCTGTTAACTTCTAGAAAGCTCCGTCCGACTCTATCTCTGGCTCCCTATAGAGTACTAAACTGTGTTAAAACTGGCACCAACGTCCTCTGCTAACGGCCAAATCTGAAGCGACAACCATCCAAACAATTCAGCAGTGAAGACTCACTCCCTCTCACTGCTATGTTGCGCAGGTCTACTGACAGGAGAAATGACACTTCTCACCACAAAAGTCACAAGGTTGCCATTATGTTGATATTTAATATTTAATCAAGGAAGCACAGAGACAGTTAGTGCGGCCAACAGACAAACAAGTGAATATTCCCATGAATCTTATAACAGTCTGTTTTGTTTCTTTGTAGAGTATTATTTCGATTCCCATCAGGTCTGATGTTAAGAGGCCGGTGTGAATGGAGTGGACTGTTGTTGTTTTGTTTATGTTGGTTGCTGTCAACCGCAAGACAACCGGCCAGGGAATAGTTGGCACCCGGGTTGTAAACTCCACTTGCTGTAATGAGAGACAGGCATGGTTTGATTTGTGTTTTCTGGTCAGAGACGACAGAGCTTTGAAGAACAATAAATTAGATTCATCCCTCCTTCATCCCTATTTAGAAGTTTATAGGCTCATTAGTAGAGTAGAGCAGACTTAGTGTTAGATGTGTGACCAAATTGTTTTCGCTACAATTTTTCAATTGTAGTTTTTCTCCCTCCTAATGACTTGTTTCTGTCTGTCGATGGCTGTGAGAAGATTTGTTTGTTTCTTTCTTGGATGCTGTTAGGTCACCAGTAGGACATCAGGCTCAAAATAGCCTACATTCAACATGGCGCTGTCAGGTGGCGTGTGAAGGGAACGAGGCGCAGAGCGATAGTTGCCACCAAACATATTTATTCACTGAAGCAAAACAACAAACATCGAACCAAAAGGGTAGCCACGTGAACTATAGCGCACCCTGCAACAGGCACATGCACATATAACGATCCACAATGCAGGTGGAGATCATCAAACATAAATAGAATCCCCAATTAGAGACAACTAGAGACAGCTGCCTCTAATTGGGGATCAACCAAAATTACAATTGAGTTGCCTAGAAACTCTATTGTCAGGTCCTGACTGTGGCCCTATCGACTCCATTAGTGGAGTCAAGAGACCTGGTCTCAGTCAGAACCTGACAGGCACAAGGTTCTGCTCATTGTTTTATTGCGTATCTTATATTGCAATTGGCTTTATTTCTTAGAAGTTGGTTAACTTAATCATGTTTTCAGGTATAGTACAACATAATATATAATTATTATTAAATCCACAACGTTCCCCAAAATTATATTAGTCCATAATTAACAGACATTTTTTAGCACGTCTTCCATTTATCACAGCTGTCACTAATCCTGTTGCGTCCCAGAAACATTGATGTTGTTGTAAAATTCTATTTGCCTCGATTTTGTTTGAGCATTTTTGTGTTTTTTGGTAAGTTGTTGTTATTATAATTGATATTTTATAACTGGACGTGTTCCAATTTGTACAACTCAGGGCAGTTTATTGTCTTGTCAAAATAAATAAATCATAAGTACATCTGTGCATCACTTTGCCCACGTTTTGTGATTATTCTGTATGTAAATCCGAGACACTCCATTTAGTATGATATGTTACGTTTCTTATGGTATGTATTAATTTGTGGATATCCATCATTCATTTCGTATGATATGTTACGAATTACAATTTGTATGATATGTTACAAATGGCAATTCGTACACAATGTTACAAATTGCAATTTGTACCAAATGTTATGAATTTCCAAAACCTACAATATGTAATACATTTGCTAAATGTATTCAATTTTTTACCCTAAGTAACTTTCTATCTTATGTAACCATTCCAAACGTAACATATCTTACTTATTTGAGTGTCCTACATTTACATTTAGTATGCTACGTCTAGTCTATCGGACCAGTATGGGCCTATGTATTATGGTGGCATATAAACTAACAGGCTATAGAGTAAACAACGCAATTAGCACAACACATAGGTTGTAATATGGCTTTTTTTTTCTGGCTGGGCTTCCCCAGGGATTTTGCCCACGCACCGCTACTGTTCAAATCAAATCAAAGCAATTGAAATCAAATCAATGTAACAATAATGTGACACAGAGGTTGGTAAATCAAATAATACCCTGTTATAACATCTTGTATGTAGACTCTTATGTAGCATGTAATAACATATGACATACACTATCGTTCAAAAATTTGGGGTCACTTAGAAATGTCCTCGTTTTTGAAAGAAAAGCAAATTTTTTGTCCATTAAAATAACATCACATTGATCAGATATACAGTGTAGACATTGTGAATGTTGTATATGACTATTGTAGCTGGAAACGGCTGATTTTTAATGGAATATCTACGTAGGTGTACAGAGGCCCATTATCAGCAACCATCACTCCTGTGTTCCAATGGCATGTTGGGTTAGCTAAGTTAATCATTTTAAAAGGATAATTGATCATTAGAAAACCCTTTTGCAAGTATGTTAGCATAGCTGAAAACTGTTGTACTACAGACCCAGGTTCATTCCTGGGCTGTGCCACAACTGGCTGTGGCCGGAAGTCCCATAGGATGGCGCACAATTTGCCCAGCGTCGTCCGAGTTAAGGGAGGGCTAGCGAGTCATTGTGGCGGGCGGGGTGCCTGCAGGCTGACCCCGGTTGCCAATTGAACAGTGTTTCCGACACATTGGTGCGGCTGGCTTCCGGGTTAAGCTGGTGGGTGTTATGGAGAGCGGTTAGGCGGGTCATGTTTTGGAGGACGCATGACTCCGCCTTAGCCTTTTCTCGAGCTCGTTGGGGAGTTGAGGCGATGAGACAAGATCATAATTGAAATTGGGAGAAAAAATGGGGGTGAAATAAAAAGATGTGTACAGCAGTAGTTATTAATTATTTGATTGCCTTTCAGAAGTCATGGCTTGTCTGTTTGTACACGTCCATATTCCCAGTCACCTTGACATGGTTAAATTAGGTGGTTTTCACTTTCAGTTTTGCTCGAATGCTGCCATCTATCCACGGTTTTTGGTTTGGATAAGTTCTAATTGTCACAGTAGGAACAACATCCTCTATTCACTTCCTGATGAACGCAGTCACCGAGCCAGTGTATACGTCGATACTATTCTCAGAGGCAACCCAGAACATTTCTCAGTCAATAGCCAGAGCTGTAAGCATAGATTCCGATTGGTCAGACCAACGTTGAACAGTCCTTACCATGGGTGCTTCCTGCTTAAGTTTGACAATAACCAACTTGGCTGTATGGACAAGGACAATATATCCGAAGAGAGACATGATTAAATAAAACAGAGTATGTTACAGTCCCTTATGTCTTTCTGAAAGGATATCCTCACCCTGAGCTTGTCTACATTAGCG
Source organism: Thymallus thymallus (assembly GCA_023634145.1). NCBI lineage: Eukaryota > Metazoa > Chordata > Actinopteri > Salmoniformes > Salmonidae > Thymallus > Thymallus thymallus. The sequence continues at coordinate 22,795,249 of CM042388.1, read as the reverse complement.
AGTAATATACTCGTAGGTGGTGGATGGTTTGCTCGCCGCCTGAGCCTGACTAGGGCCCCACTTCTCCTCCTTCTTCTCCTCAATGTTTTGGTGTAGCACCCGGGATGAATGGGGCTGCCTCAAGGAGTCCAAACAAAGGATCCAGGTCAGGCAAGTCGAATTTCTGGTAATGTCCAAAAGTAATTTTCAACTGTAGGTAATAATACTAGAAACATTCTGAGCAAATAATGTAAGAAATAACAAACAAAAAAGTGTAATACTGCAAAGTTGTCTAGGAGCTAGAAACAGGGTGACCTTGTCTGACGGCGCCGTCTTGTATGCATAAGGACATTTACGGTAAAGTGTTACATAATAAAAATAAGTTGGTCCATCTTTCACCATGGTTGCAGCAAGTTTGAGTGTAGTCTACACCAGCAGTTCCAAACCTTTTCCATTCCGGGGACCACCAAATCACAGTCAAAAGCTCTTGAGGACCATCAGTCGTGGAGTCACGGAATTTGTTGACATAAAATACCCTGGCGGTCGAATTTAGAGTACATTTTATCAGTAAATGTAACAGATTATTCTTATTATTGTGAACAATTGTTAAAAGAAAAAAAAAACATTTAAAATAATTTGTTTACAGTCACCTGTATAGTCACCATTTTACCATGATAATCACAATGACACTGTTGAAATCAAGTAAAACAATTTTTTTGACTGGGATATAGTTCTGTGATATAGTTCTGTGATATAGTTCTGTGATATGATGAGTTGCGAACAGATTCCCTGGTGGACAGGAAATAACAACACGGCTTAACAAGATGAAAAGCTGGACTAGACCGGCGGGTTGCGGTTGTAGCAGCCTTCGTCAGGCTGCTGACTCATGTCGGCTAAAGACTGACTCTGACTGTGTTTGATTGTGAAGAAAGGGTCTTGCGGGAGGGAGCGATGTTATTGAAGGCATTTCATGAGTCCATAAGTGTGTAATATAGTTAGCTCTGGTTAGGGAAGTGAGGAACAGAATGTAAAAGTTAAATTGAATTTTCTGGGGTATGTTAGACCTGTGTTCCCTCAGGGAGCGGACACACACACAAACACACACACACACACACACACACACGCACGCACGCACGCACGCACGCACGCACGCACGCACGCACGCACGCACGCACACACACACACACACACACACAGGGAGCTGACAGGGGGCGGCCCAAAGACTATGAAGCCAAGTGAAACCTTTCCCTAAGTGAAACCTTTAACCTTGTATTTGACTCAGGAGCTGATACCTTTAAGTAGGTCCAGATGTAGGCCGACTGGTGGTTCAGGTGGATACGTGGATTAGAACATGGTGTAGTTATGAGCTTGATTCTTGCAAGGATCTCATACCCAGCAAACATGACCCCATTTGTCTCATGTGGGTATTCGGTGGGCAAGGTGGGCACAGGCTAACCAACATCAAGCCCACACCAGCCCAACATGAGCAAGCCTACACCAGTCCAACTCAGTCTAGCTCACACCAAGCCCACAACAGCCCAACACAGGCCAGCCCAACACAGGCCAGCCCAACACAGGCTAGCTCAAACCAAGCCCACATTAGCCCAACACGGGCTAGCCTACACCAGCCCAACACAGGCTAGCCCACAACAAGCCCCACAAGCCCAACATAGGCTAGCCCACACCAGCTCAACACGGGCCAGTCCACACCAGCTCAACACGGGCTAACTGACACCAGCTCAACACAGGCCAGCCCACACCAAGCCCAACATGGAGCCAGCCCACACCAAGCCCAGCACGGGCTAACTGACACCAAGCCCAGCACAAGGTAGCCCACACCAAGCCCAGCTACTTCATAATGTATGAGCAAGATGCATTGGCCTGATTCAGAGGGGTTGGGGTAAATGCGGAAGACACATTTCAGTTGAATGCATTCAGTTGTACAACTGACTAGTATATTTTCCAATGTGGGCAGCCTATGAGGCCAATATTTTTGCCCACATTGGGCCCACATGCCAACGTGGGTGTGTTTTCTGGGGATATACTTCTGAGGTATTGTTGAGAACTTGGCTGCCCCAGCTTGGCTGCCTGAGTTCAGCTAGCTCTGAAGCTCTCTCCCTTCTGAGCTCCATTAGTTCCATAACCACCCAGCCTCCTTGAACCAGTTTAGCCCCAGAACAGCCACCAAAGACCTGCAGGAGAGAACCAGGCCAGGACCTTTAAAAAGTGAATGACTTTAACACCAAACAGCAGTCTGCTAATACTGCATTCCAAGTAAAAGAAAACAAATTCCAAAAGAGTCAAGCCCAATGCTGATGGTCTGCTACCTGGTGTACTGTAGACTCATCCATCATATCAGAAGAGAACACATACATTGGGTTGTTTCAATATATTTTATTCCCCATTTATGACCAAGGTCCAAAAGGAAATGTTTTTGTCAGCTGTTTGCAAGGTCAAATCAGGTTATAGAAGTATACTGTTGTATATTGTAGGCGTGCTATTTCTTTGTGTGTATAGCGGATGGCAAAAGCAAGTATTGTACTTAGAAGTGACCCTGGATCCAGACATGCCTTGTCTGAGGGAGACAGACAGGAGTCAGAGACAGGGCACTTTACGCCCAGCCAAACTCAGCAGGAGCACCAGAACATTAGACTGATGTTTGGATGGCCAGCATCTTGGGAAGGTATTTGTTGAGGAGGTGAATGTTTGGAAAAAAATCCCTTCTTCTCTTCTTTTTCTCAGAAAACATCTGGTAGAAATATGGGTCGCCGGGCCAACCCAGCTCTGTTCACGGCCTTGTCATAAAGGGTTGCAATGGAAACCCAAACGGTACTGATGTGTATTGTGACCTGGGATTGGCCAAGGTGCGCCACCCCCTGTAGTTATTGGCTAATGAGTTGGCGGGATGTTTCTCTCTCCAGCTGTACTGCACTGTGTGTAGGGACCTTGAGAAGTACTGGACTGGAGGTGATTGTGTAAGACCACGGAAGCGATCCCCACACGTTACTAAACCCTAATTACTGCTTAAACATCTGAAATGCAGGATGTTACTTTGCTAACCCTCAAGGGGCTCCCGAGTGGCACAGCGGTCGAAAGCACTTAATCTCAGTGCTAGAGGCATCACTACAGACCCTGGTTTGATACCAGGCTGAATCACAACCGGGAGTCCCATAGGGCAGCGCACAATTGTCCCGGGTTTGGCCGGGCTAGGCCGTCATTGTAAATAAGAATGTGTTCTTAACTGACTTGCCTAGTTAAATAAAGGTATTTATACAGTATATATAAAATAAAAAAAACACCAACCCTTAACTTTGCCCTGGTAACAAGCTTGAATTTACAGAACCTGAACTTTAACTGAAGCTAAAATAATGACTTGAGTGGGAGATAATTTGTTTATTTCGTTTTATTTATTTGCACCAAAGAAAACAAGTGATAGAGAACAATACAGACTAAAAATTAAAATGGTATGCAGGTGTGGTTAGAAGCCCAAGGGAAAACAATGTATTTAAAAAAACAACATACAGTACATAAGTACAAAAAAAAAAAAAGGGTTTGTTAAACAGATTACAAAACCTACAAATAATAAATGTACAAATTCATTGATCAGTAATCATGAAAAAAAATATATATATATATATTTGTTTTGTTTAAATGTGTGTGGGAGAGTAACGCTAAATGGAGGAGATTACCCCCAGTGTTCGCTTGAAGTTATTGAAGGATGATGATGTACAGTATGGAGCCTCTGTATCTGATAGAGAATTGACTATGTGAGGTGCAGCAATGGTGAGGGTGAAGGTTATCGCAGTGTCTTGTGTTGTATAGATGGATTTCAGAATTAACCTGGAAGAATCCATTGAAGGGTTTAGGTGAACTATCTGGGAGGTATGAGTACTTGTAGATGAAAGTGTACCTTAATGTTGCAAATAGACAAGATATTGAGTTTATTAAACAAAGGTGCAGATGGAGCCAGGTAATTAGAGGAGGTGGCTAGTCTTGCAAATGTATTTTGTATGATGAGTCATTTGTGTAGGTAGGAGGCATATGTACTGGCCCAGACAATACTACAGTAAATGAGATAGGGGTAAATTAAGCTATAGTATAGAGTTAGGAAGCAAGCTTGATGAAGCAAACCACTAATCTTCCCGAAAATACCAACATATTTCATCACTGCTGCAGACAAATTGAATATGGTATTTCTAGGATAACTTTTCATCAATTAGAACTCAGAGGAATTTAGTGGGTGTGATTTGTTCCATTTCATTTCCACCAATTGATATTCTGGCTCTTTAAAAAAAAAACTATATTTTTTATTCTTACTAGTGAATACAATAAAGTTTTTTTTTTTTTTTTACATTTAAAGATAATTTGTTCATCCGGAACCCTCCAGAAGATTTGTCCGTGCCTGACTTGGTTTCATTAATTAGTGAATCAAAATACATCTGTGACAAAAATCTAATTGGTATCATCAGAATGGGAAGTACATTGATCTATATTAGGAATAACAAAGGTCCAATTATGGTGATTACAGTTATTATTCCTGGTCATCGTGTGTGTGTGTGTGTGTGTGTGTGTGTGTGTTTGGCTAGGGGGTCTGCTTTGTATCTGTACAGTCTGCTAGTCCTATTCTCATCCATCATACATGGGTCAAAGACCCGGTCTCAGCTCTGGACTGGAAGTAGAATGTGGGAATATAACATGTGCTGAAGGCTAGAAATTGTTGTTTGGTGGTTTTGTTTCTGTGTTTTGTTGGCTTTACCCCCACCTGTGCGTCAATCTAAGTATCATAATACAAAAAATCCCCATGAAAATCCGCCAGTTTAAACGAGAGATACGTTTTTTGCAAATGTTTTTTGCATGGGCTGCGTCTCAATCCACCGCATCCGCCTATGTCGGCCTTCCGCATCTGCGGGGGAAGATGGCCGAGCTACAGCGGCGTTTGTCAGACCATGAGACATCCCAAAAATCAATCTTCTCACAAAAGCGTCTGTAGCGTCCGTGTGTGTATGTAGGCTACATATGTGTGACATTTTAAATGTATGTAGTTGACTAATAATATTCTGTACTATGTATTATATCATGTTTCTTGTGGATCCCAGGAAGAGTAGCTGATACTTTTGCAGTGGTTAATGGGGATCTTAATAAATGCCAAATACCAAACCTTATTCCATATAATTAATCTTTTTATGAATGTGTTATTCAGTACGTTAAATTCAATATTAATTACATTTTTTATAATAATTTGATACCTAAAGACGTCCTAAAATTTAAAATCAACTAGCTGCAGTTGAAGTCGGAAGTTTACATACACCTAGGTTGAAGTCATTAAAACTCATTTTTCAACCACTCCACAGATTTCATGTTAACAAACTATAGTTTTGACAAGTCGGTTAGGACATCTACTTTATGCATGACACAAGTAATTCTTCCAACAATTGTTTACAGGAAGATTATTTCACTTATACAGTACATTATCCATGGTATGACAATCTTAAAACAATTCCATAGTGTGTGTTAGCATAGTAGAACCCCCATTGTTTCAGTGGTTTTACTGAGTTATGGTGTTTTTCAGTTATATGTGTTTGGTGTTTTTCTTTTTTGGGGGTTTCGTTTTGCAGTTTTCCTGAGCTTCAGGCATTATATGGAGGTTTTCAAGTGAAACTCTTTGATGCTCTGGTGTAAAAAGCCTCTGGGTGATTCTCTTGCTGGAGCTCTCCTTAACACGACTGCTCCTTTACAATTACTGAGCAATCACGCCTCAATTTCAGCATCACCAGAGACTCAAAAAGGATCACAGACGTGTGTATGGGGGAGAAGGGTGTTTGTTAGTGGCTAGAGATAATCACTTAAATGTTTGAAACTTTAAGATGAGGCTCTTTGAAGGCGTCAGTGTGACTAATTTGTGTTAGTAAAACTGTCAGGTGTGGTCAACTCACTGTCACCTCTGACTCTAGCCCCTGGTATCATAGCTTATGACATCTAAGTGGGAAATGTCCAGTTCCACTGTGTGATTATGGTCTACTTTCGCCAGGAAGTTCTCCATCAAGCAGTTTTTCTGTCCATGACTAGGCTTAGTCCAGCCAGGAAATCATCTCCTTTTTTCACACAGTTGCTGTTGCAAACCCTGAGACCAAGGACTACCACATAGACAATGACTACCTGCATCTCCAGAAACACCAGGGACTTGGGACCCATTATTCAGTTTATTTTGTATCTATAATAATTATGTTAGATATTACTTGTTAGATATTACTGCACTGTCGGAGCTAGAAGTACAAGCATTTCGCTACACCCGCATTAACATCTGCTAACCACGTGTATGTGTCCAATACAATTCGATTTTGATTCTTTTTTTTCAATACGTAAATCTTGTTGGGGAGTGTGGGTACAGATTGTTTGACGTAAATCTTTCAAAAACTCAATCTGAAAACATTGTGAGATTGTCATAACACGCACTGGACAGAAAATCGTGTTTTAGTCTGACTGTTAGTGATGTTGATTTAGTTAAAATCAAATCAAATCAAATTGTATTTGTCACAGGCGCCGAATACAACAGGTGTAGACCTTATCGTGAAATGCTTACTTACGAGCCCTTAACCAACAATGCAGTTCAAGAAATAGAGTTAAGAAAATATTTGCTAAATAAGCTAAAGTACATGTAGATAGGGGTAAAGTGGGGGGCGGGAGGCGGGGTCAATGTATATAGTTTGGGTGGCCATTTTATTAATTCATTGTTCAGCAGTCTTGTGGCTTGGGGGTAGAAGCTGTTAAGGAGCCTTTTGGTCCTAGACTTGGCGCTCTGGTACAGCTTGCCGTGCTGTAGCAGAGAGAACAGTCTATGACTTGGGTGACTGGAGTCTTTGACAATTTTTTGGGCCTTCCTCTGGCACGGTTGAAAAGTGATTGAAAAAAAGAAAAATGCTACCATATCATCTAGTCTTTGAGGACTTTCAGACAAATGCAACATTTTAAGATAGTCTTTGTATGGGTGACAGGTAGCCTAGCGGTTAGAGCATTGGGCCAGTAATCAAAAGGTCGCTGGTTTGAATACCTGAGCCGACAATGTGAAAAAACCTGTTCATGTGTCCTTGAGCAATGCACTTAACCCTAATTTGCTCCAGAGGCTGACCCTGTAGGTAGGCCATCATTGTAAATAAGAATTTGATCTTAGCTGACTTTTATTCTTAAATAAATAGAAAATGTGTAATGTCATGATATTGGCTTCTTCATACATAACCAGATAGACTCAACTCCTAGCCTGATGTTGAGTAACCAACAACAAAGGCACACTGTTTTTCTCATGGGAGAATATGTTCGATTCATGTTTGTTTCAGTCCCAGCCAAAAAGATCAAGGTCATTAGTACCTTCATGTGTAGTTTTTCCATAAACACACACACACACACGCACACACGCACGCACGCACGCACGCACGCACAAACACTGGGCAGTCCTGGGCCTGAGTTAGAGACACGAGCTGGCCTCTCAGCGGATGACTGATTTGTGTACATAAACGTGTGTGGAAGTACATACGAAGGAGTGTGTTCATCTCAGATGTTAACATGTCACCCCCCAACACACACACACACACACACACACACACACACACACACACACACACACACACACACACACACACACACACACACCAGAAACAGAGGAAGAGGCCACACACTAGTCTAGTTGCAGCAAATCCACAGACATGGAAACAAACGCACAGATCTGCCTGGCTCGACTGAATTGAAAACAGGTGCCCATGTAGCTTACATTCTTTTATCCAAAATACACAAGTGGTTTGACCTACGTGGTATAACAGAGTAGTACCTCCTCTTATGTGTCTCCAGAAGTCTGTGAAATAAATAGCAGAGTGATTCCATTGGAAAGGCCTACCTGTGTGGTAGTGACAGATGTAAACCAATGGAGGTGTTGAGATAAATGTAAGTAGAGAGTGAGATGTCAACATTAGTATTAAGGTGTTGAGAGATGGACGACTGTTCTGTCTTTAATGGATCCTTGCTCAACTCCAAGGTCTTTTACTTCCCCACAAATAGAGAGCACTTCAGCTTTATGTACTGAGTGTGTTAACTTTTCTGGAGGTCGTCCATTATAGGTTTTAATTTGCACAGATATAGCTAACTGATGTTGTGTCTTAGAGCAGCTGTCATATCAAATCAAATCAAATCATATTTGTCATATGCTTCGTAAGCAACTGTTGTCTACTAACAGTGAAATACTTACTTATGGGTCCTTTACCAACAATGCAGAGTTAAAGATAAAGAAATATATCTAGAAATAGTGGCACGAGGAATAAATACACAGTGAATAACGAATAACAATAAAGAGTGAAAATAACATGGCAATATATACAGGAAGTACCAGTTAATAACATGGCTATATACAGGGAGTACCAGTTAATAACATGGCTATATACAGGGAGTACCAGTTAATAACATGGCTATATACAGGGAGTACCAGTTAATAACATGGCTATATAGAGGGATACCAGTTAATAACATGGCTATATACAGGGAGTACTAGTACCGAGTCGATGTCCACGAGTACGAGGTAGCTATGTACTGTACAAATAGAT